>JAODKC010000107.1:3706386-3746668 GCA_026777985.1 Mormyrops attenuatus | reverse complement strand
ATAATGCACACATCTGTTTCGTGCAATGGAAGGAATCCGCTTTCGATTTGAAAGCATGCAGGTGTATCTGATTCGAGCGTGTTGTAAATTAGGTAGTGAGTATAGTTACAAAAACAGTTACGTTTTTTAAATGGTATTTAAGATGTTTTTCATCACAGTGTATGGACGTATTGTTAATGTTATTGTAAACTTTAATTACCTAAAGGTGGAAACATTTGACAAATTTGTAATTACAGAAGGTGTACGTATTAAGGCTCTTAATCATGTCTGTTTAAATATTAACTGCATTAGGTATGAATGACTTGCCGAATCAAGTCATTCATACCTACTGCAACAGACATTAAACAAAGTTCTTGTCTTCCAGTCATTTTGGATTATTTTAAATATTCCCATTACTTTCTTTCATGTGAACCACACTTGGCTGTATGTTTGTGGGTGAGCTTTCAGCTGGTTTCAGTTCAGCTGCTACTTCCCTACCTTTCCTGTACCTCCTTTTCACAGGGCTCATGAAGTTGCCCTGTTTGCTGCCTGCTGTGCTGAAGGAGAAAGGCAGTTAAGTAGCTAGGTTCTGTGAGTCAGCGCACTCATTACTTTGGAGAGCAAGACCCCCCCCCCCCCACCTGTCACTTTTAATACTGGGTGCCTGACTCCAGTTGAAGTCCCTGTGTGGTATCGTTTATCCAGTCGGTAGTGTTGTGTGAGTGGAAAGAAAGTCAGGAACACTGCAGGGTGTTAAATTCATTTTTGGCGCATTCGAGAAATATCGTTTTCATTAGTTGGTGGTGTTCTGATAAGGATTTTTTTGCTTCCAGTCCGTGTAATTTAAGATTAGGTATCTGCCTGTACCAAGTACCGATTCAGTTTTGTAAAACTACCAGTACAGACTTCAAGTGCATTATTAGTTAAACCACTTTAACTGGAAAATGGAACACTTCTGTATTAAGAAAATAGCCTGCATCACAGTGTTCCTGTGATTTATTTTAATACCAAATACACTGAGCTCTTGCAAATGAAAATGCTGACCTAAGAGAAGCGACTCTCCAGAAAACATCAGTTACATCTGTTCCCCTTGAGAAGTGGTTCAAGCAGCAAATTTAACATTCACAAAAATACCAAAGGTTCCCTGTATCAGTGGAAACCTGCAGTCTCTATCACTGTTGTGATCATGTAATGCAGGTAATATAGTTATCCTCTCTGTTTAAAATATGCTTTGAGCTGCTACCGTATTCAATGTGAGGTATGTTATGCTGCTGGTAATATCCCTCAATATTTCCTTCTGTTAAAGTAACTGCAGTCACTAAAGTTGTCTGCATTTTTCTAGAGTTATTTCAAAAATTAAAACCAACTAAGGACACATGATATTGCTATAAAATCAGTGAGGAGTGTAGAAGAATTGAGGAAATCTAAACCCACTTTTAAGCATAGCGGTTAATTTTATTAGCTGTGGTCGACTTTTTGAGATCAAAGATGAGTTCGAAGATGATTGCACTTCATTAAGGGGGAAAGGTTATTTTGTAAAATATTTTACGGTTTTTATTGCTAGTGGTAAAAGATAAGTATTTAAGAAGGTTATTAAAATCATCTTACATCCCCACAATGATTTTTGTGCATTTTTGTTGCCTCTCCGCATGGGAAGATGATTGTGCGTAAGCTGTGGAAGGTAATCGAGATGTGCTTAATCTTTAAGGGCTTGTGGATTTTAAAACAATTACCTGCATGTTCAATGGAAAGATGTTTAAATAAGAAGGGATCTATTTAACCTTTATTTGTGTTGTGTATATATTTTGAGCTAAAGGTTTCATTGAAAGCGAAGGATGGAATGAAAAACAGGTCAGGTCTGCATTGGTATTGTTTCAAGTGGGCAGAGTCCATTCTTTCTCCTCCTCCATCTACCCTTTGCATTTCCCAGACACTCAGCAGCTGATAAATGTTTCAGACTGATCCCTTAGAGGTGCCTGGTGAGCTGCACCGCCTGTGCTGGGCACTCTGTGCATTCCTGGCATGCCTTGACGCCCTTGAGTGTTCTAGTTGACCTCAATGTGTAATGAGAACCTGTACATTAATCACAAGAAAATTTATGGGGCCAGCTTGGTGAGCAGGTCTGGTAGTGAAGATAACTGAGCATGAGATTTTGTGCAGTTCCAACTGTGCCCTCTTGTGATTGTAGTGGGAATTGTTTTGGGTAGGGCACTGGAGATAAATAACTAAATAAAAAAACTATTTATTTAAAATAGAAAAGTAGGAGGTTCAGACATGCTCCTAACGCATACCGGAGTTCTTGGTGAGTTCTTGTCATCACGGGGTTTCAGTAGGATCAATGGCCTGGCGCTAAAGTTAGTTAACAAGTAGTATTGGTTGCAGTAGAAGAGCAAGAATGCAGGGTCGTAATGCATAAAGTACTGATAATACTGTCCAGCTTGAGTACGTACGAAAGTCGATGATGGTTTACTTAATATCAGATTTCCAAAGCCAATTTCTTCTAGGGATTTAAAGGAATGTCTGTAAGAGGAAAAGCATTACTTTTCATCCTCAAGTAGGTCCCACCTGGGTAATGTGCGCTAGGTAATATCTTCTTGTTTTGGTTGATAGCTGAGGTGAGCCATGGTTATTTTATGCAGCTCAGCTTTGACCTATTGACTTGTTGGTTCAAACAGGAGGCTTCAGTTAAGTTCACCTCTTTGCCTCCACTACTCTCCCACATAAATCCAATCCTGCTGAGAGGCAGATAATGTAGCATGGCAAATAAAGAGAACTTATAATAGAGATGTAAAGGACTGCATGATTTTTGTATGATTTGTTTTTGTGTTCTTTCGGAAAGTTCTCCCCTAGCAAGCAGATTACAGATTACAGCTGTGCAAACAGTTCTGAAGATGGGTTGGTTGTAAGGGGAAAAATGTGCAAGCCAATATGAAATTGCGTCAGTAGTCAATGCCAGTTAAAAAACAGACTTGCAGTACATTATGCTTAATTGGATGCTAACGATTAAGCTGGTATTTTGTGGAACAATGTTTAAACACAGACTGTGTATTCAAATGCATAATGCCTGAGCTTTTTCTTGTCTGTGTTGGAGTTAGTGCGGACTATTGTGTGAATAAGCCAGTACTGTTGTGTATCAAGAATAAAGTTCATCCAAAGTGGGGAATTAGAGCGTACCAGTAGTTTAGTTTAGGTAAACTGGGTGGTCTGCGTCATTAATTTTGCAGTGGCAGTTGCCCCTGGCTTTAGCTTTGGGCTACAGGGCCCAGCACTGTGGATGAGAACCTTATGTGTGGGTTGGTCACAGCCTGATTTATCTCATTGATCCAATTAATTGCATGCTTACACAGCTGTTACCCGCTCACTGAAAAGACTTGGTTTTAGGATTGCCAGTTTGACATGTACAATGTCAGTAAATATTCTTTAATGGAAGAATTTGTGTTGAATTTTGCATTATTTTTAAAAATGCTGCATAGATTAATGCAAAGAAGAATTTAAAATTTGTTGATTGTGAGGGTGCAGATGTCTTTATAATAAGTATCCCATAGAATAGAGTACCTCTTTTATTGGTACGATAGTATGTATATAGTATGTTAGTATGAAGAAATTTCAGTATCCAATTTTTGCTCTCCTATAAGAAACAAACATACACACTAGGGGTATAAATCATGGGCTCCAAGGTGATTTGGTTCAGTTTTGATTTAGGGAACAATTTGATACGTTGGAATTTTGAAATTTCTGTTTCAGCTAGATTATTTATTTATTTTTATTTTTTTGTGAACCTAAATTCTTTTTCTTAAAACCTTTCTGGAAAAAAAATCATATTTGGACATGGTAACTTAATCGCATACACTTAATGGATCAGAGTCTCATAGCATTAAATTTGTTATTCTGTAACTGGAGGAACAAGCCAGTGTAAATTGTCAAAAAGGCCAACTACTGAAATGTATAGGGAAAAAGCAAGCACTTCAAGGCAGTGCTACCTGATTCACGTACACTGACTGCTCCTGCACCAATGTTGATATTGGCAAGCAGTGAAACTTGCTGAGCTTGTTGTCGCAGATTAGCAGAATCAAGTTACGCCGTTTTTTATTTTGTGGAAAATGAAAGATCAATCTGTGGGCCGAATTTAATAGTGAAATTTCAACATGTCATAGGCTGGTAGTTTGAGACCTCTAAGTGATATGAGCCAACAAAATCCTTCATCCTCTCCTACGGAAAATTATTATTGCAAACCATCTTTTTTGTGCAAGTTATCCAGCACTGTAAAGTATAACTGGATTACAAGTGCATTACATTAGTAAATCATTTTGGTATTTAATCGTTGACCATAGGTCTTCGTCTTCAGCCTGATGCAGTGTTGCTGTCTAAAGGCATACCTTCACTTGGCCTGCCTGTGTCGTACTATGCCTGAGCACGACTGTCCCCAGTCCCCCTCTGGTCTGCGCTCACATTGCGCTTTATATTCCAGGCAGAAGCAAGCTTTCGTCATCACCGTGGAACTTTTTGTGTTGAGGAAAAGATAAGAAAGCACCTTCATACAGCACAATGGAGTTCTTAATGTCCTTATGTCATGTCTTATTTGGAGTCATTTTGGGCACAATGACACACGGTCCTCATAGATTTATTGAGTATGCAGCACTGATTTTCATTTAATCATGCTGCACATGTAAGAAGATCCCATATTTTACCAAATATCTGAGTTTTTGTGTGTTGCATCCAGTTTTTTCTGCATACTCTCATCAGCCCAAATTTCCAGCAAACGCTGCACCTCTGCTGTAGAGTAAAGTGATCCCTTTGCTGCGATGTTTAAATGCTTGTCGCCACTCGATCTGTACAACCTACCCAGTCTGTTCCTTCCAGGTCCGGTTCATGTACTGGGCCAAGTGTGAGTGCCCTCAGTGACTTGTACCAGTTTCTTTGCTCTTGTAGTTTCTGTTAAGTAATGTTAGTTAGAATTAGAGATTATAATCAGACATTGATTTACTGCTCTGATTCACCTGGCTGACACTGCATGTGTGGTTAGAAAATTAATCAACACTCTTCAGATCTGAGAATTCAGCAGTGCAGTCGTGTACATTTTATTAATTTTTTTTTTTTTACTCACTTCTTCCCCTTAGTATTTGAAGCTGATTGGTGGTTTTCCTTATTTTTCATATTAGTTGACAGTTTGTGAACCCTAACCGTATTAACTAGAGATGCACAATGTCTTGGTTAACGTCGATTTTGGCTGATATCCGTTAAAAATCCAAAATTAGCAGCACCAAAGCTAAAGACATAATGCTTAAAATAATGGAGGTGACTGCATTGGACTATCGGCCCTTTTCCATAGAAAATAATGAGGGATTTTGTCAGCTCGTTCACTACTTAAAACAGACGTTAAGGTACCAGTTTGAGAAACTGTTTTATTCAGCCTGCGATGTTTTTAATTCATTATTAAATCTGCCCCTCAGATCATTCTACCGTTTCCCGCAGACTAAAAACGATGTGACATCATTCCACTAATCTGTGTCGGCAGGCTCAGCAAGTTTCACCATTAGCACCTCCACGCCCTGCTTGCCTCCCCAGGTCAACAACTACACCATCAAATGGAGCCCTTCAGTAACTTAAATTGCCCGAGGGCCGCTGAGTATTGGTGTCCATCAGCAATATTGCGCAGATATTGGTTATCAGTATTGGCCAAATTTTCCACATCAGTGCACAAGTAGTGCTAATATACCTGTATTTGAGGCTGCTTTTCCCCCCTCCCCTGTGCTTTGACATGAACTCTGATTTAGGTATGAGATCCACTTTCTCCTCCTGCTCTCGGAAAATGTACATATTCTGGCAAAGCAAGCTTTTTCTGTTGTGTTTGCTAAGCAGGTTCTCTAGGTCACGCTTCTGGAGAAGGGAAATAAAGGCATCTCTCTCTTTCCTCTTCCTCGTTTGGCACCTTGGCGCTGCCACCCATCGACATTACTGCTGACTAACTTTTGAATCATGTGATACCAGCCACAGATGTGGGATTCCTGCTAAGATACACTACCAGGCAGGAAGTTTTTGCACGCCACAGGTTTTCACCACTTTTCAGTTTATTTCATAAACTGCTGATTTTTTTTTTTATTCTTGTTAAGCATTGGAAAGTTGAGTGAACAGCTTAATAAATAAATGAAAATATACAAGTCAAATAAAACAAGTTTCCTTTATAACACGGAAGGAGTATGTAACAGTGCATGTCTGACATCCTATTAACTGGTTGTGTGGTGAAGGCGTAGTCTATTTCTAGGCTGTCCTTTTAAGTTTAAATGCACCAGTTAACTGTTTCATCCTATGAAACAGCAGTATTTAGTGTCCCTTGTAAAAAGAACACCTCGAATTATCTCTGCTGTTTTAACTGCTAGAAGATGTTACTTTGAATCAGATATGACATTTTCTTACTAATAAAGGTGCTCAAATGGTGAACACGCTGTAAATTTATTTGTTAGCAAAGAATATTGAGTGTATTTCTAGCAAATGTTATTGGGTATCATGCAAATGTAAAAAATGCAAACTCACAGAGATCCAGATGTAAAATGCAAAAACTTTTTTTTTTTTTTTTTTACTGAGAGTGCATGCCTACTGTAACCTGATTCTGAAGCCAAAACTCCTGGACACTGTTAATTTCTAATTTCAGCTGGAAAAAGTAATTGAAATTGGTGGTGTAGACTGTAGAACTATATTTCCATTTATCTAATTTTCACGCAAAGGGGCACATGGCCGTAGGATCTAGTGAGTGTTCGGAGTGTTCAGAGTGCCCCAAGCCCCTGTTGCCAGGGCCCAGTTATGTTATCATAAATCCTTGTACTCCCAGTCTTTATCTGCTTCTCACCCTTATTCAACCACCCTTTCTATTTGTCCATTTTTCACATGCCCCACGTCTTTACTCTGAGGCATTTTTCTAATCAGAGAATAATCTGAAACGATTGTGCTTTGGTGGTAAAGTGCAGCTCATGGTGAAGATATAGCATTGCCATTAATGGGTAAAAATAGATGTGTATGCATTCCCTTTTTATTTTTCAGGTAGCTGATTATATTACAAAAGTTCTGGTTCAGTATATTTAGTATGTCTGCTGATTTGTGCTGCCCTCTAGTTTTAACTCCTGGAAATTTTGTTTTTGTGTTTCCCAATGTCCAAAAATATGAAAAAAGATAAGGTTTTATGTTATGCTTTGGATATGACTCTACTTCTTTCTGTCCCCTTTCTGAAAATGTGTATAGCTGTACTGTAGGATCCTCTGCAGAGCTTTGAAAATCCCTTTTTGTGGAATCTTCTAAATGTATTTTTTCACATAGTTACTGCAGCCTTGAGTGTCATCTGGTTGAGATCCAAATGTTCTGTCTTGCTTTATAATGAGTCAGTATGTTCATTCCATATCGCTAATCCCACATTTGTTTCTGGAGTTCTGGATTTTCTAAAATTCTCCAGAGCGATGGAAAAGGTGTTCTGAAATAGTTATTTTGGCACAAAAATTAAACCTTTTTCGTTTTAATGTATTCCGGTGAGCCTCTTGCGTGGATATTACCAAGCACATTAAGAGACCTATGTAAAATTATCCCTCTGACCAGTTTCCTTTGAACTTTACTGTGTTGTACAGTAATGGGGAAATAATTTCTCGTGACTGTATCTATTGTGGAGGCGTTGGACCTCGGCACTGTTTGACCTTTTGTAGGTTCCACCTCCTGACCTGGGAAACTGCTCTGATTGGCTGCGGGGGTTAGTGCTTTGTTTGAAAACTGCTTGTGGATAGGAGGTCCAAGCCACAACTTTTATCTGCTACTAAATGTTCTTTTCCATGTATTCTTATAATACCCTTTCATCTGAAATTACTGAATGTTGTTTATTTGTCTGATAGTTTTGACAAACTTCCGTTTGATTTGTACGGTTCTATATTTCGTGACCTTATTAATGCTAACAATCGACTATTTGAACTCGAAGATGATTAGGGCCCCTTTCTGTGTGAGTGTACCGTGAGGTAATTGCCTAAATATAGATAACTTCCCAGTTGCACCAAGCATGAGTGATCCTCGAGTCGCACTCATTCATATACCAATGGGACGCTCTGTTTCAACTAGTTACTGTCAGTGGCGGTAGACTAGCAAAGAATAATCTTTCTTGAACTTTGTAAATATAAATTACGTGAAGTAAGGTAACTCGAAGATTTGATGCTGGATACCAGCGGTAGTGATTCATGGCCGTTTCACGCGCATGGCGTGTCGCTGGCACTCGCGCTCCGGCGCGCGGCCGGGCGTGACTCCCCGCCTCCCCCGCAGCCCTGTTGCGCGGGTGACGTCACGATACTGGGCCGCTCCGCTGAAACTACAGGAATGTGAGAACGCCGATCGCCGTCCGAACTGCTGCACTGGAACCTTTCGCACCAGCCGAAGTTTTATAATCCGGCACGCCGGGAGGAGTCGTCGGTGCGGTCCCAGGAATATGTTGTACGATTTAATTAACGACGGAAATGTTTCAGTCCTTTCGTGGATAATTGAAGAATCGGTTTCTTTGAAAGACAAGGCCGTATGGGACTTTTCCCTCTGTTGTAGTATTAAAATGAAGCACGATTTATTGCCTGTTCTAGTCAAGATTGAGGTAAGTGGTGAGTCCAGTGACGATCATCATACATACTTTTACTGGCTGGTGTACCTACATTCACTTCTGTCGTTGCTTTACTAAACCCAGAAGTTAGTTCGTTTACATTTTAGGCAGTAAAATAATGTCCCAACGTTTACTTAACAGATGATTCATCACAAAAAAATTCTTACCTTCCTGTTGTGTTTTTTTAAAACTATTTACGAAGTACTGCTTTTCCTCCACATCGTCATTTAGTAAAACATCTGGCTTTCATTCTGTCCTCGTTTTTCTTCATTTCACGTTTATTTAAACATACTCTTTATCTGTGGTTTAAGCATGACTAGTAATTTTGTTCTGACCAAGGGGAGGCATCCCTGCCTCCAGTTTATGATTCTAAAGCTCTTTTAAAGCTGTCTGATGGGTTACACGTATGTGCGAACCACTTTGCATTGTAGTATTTTTAATTTCAGGCTTTTTTTAAAAATCCGCTTTCTTAGACATACAGATGCATTAAAAGCCAAATCACAGAAGAGTTGCCTCTTCATTGTATGGTAATGTAGACTAGATGTATAGACACCTGTCGTCATTTCAAGCGCTGCCTCCAATGATAGCCCCTTGCAACCAATGGATAATTTCCTTACTAATGAAAGCTCTTTATGAAAGTGCCTGTCATCTGCAGCCGTGCAAGGCCGTCTTTTCTTTTGTTTATATATTGCACTACGTCTCAATACCTGTGAGGCTGCACTAAGGAACACTGGAAAATTGGACACTGGAACTTAATCAGTTACTATAATTGCTTTCAGGTCTCTTGACCATCTGTGGATCTGAGGGCTACCAGGGGCTGCCTTCATAAATGGTTTGTGACTAAGTAAATAACAGACTACTGTGATAAGGAGTGCTGGTTTTACTAGCAGCCTCTCATTGGTCCCTGGTCCCACAGTTTGCTCTATATTTAACATGTCTCAATACATTACAGTTGTGTATACAGTGCAATATTTGGTCAAGAAATAAGCTTATCAAAGCTCAAGCTAGATGAAAATGTCTGCGGCTGTGACATTTTGCTGTTAATAGGATCGAGGAGGAACAGTGATAGGGCAGATTTCTGTATACACTTTTGAGTGCTGGAGTTTTCATTGGGCTAAAACACAGATGTGAGAGATCCAGACGTAAAGCACTTATTATTCTGTCTGTTAGTTATGCGTTCGCAGCCCTCATCTGGATAAGTGGAATTGAAGATGAATAACGGAGTCGACTCTGTGTGCAGTTGCATAAAACTTTGTAGCTACAGGATGTATGGAAAATAGTCTGCAGTAAAATGATGGGGCGAATTTTACTTTGTCTTCCAAGACACAATGATAAATACTCTTCTGGAAACAAACAGGCTTTCCTCTAGCATTTGCCTGCATTTCATACGCTGCTCCATAGCATTATCTCACAATCATCATGCTGTGTTTCCTAGGTGATGTGCTTTGTTGGGTCTTGTCAAACATAATTTTTGTTTCATCTAACCCAGCCATTTTTCACTGGATCACTCAGGATTTTTAGTTGCGAATAGAGGTGCACTGATCCCACTTTTTCAGGGCCAATACGATCCTGATACTTAAACCAGAGCTCTTTTTAAACTAATGAATACAAATGGGAGAAAAGGTGTCAAAAATGTTTCTATTAGCCTCATTAAAGATGCATAATGTACTCTTCCGCCTCATTTGTGCATCTTGTTTTAAGCATTTTTTGAAGTACTTGCTGTTCAATTTCAATATCTTCCTAGTGAGTTTACGCTAGTGGTGAATGCTTAAAATGCCCCACAATTTTTCTTCCACTGGCAGCAGCGTTACACTTCGTTGCGATGGCAGCCCCTCCTGTATCACAAGCTGTAGTGAGTGTGCAAAACAGCCCAAACTAGCGACTCCCAAATCATCCACTGCTTTTTTTTCATATTCCTCGTGCACTCTTAGTGGGATCTTGTATTAAATGCTACTTCTGCCTCTCAAAGCTTTTTTACTCAGTTTGTTCAGACAGTCTCAGCCAGACAGTCTCTCTGTGTTGTGTAATGCTTCTCCCATTTCTTCATGATGGAGTGCCCTGAGCTTACGGGGTGTTCAGGGACTTATGCTTTTGGACCCTTCTAATCTGTGGTGTTACCTTGACCTTTGGTTTTCATGTTGTCTTCAAATTTCAGTACCTGTGGGACCTCATGCAGATGTGTGTTTCCCTTTTAAATCTGTGATCATTTATTATGAACCGCTATTGCACACGGGCAAACTAATTTGGTGGCTTTGTAAGGTAAAGTGAAGTAAAATTTCATATGGGGGGAAAAAACAAAACAATTTTATCCAGTAAAATGTGATTTTATCAAGGCCCAGAATATTTTTGCAAGACACCATAAAAGACTTAACGCCTATTTTGTCAAAAAGAACAAACAAGTGAAGTGTTTTAAGAAATTGCCAACATCAGCATTTGTATTGAAGCACATGCTGCTGACTTAGTGTGGCCATTCAGTGTCAGGTTTGACGCATCTATTTGCTGCTTGTGTTTGGAGGTTTATCGTTCGATTCTGCAGATGAAAGTTAAGCAGAAGGTTATTAATCCATTTTCTAGCTGCTTATCGTGCACGGAGTTGTGGGGGCCATCGATCTCCCAGTGCATTGCAGCACTCACTGGTGCAGTATGGGCAATTTACTGACGTCATTTAGCCCAACTGTATAGACTGCGGGTGGAAGTCCTGCAACACAGGGCGCATTCAAACTTAGTGGTGTACCAATGTGAAAATTTTGGCTGTTATTAATAACACGTACTTTTGCCTGATATTACCGATACCCTGGTCCACGTTCCACCAGCACTGTAGAGATGATTTTGGTCTTGTCGTTGGTAAGACCAAAATCATCGGCTCTGTTTTATACCGAAATCGGCTACGTTGTTGGAAACATCTAACATTCTGACTCGTTTGAGATTCAAGAACATTTGAGTGTGTGTATGACTGGAGCAAAGCAGAAACAGCCTCTGTTAGTCTCCCAGTGCCAGGCGTGTTTGCCAGGAAATTCTGAGGAGTCTAAAAAACAATTAGTTATTGGGGTGTTTATCGCTACATCGCTACATTTTACCATACACAGTAGTAAAGAACATGAGATGTAGATGGGATTTAGGTCATTAAGACTGTAAAAATAAATATGTACAAAATGTAAAACAATTTGTAAATAAGCGTCTTGGATTCTTTTATTCATGCACATCAAGATGCATTGCCCTTGCAGTTGTTCCTAATTGTGTTTGAGTTTTTATAATTAACTTCAGAACAAATTGTTTTCCTTGCTGTACTGGAATTCCAGCGAAATCTGAACTCAAAACTGAGTTATTTAGTCGTGTGTGTCTGTGTGTGTTTTAAACCACAACTCTACAGTTTCTGGACACTTGGTCCCTGGTTATAAAACCTATTGGATAGTGTTTGGACCCAATTGTGTGTTGAGTGAAAATGTGCTGCATGATTTGAATTTCATTCAGCCTAAGGATTTATGGAGTAAAACGTTTTTTTTTTTTTTGTTTTGTTTTGTTTTTTTTAAGATTCATATGGAGCTGCTTTCTGGATAAGATCAAGCAGCACATGCAGGAAAAAAGAAAGCCAGGAAGTAACTAGGCTCCATTTGACTGATTTTGCTTTGGATGATGCGATGGGCACCTGTGTTTGGATTCCTGTTGTATGTTTTTACAAGAGATTCTGATTGTTGATGGATATTGATGATTCCTGTCAGTTTCTTAGATAGAAATTGTTCCTGTAACTTTCAAATGGGCAGCACAGGAAAAGCCATATGCAGCAATGAGAGGCTGAGGTCTGGCAAAATGAAACTGCGTTCTGTGCAACAAATGGTTGGGGAGAGTGATGTGAAGGTGCCTTAACAGAAGCATTTTGGATATTTACTTCAGTCAGGGAGCACAGGAGGATTCAATAGTTGCTTATGTCAAAAGTTGGTGGAACATCTGCAAGGCCCAAGAGAAAGGTAAGTGAAGCCTCTAGCTCGGATATCACCAATTTACTTAACATGTTTATTTAAGTATCAAGTATCAAGTCCATCTCTGATCAGTTAGCGCAAAACGTATTGACCCTAATTTTAAGTAATATTAATTTTAACTAATATTTTTTAAAGCCAGGTAATAGAGATCTAGGTATATGAAATTGTGCAAAGTTGCATCTATTTGTACAATCGATTAGTTTCTTTTCTAGTGACATGTTGCGATTCTTTTATCCTCAGTTACCAACAGATAAAATCAGAAATTCCACTGTATCTGTATCCTGCTTGTAGCTGTCTCAATAATCGCAATCAACTTCCGTACTCTAGAGTTTTGTGTTGTTTTTGTATTACAATGCCTGATTGCCCTCAGGATTTCAGCACTCCTGCTATTGGCCTCTTGTTTTACCATGACTCATCCATCATGCAGTTATTATAGTTACGCCTGTCTTACTTAAAGGTACTATGTAACAGTTTACTAATGGAGCATTAAATATATCAAACAAATAGCATCTGTGGCATGCTCTCTGTAAAGATTGTTCTGTACCTGGTACCATTTTTATTTGACTTCTGTCTAAAGAGACGCTACCTCACCCCATCTGTGAGATGTAGTGCAATAAAATAACAGCAGGGACTAGGAGGAAATTGGCTGTTTAGGGTACTTTACAAGGAGTTTGTGGATGCATGCAGCATAAATATTTGAATGTCAAGAGTAGCTTTGAACCTGGGTCACCCATGCGGTGACCTTGTGATCTCCTGGGTGCTGTATTAGAGGAGCATGGTCGCACAGCCTTCCCTGCACACTGTAGAACAGCTGTTGCTCATCGCCTATGCGATAAAAATGTGCCGAGCTTCACATAGTTGGGTTTCTTCCACAAGCTTTTCTGTGATGATTGATTTTTCGATATTCAGTTTTAAAACAAAACTGTTTGAGACATGAAAAGCATCTTTTATCATTGACTCTAAAGACACTCTCTAGTCTCTAGTGTACTTTGTTTTTGAGTACTGCCTTTAATTGCAGTTTGGTTTCTTTTGTACTTGGGTCTTAATTGAACATTCTTATTATGTTTTTGCTATGTTGATGTGCCAGCACTTTTGTGGTAAATATTTGGATGGTAAGTCAGTTTCTGCCTTGGGCTGTTATGGCTGCTCTGGGGTGGGCCTCATAAACTGAGTGGGAATTCTAGCTTATAGAGCAGTTTGATCATTTTTTTTTTTCTTCAAAACTGGGTGTATTTGCACAGTTTGCTTTGATCGTCCTCCACTATTCATGTGTCTCAGTGGTATGCTGCTGTTTATAATTTTTAATAACCTTTCTGTTTAATGTGTAATGTTGAGCTGTTTTCCTCCACAAAAGAGCTCCATGCAGGAGCAGTATCTGTTTAGCTTGAAATGGCGATCTAAAGAAAGGTCTTTTCTACTTTTACAACCTTCTGTTGGGTGTGGCAAGCCCTGTGTTTTTGTTGGAGTGCCTTGTAATACATAGGCAGATCGATCACATTAGGGACTGTGGGGTGATTCTATAATGTGATGTCCTCTTAGAAATTCCATGGAAATTTTTTTTTTTGCTGTGATTTTAGTTTTTCACATTAGCATCCATCAGTGCTGTGGTTTTGGCAAAGTACTCGCAGGAATGATAGAACTTTCTGAGTGTGCGTTTGGTAAACATTTTAGAGGAAATGGTCCTGCATGTATGCTTCTCTATATGAGGTATCATGATTTCTCCAGCCAAAGTGGAAAAATTAGGGCTAACAGCTGAGCTGGTGCCGGCCGTTTGTGAAGAACGCTCTGCCCTGTCATTAGACAGGAAGTTATTAATGCTGCTTATATCCATCTGGTTATCTGAGTTGATCGCTTACACCAGGGGTGTCAAACTGCAGTCCTGGGGGGCCGGAGCCCTGTGTAGCTTAGTTCTTTCCCTGTTCCACCACAAATGATTCAGCTCAACGGCTATGTGGTAATTATCACAAGAAGTTGAATCAGGTGTGTTAAATGAGGGGAAACCCAAAAATGTGCAGGGCTCTGGCTCCCCAGGACTGGAGTCTGACACCTGTGGCCTAAAGGGTCCGAGGTGGGTGGGGGGGAATTTCAACATTACCCCAAAAGAAATTGAACACCTGCTGTCGCAATCCTGAGGATTTCACCCATTAGGCGGAGGATCGGTTTAGTTGACTGATACCTAAATGACAGTCTAAGTGGAAATCTGCCGGCGTTAGAGCTTAGAGCAGCTACCTCACCATGTGTCTTGCAGTAACATGTTCGCTTGAGAGCACCAGGGGACCCCAACATCACCAAGAATTCCCAACGTGTAGTCGGGCAATGCAACCTGTCAGAGACAAGGTAACCTGATGCACTTAAATGTCCATATACTTATATATTCAATGACTGTTTGCACTGGCTAGTGGTAATGTTCCCCAATTTCCAGCATAAACTGAAATGGTGCAAAGGTGTGTGAAAGGAGGTGGTAGAGTAGGAGCAACAGTACCGGTAGCAATCAGAGGTGATGCTGGTGGGGTTTACATTTACAGACATGTGCATTTTGACCACACCACTATTCACTGCATTTGACCAATCAAAAGGCAGGATATGTATAGTATTACCTCAGAATTAATCTCCATTGGTCCAAAACCGTGAAAAGCCAAGTTTCCCCAGTGACAGAATAAAATAAAATTCAGCCTCAGTGCCTAGGGCCATGTTTCATTCATTCTAACCAAAGCTTTGATTAATTAACAGTTTTGGGTATTTAATTGCTTGGGCCTCAGTGCTCATTTTATTGAACCTCGATCTTTACCAGGGTTTCTCCCCGACGACCATCAACCAAGCAGCCAATAAGACTCAAAGAAATGACAAAGGTGATATCCCCTGGCCAATCGTGGCTTCTGGGCAGCAGCGGCGGGACAAGGAGGAGGGGCCAGCTTGCCCTTTCGAAGGTCGTTAGTTCAGCGTACTTTAACACTGAGTAGAGGACAAAGCAGTGGGGAGAATCAGTCTAGGGGTCATCTCACACAACCTTGGAGGACAGAGTCTACTCCATGTAGGACACTTGCTTTCTCACAACAGTAACATAAATTGATGAAGATGGCAGCCACTACACTGCAAACTAATATATTTGTCCATCCATCCATCCATCCATCATCCACCGCTCATCCGAGGTCGGGTCGCGGGGTCAGCAGTCTCAGCAGGGAAACCCAGACTTCCCTCTCCCCGGCCACTTCATCCAGCTCTAAAACAAAAAGTATGATCTAGAAGGAATCTAGAATTTTTGGTAGAAACATAACAGGCAAGAGGACTGAAAGAATTCAGAGACACCACATCCCTTCAGATTTTTTTATATATATATATATAGACACAATCACAGCCCTCTCCCACCCTTTACATAACACTTTAAAATCTCTTCCAGTATCTCCAAGAAGAGGCTTCAGTGGGTTGTCAGCTCTGCATAGAAGCTGACCGGCACTTACTCACTACCTCAGCTTTGTACAAGGGAAGATCAGTGCTGACTCGGCTCACAACCTGTCCCAGAAGGAGACCAGTCAGGCCAGTCAGAACCAAAACATCCCGCCATCCAATCAGCTTATTCCCTAGAGCTGTTACTCTGCTCAGCCAATCCCCCGAGTGACCCATACTGCACCATTATTATCCATTTCTCATACTCCAGGGACATGCCGTTGATACGTACAAGCTCACACTATATTGCATATGTAAAGGGCATGTTAATGGTTTTACTTACCTGTTATTTATTGCACGATATCACAGTCTATTACCATTTGTACAAGTTGCTGGCATATATACTATCCATGTATATGTATGACACTCGTCTAAATGTTGTATGAAGTTGACCTATTCGCAGACTGATTCCACGTTTCTTTGGCACGTTTTATTACATCTCATCACAAGCACCTTAATTCCCCTTAATTCCCCTCGTCGTTGGAGTTGCATTGCTAGTTCTGTCTTGTCACTTGATTCATGATTGTTGTGACCAGTGACACTAACAAAGTTCCTTGTGCAATGCAGCCCTTAGAGAATAAAACTGAATCTGCCTTTTTCCTATGACTGAAACAATAGAGCTCTGGGGTCATTGCGGCCCCGTCGTGGGAAAGGGGCTATGGAAAATAGATGGTTAGATAAACTGACAAAGAATTCACCCCGAGCAGAATTTAACCAGGTAAGTACATGCATAGACCATTTTCAGTGGGTAAACATCTGTGCGAAGCCCCAATAAAGACCAGCATGAGGGCATTTCTGAGCACTGAAGAGCAGTGGGTTTGAGACAGACCGGGAATCCGCAAAACAGGTGCACTCTGTGATTTGCCACGTTCCGGCGTCTTCCTCTCAGCGGCGGCTAAGCCTTCAGATAGTGCTGTACTAGCTGGGCTAATTGCTGACAACAGGCCGTGCGCAAATGCAGTCTTTAGGAAGACTGTGAGATCTCCCACCATGCACTGCAGCCCAGAGCCACCCACCCCATAATAAGTCACTCTCACACCCCCACACTTCTGCAGACTGTTATTTGCTGTTTTTGCATCATTCCCCATGTGGTGTTTTGTACGTAAAGGTATTGCAGGCCCCCTCCGGTTGATCTTCAACACCAGAGCTCAAGGTTAGGCAGTAAAGTAGCTCGGCACACATTATAAAGTTCTGCCCTAAAAATTCTCCCATTCATGCTACTTACTGTACATGTTTGAGTTACAATGAATCAAATTTTTGTATCCGAATTTCTAGGCATCACTTCAAAGTGACTTTTTGAACCCTGTCCTCAAGAAGAACATTGCATAAAATGCTTTCAACGCAGAAATAAGTTCCCTTTTTAAGGAGTGATATGAATCTGTAGAACAGACACTATTAAGAGGCAACACAATGATGTATTGTTCCCCAGCAGAAATCTGCATGACCTCTGAAAAAAGGTCTCGCAAGGAAGCTATTAATACAGGCAAAAAAAAGACAAGTATTGGTTGAATGTTCGAGGTTGCAGGCTGCCAGCATAAGGATGATGTGGGGGTTGTGATGACCTCAGCAGGGAACATTCTCATTGGCCTCAGCCCCAATAACATCCAACTGTTCCATTATGACACGACACAGGGGTTGCTTAGCAACTGCTGTAGGGGGAAAACTCCACGGCTGGAATCCCACCTTTAATGATGCAGTTTCGAGAAATAAACACATACATTAGTCCTCAACATTCCTGCACATCCAATCGCTCTTAAATGTGCATATTTGAGCCACTGAAAGCTTAGGCAGCGAGATAAGTAAACAGATGGTAAGAAAGAGCTTTCATAATTTACACTAAACAGCTTAAATTACACAGCTGGGTGCTTAGTCCTATTTCCTAGACTTTATTTCCTTCTCCCAAGTCTCCTTTAATGTTCTGCAACAGAAGATTTTGGCCCAAAAATGTCAGTATGACTTTATATTAATAACGCTGAAGGATCATGGGCTAATTTTTCAGTATGTGATCCTTCAAAGGCTCAAGACACTAAAGAGGTATGAATGAAATAGCAATTTAGAGAGCGGACAGGCCCCGACAAAGTGAGATGCTGAGCTAGCGCTGGGCCAACAAATGGACGTCTCAACCAACATAATTTGCGGCTTATGGAACTGCCGCATGAGGACAGTCAGGTCGAAGCTGAATTGGGTGAGGTCACACAGAGTTCCCCCAGTTCAAGCTGGACGGGGTGAGGTCACACAGGGTTCCCCCAGTTCAAGCCAGACCGGGTGAGGTCACACAGGGTTCCCACAGTTCAAGCCGGACCAGGGGGAGGTAACACGGGATTCTCCCAGTTTGAGCTAGACTGAGTGAGGTCATGCAGGGTTCCCCCAGATTGAGATAGACCGGGTTAGGTCACATAGGGTTCCCCCAGGTTGAACTAGACCGGGTGAGCTCATGTGGGGTTCCCCCAGAAAATGATCAAAATGACCAAATTGAATGTAAAGTTTAGATGCTACACCAAGGTCTTTATTCATAGGAGTTAATTTAAAATAAACACAGCAAATTAAAGTATGGTGACAAGAGAAGAGAGACTTCACACACTAGCTAATATCTTTCCACAGCTGGATGCATATTCCACGTGGTCTTTAAGCGGGGGTCCTAAACATTCCCAGCTTAGCCTAGCAGCACAAAAGCTTCCTCCTCAGCAGAAGTATGCCTGATGTATCACTTGCCTCATTTTTACGTTACTTTTCAAAGTATCTGCCAGATAAATACATGCAAATGCCTTAAATGGCACATTCCTACAATGCATTGCAGCCCCTAATGCCACTGTAGCTCCCCTACTTTGCCCTGGGCTGGCTCTGCCCGGACTCTGAGTGACCGAACCCCAGCGTGGGAGTCTGTCTGGTGGCTGGAGGCAGGGGGGCTCCCCGTCTGCCTCTATTCCCCCCCCCCATGTCAGAGGCCCATTCAGCATCGGTGTCACGATCGCGCCTGGCCACCTACCCACTGGGACTGTCCCCTCCCTGGTGTGACAAAGGAGGGGCACACAAAGTACTCTGGGGTCCGGCTGGGGTGGGGTTGGGGGGGGCGGGGGCGCAAATGTCACACTTTTGCGCCTCTAATTCAGAGGGCAGTTGAAGGTGAAATCCGAATGGAGCCTCCCTCGCTGTAAGACCTCGGGGTCATGCCTTCGTGTCGCCCTGTTTGCACTTTGAACTCGGGAAGCCCCATGTTTTGCCACGTGCTGCCACTGGTCATTCAGCCTCAGCATGTGCATCTAACTCCAGCACACCTGCATTGACCATGAGGTGACAGGCTGTACACTCTCAAGTCTCTGGCTCTAGGGCTGTGTCACGCTCCAGAGCAGTTAGTCTCACCAAGGAACCACAGGCAGGCAACTCATGGGAGTTTCTTAAACAAAAATGTTCTCAGGGCAGAATGAAAACTGACTGGTTCAGAGAGATAACCAATCAGATGTGTGTCAGATGTCAGACCAACCAATCAGATGTCTTGGCCCTGCCTCCTCTAATTGCTTGGATCCATCTCCTCTACAATCTGATTGGTTATGAACCAATCATTTTTCATTCTGCCCTCAGAACATTCTTGCGCAAGTAAAACTCCCAAGAGCATGACTGAGATGCTGAAGGTAACATTCGGTGAATCCGGGGAGAATAAACCAAACGGGATTATTAGTGGGATAATAAGGAACAGTGAAGTGAAACTCTACCTGTATCAGTAATTGGTGGCCTTAGGGTTTAAACCCCAGGCTTTCTGGAGCCGGCTGATGTGCGGCCAGGTGGCAGCTGATTTCAGTGATCCCTGATTTGCGGTTAATTTGCCATCGCCCAGCTGTTCCCCAGAGGGGAGAGAGAAGCTGCTTTGGCTATTGTCCGGATCACGACATAGGCGGGTGGGGGGAAAACCCGTCTTCTTTGCAGAGTCTGTGTGGGATCACACAGATGCCTTCAAAACCACCCCCCTCTCAAGCGGGAGTACGGTCTACGCAGCACATACACACGACCGTAGCTACAGTCACAGACCGACCACAGAGTTGGGGCAGTGTCAGCTTATGTAGGTGAGGATTTGCATCTTTTTCATCTTTTAAGGCTTAGTGGACTGATGCAGCTGTCTGATCTGAAATCATATCCTTCAACAGCCACTTTGTTATACAGTTAATAAAATCTGCCGTCTGATTCTCACACAGCCGTTTCGCCAACACCTCTGGCCCTGCCTCCCAATCCCAGGACTGGGGCATCTTAAAACACTGCACCTTTAATCTCCACAATGTCCAGATTCTGCATGCAACATCCACAGGGCGGAAATCCCACTGTGGCTTTTTCAAACCACATTTCATTGTCACGTGACCTCATTTGCCTCAGGGTGGAGGCCTCCTTCCTTCCAAAATGGCCAGATGCAGATCAAGCTAAGTGGCCAGCAGGCCCCGTGAGTGGCCCCGTGAGTGGCCCCTGGCAGGGTTGCCAGGACACTACCCCAAAATCAGCATGAAAAGCAAAGAAAAAAGCTGGTCACATGACAGCTTATGACCACACAGAATAGAGGTGCAGATGTATCTGGCAACGGGCGGGCGGGGGGGGGGGAGCTGACACCCTATGGATCAGTCCTAAATGTTCGCTGGGATTCCCTCAGCTTCAGCTGCCAAAGAAATGAATAATAAAAAGTTTCTGGACACCTGGCATCAGGCTTGAGTTTTTAGAGTCAGAAAGAAAATCAGTCGGTAAGCAACACGTCCCCTTCCCACAGCCTGCTGGCAGGAACGCCGGTCAAGTTGCTCCCATACATCAGTCCCAGAGCTCATCCAAGCCTCTGTCATACGTCACCACCTCAACCACACTCAATCCCACGGGATCCATTCTGTTGGTGTCACTAATTTTATCATCTAAATGTCATATGACAATCAGAGAGAGGCAGTTTCATGATTCCTATTCTTAATTCAATTAAATTTCTCATCTGAGCCATACATTTACTCTAGAAGGTTTAATTAACAAAGAACAGTACTATAGCCTGACAAAGTGGCATCTAATCCATGAATGTCTTAAGCCAGGAACACACCAAGCCGTTTTTCGGCCATTAAAAGCTGTCGGTGAGAGTTGGTGACTGCCTGTCAAGCATGGTCGACACAGGCTGGTCCCAGTTGGCACTGTTTTGTCTGACCAAGCATGTTGAATTGGTGCTATAGCTAGCTGGTGAAACGGATCTCTCTGGTGGGGCTGCATGTCATCTATCACCTCTGTTTGTTCCAGTCTGTTCCAACACAAATTTTCACAAATCAACAAGAGCCAATCGTTTGTTGGCCCAGATTGGTGCTAGTTTTTTTTTTTTTTTTTTGCCATCGGCTTGGTGTGTACAGAGTTTTTGTTAGGACAAAAAGGCAGAAGAGCAGAAAAGCATCCACAAGCATGTGGTAATTACTGGGAAAATGACCCCTGGGGGGGGGGGGGTTGACCAGCAGCTCAATCAGCCCCCAAGTGCACAGAGCTTAAAGTGTGCAAGAAGTGAGAGAAGCAATGTCCTTCTGATCAGCCAGTAAGAGGCAGCAGGGGGAGCCAGAGCTCCGGTCGCACCTGAGGTCACATATCTCAGATCACATGTTTCAGCTGTCCTTCAACTTGAGCTCCGAGCACACGGCCGCTGCCCATTTATTAACCACGATTCAGAGATGAGCTGCACACGATTCCATGCTACGGGCTGTAGGATGCACGGTGATACGCACCAAGATACTGAAGGACACAGAGAGCGGAATCCGACTGCCCTCCTTCCGGGTCAGGAAACATCAGCGACCGCTCAGGCAGATATCAGACGGTACGCTTCCAGCACTCTCAACAAGAGACAACCAGACTGTCCACTGACGGAGTAGCAATCCAACAAAAGGATAAGATCAGCTCACGAGGTACATTCCTGTTGACTGGTCTTGTTTAAGGAAAATAATTCATATGGTAACTAGGAGGAACATATTTCAAAATGTCCATAAGTTGGGGAAGAACAAGACACCCATCTACCAAAATAGCCCTGAACAATAAATCGTCCCTTCTATATGCTCACATATGGGAAATTTTACAGAAGTTACCCTGTTACCAAAGTGTCATGTGTTTGGTGAAGGAAGCAACCCATTCTGCAGTATCATTTGATATTTGGGATACAACAGCAAGCCAGTTCTTTTCCGAATTGTAGTGAAATTCTATTGTAAATCCGTGACCATAGAACTAGCCGTATGCCCGTCTTCGTCTGATGAAGGACATGTTCTTAATGGTCGACAGGGTACACGGGACTAACTGTATAAAACAACAGCCACTAAAAGCATATTTGTTCTGCCCATAAACGCACACTGCAATTCACCCCAGATGCGCCTATTATCTGCACTTAGTGAATGGACACACGATCATTCTCTTAGGTTTTATCTGTAGACCAGTCTTTACTCATTGAGGCGCTCTTGGGAGAGATTAAGGCCAGTAATCTAACTGAAAAGGCTACTATTTTTACACCACGCTGCAGTGAATGCTTGTTTTCTCCGATGGCTTGAACAAACGCGTCTCTTGGCTTCTAGGTTTCTGCCCTTGGGTGCGAGTGTTACTGCTCACTGCTTGTTCGAAAGCGCAAATAAACCCATATTTTTTTGTTTCCATAACAAGGTTTTAACCAAAATGCAACCTGACACTGCACCGAGAATACAGATACGGGTGACAGTGCTTTTTTTATTTTTAATTAGAAAACAGGAAACGACTTAAGAGCACAATTTCATAGAATTCCCACAGTATGAGTAACTGAATTCCCTGGCACAGGAATGCACAAACAGTCTTGCTGCAATAATCCAGATTAATGCCATTATTTAATCGATTTATTTTGTAGGCTAATATTTAAACACTGCTTTATCAGGGTAATTCATTATCAGCCCCACTTATCCATTGTGAATTGCAAAGCTTATATGTTTACCCCGCCCCCACCACCACTGTTTGCCAATTGCTACTTTTTCCAGAGGCCATTCAATTTGAGATGCTCCATCAGGTATGTGACAGCAGACGTCCCCCCGGGACTTGAACCAACAACCTGCTGAGTGAAATTCAGATGTGCGATGCCGCCTTTCAGGTTTCTTTGCATAGTTGAGAGCTGTCCCTGTGCGCCCCTGCCAGACTCCAGAAATGGAACGCGCCCCCCGCCCCCAACCCCCGCTCACATCCTCCCACTTGGTGGCCTTCAGCACAAAGACACAACGAGGCACAGAAGACTGAGAGCACCCAGAGAACCTTCTTCCATCAAACACAACAAATACCATCTGTGCTCAATCAGGGAACATAAATCAACTGTTGGTGTAGGGCTCTTCCCTTGGCGAGCATGAGGCTAAACACAAACAACAGGAAAGACATGCAGGACACACAGGAGAATGTGACCAGGTTCCTACATGGTCCTCACTTCAGAGAAGATTAAGTGCTTCGGTTCCAGGCCAACGCAATGCGACAACACAGAGAGGGCAGCGGAGTCGGCTAAAGCAGCCACGAGCCGCACGGCGCTCTCTGTCACATGGCGAGGTGTGGCCCGAGAGCCCATGCGCCACTCACATCACAGGACAAAGCGCCTCTCTTACATGACTTACACACGCCAAAGGAACCGACATGTGTAATACAACTGTCAGATCACTGAAGAACAACAGTGGACACAAAGATATACAAAATGTTAATAACCTGAGATTAAGAAATATCACATGTAGCGCCGCCTTCCTGTGATAAAGAAAGATAAAGAAATCCATGTCCAAACAGCAACATTAAGAAGCAAACCTATAAAGTAAACAACACACAAAGCATTCTGGGTCACACACCCGTGCCCACTCTGACAGGGCGTGGGAGTGCTTGAATTGTAAACGGAGGGCTGCTGAGAATTAGAGGGTCTGGGTGGGGGTTGCTTTACATCAGGCTCATCGGCTGTAATTATGTCCGCATACTGGGGCAGCGCGTCCCAGCTGACCATCTCGCTAAACAAAGAGACAGACGGTACTGGGCTACTGGGCCAAAGGAGCAGAGGAGTCTGCTAGACAGGAGGCGTCCTTGGGAGTTTCTGGGAGTAGGAGAGTGTCAGGGAGGCCAGACTGCAGCGTGACTCTAAGCATACTTCTGCAGGAATTATCATGGGGAGGGGTTCTATTCTATGTGGACTTAACACCCATCTGTGAGGCAGTTTGGGGCAAAATGATGTCTCATCATAGTGTGGGAACAAGTGCTGGATTAGCGAGGGAGTGTTTACAAGGGGTTAAGGGCCTTGCTCATGGGACCAACAGTGACATTACTCTGCTGGGATAAGAACTGGCAACCTTCCGATCACAGGCCCAGCATCCTAACCCTCTGAGTCACAAACCACTGCTCACAAATCGTCTGTTAATATTAACAGTAAAAGTCCACGAAACAGCCAAATGCACAAAATGGAAAAGTACTCAGCAGAGATACCAGACGCACATGGAAATAGCATTTAACTCATTAGAACCACATCATAACATCAGAAAAGTCTGAGGGATTTCGACCAAGAGAGGCGATGGGGTTCAAGCCCACTTAGAAAGTTCTAAGTATGAGTCAAGAAGGGGAGATTCTTTGAGAAAATGGGGTGGGGGGGGGCTAGGGGCTTGTTTGAAAAGGTCAAAGATTTCAATTAATTCGCTGCTTCACTATGACACACGATAAACAGCACTTATTAAAAAGGGCCATATCGCCACTAAATGCTAACAGGTCCCCTCTGACCATGCCTGCCTTCGCATGAGACCTGATCTGCGTGCCATTCCCAGAAAAGGGCCACGGTAAGAACATTCTCTCTGTTTCCCAGCAACGGCACACAGAAACTTTTCTTCCCCTCCGACTACGATCAAGTGACATGGAGATACAGTGACACAGTTTGGCCTGAAAAGCTGAATGTGAAATGAGTGTAAGTCACTCTTTGTTAAATGTCGCCCACATGCTTTATGGTGGCACCACTGTAAGGCCTGGCAAACAGAGATGGTACCACCACGGTCTCGGTGCTTTTCAAAATTGTATCCTTGACCTTAAAATTCCCGACTTCGCTTCACAGCAAGAAAACTTTTTGTATGGGCAAAGCTGACACTGTTTCATGAAGCAACTTTCATAGTTTAACACCTTTGGCGTTGTTTAGTTTGATGGACTGAGTTTGGATATAACAAGCCGCACCGGCTCAGTCTGGTCAAAGGAACAAAGAAAGGTCCAGGAAGAAGTCAAGCGTAGGAACTAGAGAAGTAACAGGGTGTGTGGGAGGGACATACCACACTGAAGGAGCAGGAACCGCCTCTGCATGGAGGAGGGAGCGGAAGCACAGAGAGGAGAGAGCACAGTGCTTACAGCACAGAGGAGAGAGAGCGCAGAGCAAACAGCACAGAGGGGAGAGAGCGCAGAGCAAACAGCACAGAGGGGAGAGAGCGCAGAGCTTACAGCACAGAGGGAGGAGAGCGCAGAGCTAACAGCACAGAGGGAAGAGAGCGCAGAGCTTACAGCACAGAGGGAAGAGAGCGCAGAGCTTACAGCACAGAGGGGAGAGAACGCAGAGGAAACAGCACAGAGGGGAGAGAGCGCAGAGCTTACAGCACAGAGGGGAGAGAGCACAGAGGAAACAGCACAGAGGGGAGAGAGCGCAGAGGAAACAGCACAGAGGGGAGAGAGCGCAGAGGAAACAGCACAGAGGGGAGAGAGCGCAGAGCACAAAGTCAGACTCACAAAAAAATTCATTGACCACACAAAATGAAAGAAGCGCCACAAGAAACACAAAAGCACTACAGACTACAAGAATGGTAGAGACCATTACCATCATCATAGTGGTTACTAATGTGAAGCTGGATAAGCAGCACATGGGAAGCACTGCGTCAGGATGCAGGGGGCCGACGCTCAGTGACGGCTGCAGCTGGCCAGCACTTCCCTGCAGATCCTCACCGTTGGATCCATTCCAGCCTCTTCCTGGTTCTCCTCGTGTCACATGTCAGGCCTGCTCACTGGAGCTCCCGAGAAAATCCTGACCAGGAGCCAGTGGTGGCACAAGGCCGCAGGTGCTCTCCGGTCTGAGTGACACGTAGATCTTTTATTTATTACCACAACAAATCGGACACATGCACCGGTGACCACACACAAACCAGGCACCTTGCACACGATTGTACACTGGCGTCGTGTTTGCGATTTGGGTCGAGCCTCTACGAAGCCGTTCCTGTAGTTTCTGGAACATGAATCCCACCGGGCAATTCGGTCCGGCGTGAGGAAGCCGAGGTGTGGAGTGTATGGGCTTCCGAAGAAGACCTTAAAATTCTCAACGTGAAGGGAGTCTGAATGACATTCTGAATGAACTGCACGTAAACTGAAACCTCACTGGATAATTCAGGCTTACAGAGAAGAATAAAAAGGACAGCGAGTATAAATAACTCAAACCCAACACGTTTCGCTCCACATAGCACAATTTAGGGCAGAATACGGATTTAAGGATTAAACAGCCAAATTCTCATATAACTAAGATTATACTCAAATTTCATTTGAAATGTCCTTAAATTTCACTCTAAATGCCATGCAGACGCTGATGACCACAGGAACTCCTCTGTGCAAGAGCAAGTGAGAAAGAGCTTTTATAAGGTCCAAAGGCAGCTTTAACGGCCATTCGCATCTTCGCAAACACTCAGTCCATCAATCACTCACTGTCTCCATCTTTAACCAAAACGTTCTGATAGCTGAAGCTACAACTGAAAGTTCCTTCATCCTCGCAACGACAATTACTTAAAGGTGTTGCCAGGCACGACACAAGCACTGAGGTGACTGACAAACAGCCCAGGGTAGCTGACAGATATGAGGGCAGCAGCGAATGAGAAAAACCACAGAAGCTCCATGAGCTAATGGGAAGGGGGCGTGGGGGGGTGATCTCCGATGCATCATGGCCCATTAGAGAACACGTCGTGGGACCTACGCTCAGCAAACTCTGACTCCCTGCCAGAGAAAAGCTGGAAGAGGAACTGTATCAGCGAAGAGTCCTCTCTGACAGGCGTATCCAAAGACATCCCTGCAAAGAGCCATCGACCAGGGGAAAGATCTCGCCTACAATGTCCATCTGGCTGTTTGACGATCACCACGGACAGAAGGATAAGGGAAAGCGAGCGATCCCAGCTATGACACACCTAACCACAGGAGCCGCGGCACACGGCCGGGCCCTCGATGCCGAAACCACAATCCGGAACGTACCACTCTACTGAAAGTGAAACCGGCCCACCAATATTATCCAGATGGCCAGCATATCCTTTCATCCAAAGCAAATCATGCTCAATACTCAAGGAGACAACAGTTAGGACCTGTACTGGCCAGTTTTTGGGTAGAAGGTACTAAATCATTAGGGCCCCACAAATTAAAAGGCTGATCTACCTTAGATATTATATATGTGTTTAGTAACAGTATGGGGTGGCCTGGACAGTATAGGCTGACAAAAATTGGTGGTAAAAATATAAATCCTCACTTAATAAATACCTTTTTATTGCTGAGGTTTAATACCACAGTTAAAATTTCAAATTAATTTCTGAAAAAGACATGACAGGAACCACGGAACAAGAGCTGGTGGAAATGCCTTTGTTACCATGACTACGAAGCAATTTTAGGGCCCTACTAGAGACAAATATCCCTTCTTAGTTAATATTTATAATTTCAGGTTTTATTATCTTAACCGTTAGGGAAAAGAAATTAAGATGGTAACTGGCTGAACCATGTGCCATGACTCACATCTTTGCTCAAACTGAAATATCAATTTTCAAATTCCATTTCATTTTAAATACATTGCCACTAAAAAAGACCTAATAAAAGACCGCTCTTCTCTGCACCGGGCAAAACCTTACAGAAGTTCTTTCGCAAAGAGTTGTGTTCAATCCAAACACATAAATGCAGTGGTGGATGGAAAGCCGATCCAAGCTGTTTTTTAGTGTTTAATGGTTGGCCATCACTCTAAGAGAAGACATATTGGTCACACTGAAACCTAATTTTCCCCCCTATGGAATTCGAGGAGTGATTGAACAGCGGCGAAATATAATCTTGCGGTGCACATGCTATGCTGTGAATGTCTCGCATGCCGCCCACTCCCCCTACAACCTGTCATCACCAGCAGGTGCCGTTCTTGGACATTCCTAATTGGTTAATGCCTTGGCTTCATTTGCATATTGCATATGAACTGATGGGAGACATCAGTTTCTGAAACCCACCACGCACACTATTATGTGCGCCATCAGTCACTGCCAGTTTAACCCATAGGGAATGAGGAAGAGGGTGACTGACAATCCTGCCCACTGTGGTTTATCAATGTCTCAGCCATCCAGCGTGCGCTTTAGGTGTTCCTCTTCCATAGCTAAGGCACCATCTGCCACAGCACCAGACTTATTTAGTATAGCGTCCCCAAGAGGCCAGCACCAGCCGCCTTCTCTGATAGGTAATGCTCTGTTATACTCAGTGTCAAACACACAGTCCAGTCAGGGTTGGTGTCATGGTGGGGTATTTAGAGGCCTCCCCCACTCAAAATGACCCATTAAGGACACCATCTTATTTTAATGAAATGATATTTCTTAATAAAGGCATTCACCCTAAAACAACCGAGCCAATGGGCCGATTCCTCCCAGGGGTGTGGCTACTGATGATCTCATTATCACACTTCGTAGAACTGGGCGGTACAGTGAATTTTCAAAACAAGATATTGGACGACGCCCTTTATAGTGAAATACTTTTATTGTGCGTTAAAATTAGGGCTCTATTAAAGATTTTTAATAGAAACCAACAGTATTCTTTCCTGGCTGTAAACAATGCGAGAGTTTTGGTGCTGATGTTACACACGTTACATACACACACTCCCAAAATCTACAGCTAAAATCAAACCAATTCACTTGGCATCTGAGGGAAAAGTCAAAGGGGAAGGTATAGAGCCATAGCTCGTTACTTAGTTCATTTTGTTTTAAAACGTTGACAAATGGCTCACAGGTTAAAAATATCATCCATCCATCCATCCATCCATCTTCTGTACCCACTTGCCTTGGGGGTCTTGGGTCCCGAGCCTATCCCCGAGGCTATGGGCACAAGGCAGGGAACAACCCAGGATGAGTGCCAAGCCATTGCAGGGTGCATGCACACACACACACACACACGTTGGTGTACCTATCTAAATGGGGACCATCCATTCATTTCTATGGGAAAAACCCAAATCCCAATCAGGACACCCTTAACCCCTACCCATCCCTAACCTTAACCATAAGTAACCAACCCAAATACAAGACTTTTGGCATTTTTACTTTTTTTGATTGCATTCACATTTTTATAAAACTGAGGTTATCCAAATGGGGACCTCAAAATATGTCCCCAAAAGTAGGGAAATTTCAGGTTTTACTGCACTTTGGGGACAATTTGGTCCTCAAATGTGATCTGTGCAAACACACACACAGCTATGGGCAATTTGGTAACTCCAATTAGCCTCAACATGTTTTGGACTGTGGGGGGGACCAAAGTACCTGGTGTAAACCCCACGATCACATGGGGGGTACATGCACACTCCACTCACATGGAGCTATGGTGGAGACATGAACCCAGGTCCCAGAAATGTGAGGCGGAAGTGCTAACCACTGCGCCACCGTGCCACAATCATTTTCATTCATGAGAAATAACTTTTAGTTTTTCTCCATAAACATTCACCTTCTGTTTCAAAGACAAGGTTATAAACGGATTTTAAAAATATGATGGGAAAAGTGGAGTGAAAGGGTTTTATGTTGAGGCTGTGTTATGGGACCCATGAAATACCACAAATAATTTATTGTTGTCTTCATTTTGAGTTGTCTGTTTGCAATAATGAAAACTGTACTTCATTATAGTCGCATTGAATAGTTATGGTTGTATTTTTAATAATGCAATGCTCTACTATACTCCGCGTCGAGCACACAGGCAGGTAATGCTCTACTATACTCCGCGTCGAGCACACAGGCAGGTAGTGCTCTACTATACTCCGCGTCGAGCACACAGGCAGGTAATGCTCTACTATACCCCGCGTCGAGCACACAGGCAGGTAATGCTCTACTATACTCCGCGTCGAGCACACAGGCAGGTAATGCTGTACTGTACTCCATGTTGCGCAACCAGGCAGGCCCTACACTCCCAGTGCAGCAGATGTTTTTCTTCAAAGCTACACTTTACCAGCAGAATATTTTATGGAATTAAGAGTCTCCCTCAAGGGCACAACCTGCCATCAAGCTTATGGCGACCACCTTCAAGATCCTAAACTCCCACGTCACTGAGCTGGCAGGTAAGCTTCTGATGAGCTGTGCACAAGTCACAACTGGAACACGTCTGAACTTGCAATCATCAATTAGTCAAGTTAGAGACCGAGCCACGCACTAACGAGGGCATTGCTGCCTCCAGCAGGATCTTACACGGCCGCAGTACCCGCATCTCCACAAGAGGCCCGCGGAGCCCAATCAGCAATGGCAAGATAGTGCGGCGATGACATCACAACGAGCTGCTTCCAGCGGTGAAAAATGCAGGTTTGAGAAAAAGCACATTCCCACTCCCGCCAGTAGAGCCTCTCCTCAGCACCGCGGAGGGGAAAACAGGCAAGCAAGCGTCTCCCTACCCACAGAGATTAATGTTTCACTCGTGTGGCAGTGACAGGAGTCGCTCCCTCCCCCCCCACTATGGGGAACTGTTTAGGAAATTCCATATAAGAAGATTCCTGTTTGCACCCCCCTGAACACAGGAGTGTTACAATCCATCCTTTTCAAGCTGCTTGCCAACACGACTCATGTCAGTCCACTGGCACACCTCCCCTATTTTGGCCATGGTCAAAATGAAAATAAAAATAATAAAAAAAAAAACAAAAACACACCAACTATCATCAACAGGGGGCACTAGCCACACCCAGAAATCAGGCCATTCAGACAGTGACCACACCCCTAGCCCCACCCCCTTTCCTATACAGGACCTCCCTGATAGGCTGAGAGGGCTGACACACACATCAATCCCAGATTTGACCTGGTAACTCAGTCTATTGCCAGCCTGCAGTATCATCCCTACAGAACTTCTGGCACGTGTGTTAAATTACGCAGCCTCCCCCACGTGCCGCACTGTCGCCATGGCCGCCGGGGAAGGGCCGCCCATTTCCTGCCGCTGATGGAGGGAGATCTACTACTGGGCTTCCCAGGACCCAGGGGGTGGGAGTTAAACTCATAAAACAAAAAGTAACCGGGCGTGCAGCTGGGCCCTGGGCACCGACGCCGCAGGACGCACCATGATCTGAGTTAGAGCTCTCACTCCCACTAGCAGAGTCCCTTTCCTCTTTACCCCCCTACCTCGACTGGGCCATCTGCCCAATCTTCTGACAGCCCCCCCCAAATTGACCCGAAGGCTCCCTGTCCGCCAGCTGAGCCAAACGCTCAGGATCCCACCCACAGTGCAAAAGAGTTCCTCGGACAAACTAACTCGCAATGAAAATTGTCAGTCAGGTGCACATACACACATAAACTCGCTCCCAGTGCTGAAGAGGAAATGGGGACCCCCCTCCCCCCAACACAAGTGAGATTTCCCAAATAGGTAAACCAGTCAAACATTCACCAAAATCTAATCTCGTGTTCACGTTTTGAAATTCTGTGTATTATTTTTTGCAATTATCAGTCCCCCTAAACCTGTGCGGCAGGACTATTCACAAAAGAAATCCCTCTTTTTCAAAAGACCATACTGTGAATGATGCCAAATGCAATGCAATTATTTCTCCTCACAATCCCCCCCCCAAGGTTTATAGCAAATATCACAGCCCCAAATTATGCAAATTGCCCATTTCGCTGTTGCATTTGGCACTCAGTACATCTAGGTGCAAACTGTTCTGCAAATGCTAATATAACACACTTAAAAACGGGTGGGAAACATATCAATTTAGGTGTACGTGGAACTTAGGCGAATTGCATATTTGCACCGTAATAACTTGCATAAAATAAATGGCAAAGTCTATGAAATGGTACATTACGCAACCACAATTAGCAGCTGCGTATTCCACTTTATCACCATGCAACCCGGATGCCCATCTAGGAAAGTAACTTTTCATCACTGCCACGGAACACGAGGGGGATCCACCACGTACTACAGCCATTATCCTCCTGTACACCGGTCTCAGTGTGGGAACCAGCTTCCTCTCTCTTAACTAGGCTGTTAGCTATTATATAGCAGGGCTGCCAACTTTGGTCAGCTGGCTGGAGTAAGATTTTCAATTTGAGACAAGTCTGCACACACACGCATTCACATATACAGACGCTCCTCTACTTTACGAACTTTACTTGTGAACTTTCAGACATACGAACGAAGAGGACTAAGTCCAAATTGTGTTTGTTGGGCTCCCGTTTTCTGTCCGCAACATCAAATTTTTTTCTGCGTGCCAATTCTGCCTAGTTTAACTTCTGGCCGCTACTCCCACTGCGCAGCAGCGTAGCGTGCAGACTCCCAGCATCCCAGTCCTTTGTACCAGCGTATACCCTTAACATTATGTCAAATATCGACTTACGAACATTTCATGTTACGGACGGCCGTTCGGAACGTAACTTGTTTGTAAGTAGAGGAGCGTCTGTATGTAATAGTTTTATTACCTTGTAAATAGCCTGTGGGGTTTGCAGACTGCCCCAACGATTTTCATGTAGCTAATTCTAGGTTTATAATGGAATAATATAAATTTGCCGTCAGATTTCTTGCGTCTGAATGCGTTACTGTCCTGCATCTGCCTGCCTCATAGTCAATTAGCACATCTTTTAAAGCATCCTCATATCACACTACTTATTCATTATGGCTACTTTGTTGTAGTGTACTATTTGGTATATAGTACATTGTACTGCACTGCTGAGTGTCTTATTCCTCATGTACCCCCCACCCCCCAACTATCACAGAATTTCTGAGTATTCACCGAATACGTGACAAACTTGAAGGTTGAAAACTTGAAACGAGGTTGGTTAAAAGCCACAAGGTGGGTGTCATCTACAGAATGTCTTAAGTCACGTAGAAAAACAGTCAGCCCCCACGTTATGATGCTTTACAGCAGAGCCGGCTGCCGCTAGAGGCGGAATAGGCCAAGGGCCCCTGAAACACATGCTTCTAGGCGGGGGAGCCTCCCAGGCAAAGTTTTGCTTAGGGCCCCTGATAAGTTAGAGCCGGCCCAGCTTTGGAGATCTTCAGCAACACAAGTCACACAGTGCACCTCTTCACCTGGAACCCCCCCGTCCCCCCAGCGAGCAAACCGCCAGCTCTTCATCTGCTCGTCAGCGCGCACGCTCTCATGAAGACGGCACCAGTCTTGGCACGTCCATGCTTCTGTCACTCCGTTCACGCGCCATCGAGTCTGGCGGCCCGAAGCAGAGAGCTGCTAAGCCGCTACCCATTCCAGCTGCCCTCGGCTGGGCCACAACGAACCCGGCATCTGCAGCCGACGCTGCTGCCAGAAGAAATGGGCTCTGATGCCTTGCCGCAGGCGGGGCATCCGTGGCCGGGCTGCATGGACCAAAGGGCGTGACCTTTGGGGCGTCAGGCGCGCCGTGAGGTCGGTGCTGGGAGCCCACCAGATGCTCAAACCCTGAACTTCGCAAAATCACACACATTTACGAACTGTGATTAGTGCTATGCTTTATGAACCATTTGCTGTATTTTTTGACTCCACTAGCTGGTGCCCTTGATGTGCTTTGGTGCATGCTTTGCTCTTTTTTTTAACAAAGCGCACCATCTAGTGGTGTCAAAAAATACAGCAAGTGGTTCATGAAGCGTCATTTTGTCCATCACTAGTTATTTGCATATTCTTCTCATGTTCATGCATCAGGACATCAGGGTTTCATGACAGCAGAGTCAAACCCCAAAATTTTTAGAGAAAGTCGTCTGGGTCAGAAATAAAAAGGGACTCCGGAGGTCTGACAGAGTGCCTTGAGGTTTATCAGGCAGCAGTAACAGAACCGCAGAGCCAGGTACTGGAACGAGGCTCAGCCCACAGCACTGGATACCCCAGTGAAACAGACCCCACCTGTACCGTCAGCATACCGCATGAGGCTAACCGAAGCGTGCAGGACGGACGATGGTGCCGGCTGCCAGAAACACCATCAACCACCTCTGCCTCTTACATGGAGATTCAGCATCTCATCACAAAGTGACGTCCCGATAAATGAGATTCAGCAGCAAGGGAATGGGCCTGCTGGGCTGCGCCATGGGGCCCGGCATGGATCTCAGCAGGTTTGACCTCCAGCGGCTTCAGCAAAAGCCTGAAAACACACATGGGGTAATAAGCGATGGAACAGTGCCCCGGCCTGTATGGCTGCAGACACTCATGCTGACAGACGGCCGCAGAAAACCTCATTAAAGCAAGTGTGTCACATCCCAAAGCAGGGCTGAAGTCCGGTAACAAGCACATCTGTTACACTTACATTCTATCATCTTCATATTACATAATCTGTCATGGCCGTTCCTCCTGCAATTATTGTGCAGGGAAATCTGTCAGGTTATGGTGATATCTTACATGGATGAGGACGGTCACAACAACACGCAGCCTTCCACACTTGACAGTTATGTGAAAATGGATCTCTTTACTATGTATTTTATTAATTATTATTATTATTAGGTCAAACCTGAAAGGGGGGCCCAAATACATCACCACATGCGGGGGTGCTACTAGAGATTTTGGACCCAATATAAACATATCAAATTGGGCCCCGAACCCAAGCTAATTCAGTCATGTTCCAAATTTCTTTAGGGCCCCCGTCACTCAGGGGCCCCTGGGGTCGTCCTAACCTTCCCCCCTTCACAGTACCCCTGACCCCATGTCACTATTAATTACTTACATCAATACAGTGTCAAGAGTTTTACACCATTCTGCCCACACACCATGGTGCATTTATCAGCGCCGAGCAGAATCAGGGGACACATACCCCCGCCAGGAATGCCGGAAGGGATACGCCGGGCCACATGAGGCAATCCAATCCTCACCAGAGGCAGAGGTGGCCCCCAGGCTGCCGATACGCAGTTACAGACCTCCCCCCCCCGTCCGTCCGCCGCCCCCATGCTGTGCCTCGCTCACTCCCACACCCCATCCCAGCATGCCATTCATACAAATCGACCGTCTTCTTTGGCTCAGGAGTCTGCGAGACGGTTACAGAACTGGACTGACGAGCACATAGATCAAGTGGCAAGAGGGGCCCTTGCAGTAGTGCCTCTGAGCAAAGGACCGAAGCTTTCCAAGTGAAATACTGAGCTTTATAAACCCACACTCACCTACGCATTCTGACTCACCTCAATAATAGTATTTGGTGTAATTACATTTGGAGTTGGCGTTTTCTAATCCCAAATGCCCAGATTATGGATCCCGTCACCAAACCTCAAATTAAAAACAAATGGAAATCGATAGACAGGTTTCTGCAGTTTAATATTTTCTGGGCATTTCGTGGTCATGGGAGGCATGTATTCACATCCACACGGCAGCGGACAAAAACAAAAAGGTAAACGCGTGGCCACCTTTAACATGATCATACGCTGAAAGACAGTGGGAAAGTTCTGGGTCAAGGTTAGAAAACTGATGAAATCCAGAAATGCAGACATGACCAAACAAATCCCGCAGGAAACAAAAGCAGAAAAATGGAAGAGCCCTAGAGAGGAATAATACACATACTCATGGTTGGAACACACAAACATACCCCTGCAAGACATTATTACAGCAAGGGGGAGGGGGAAAGTGTCACAATTTACCCATAATGCACCCTGAGCTCCCAAGTGGTTAAAGTTCATTCACTCAATTGTAAGTGAAATATATATGTCCAAGTTATCCTCCCCTTTGCTGTATTGGGTTAGTTACTGGATGGGCAACTCAGTCCGAGTTCACCGCGAGGACGAGCATCCAATCATCCAAAGCCACGTTCTCTCAAACTTTCCACAGACAGATTCATGCATCATTCACAGAACGCGGCACCAATCCGACTTGATAAACCGTCAATATCCCTCGGGGATCATACTTTCTCCACCAGTCACAAATAACAGCATGAGCTGCTCGAAAAAAAAGAAAATAACTGGAGAAATACACGACTCCCCAGAAGTAGTTCCTACACAAGCGTTAAGTGCAGACTGCAACTGAAAAACGATCGATTATGTACTTCCGGCTAACGATCTCAAATGAGGCTATTTCTGTCTTTACGTTTCAGAATGTGAGCCATATACTGTATTATCACCGTCCGTATGGAAGCTACTGCTCGATGTGATAGATTTGTCATTTAAAAGGTGTCACCAGCCTTCCGCTTCCCATGTAACGGCCAGAAAGTGACGGTTTTCGCTTCTGTTCTTCTCTTTGTTTTGCTGCTCCTGTTTTCAACATTTAAGTGATCCACGAAGCTGCATTTCGGGATAATTTTGATAAAAGGCTGGCAGGAATGAGTCGGCATGGTTCACGTCACATAAAAGTCAGCTTCCCATAATTCACTGCATCTCTCTTGATAGTGCACCGTATTTTTCCTTCAGCAGCATTTGCTCAAATGTTTATAGACAGGGTTTTATTTTTTATTTTTTGCCCTTCCCAGTAAATTTTTGAAGAGGGATTAAAGAGTGGTCTGCCGTTTGCCCGAAGTTTAACAGCAAGCTTCACGTTGCGGTAACCACGAGAAAGAGAATCTCAGAACCATGAAATCACATCATTTACCGGCAGGCCGTCTTGCTCGTGCCTGCTCAGAAAGCCCACAGAGCGCAGCATGCAAGATGCCAGGCCACCCGTGCAGACACTGGTCTCAAGGCAGGCAGAGGGCAGAGAGATCGCTCGCCTCTAAAGCAAAACGCGTCATGACAGGAGTCCTTCACGGGTGCCGTCAGGCAGCATGCAGAAGAGAAAGTGAAGATAATGCCGCTACGTAATGATGTAATATGTTACCAAATGTCGCCTTCTGCTTTCAGCACTGATTTGCTCCTTTATGGTCACTCATAAGTTGAAGGTTTTACGGCAGGGTCACTGGGAAAGAATACAGGGTCAGAGTTTTGAAATTGAAATTATGCTTTAGAATTAAGAGATCAGTGGTCATTGTTGACACACCACAGCACACAATGCACAACAACGAAATGTGTCCTCTGCATTTAACCCATATGTGACATCGTGACATAGCAGGGGGAAGCTAATTCAGCGCCCGGGGAGCAGTGCTTGGGGGCGGTACCTTGCTCAGGGTACCGCCCCCAAGCCTTTCTGGTCGGGGACTCGAACCAGCAATCTTTCAATTACAAGTGTGCTTCCCTAACCATTAAGCCAACACTGCACCACACTCCCCACTTTGTTTTACCATTTGCAGAAGCACATTGAAATGATTCTATTCACATGTCCCAAGTGAGAGTAAAGCCTGAAGTCTGAGTGCAGGGGCAGGCTATGTATCAAGCACCCCAGGAGGATTTTGGGAGGAGGGATTAAGGGCCTTGCTCAAGGGACAGAGGGAGATGGGAGAATTCTGCTGAGGTTCAAACTGGCAACCTTCTGATCATAGGCACAAAAGGTCTGCCCAGCTGAGCCACATGCTGGCACTCCAAAGGGATCAAACCTGCAATCTTGGGGTTACTTAGAAGAATGAATAAGGCAATAAATTTCACACACACACACACAAAGACACAGTGGAGCATCCAGGGTCGTCAAGGCCAAAGCCAACAAACCCTTGACTGGGAGCATAAGACCTTCCGCAGCACCTACACCAAACTCGCTAATCAACAGCCGGTGAAGCTTGTCAGGTGTAACCCAAGTCAGGTGTCAGGACTCCTGCGGGGAGGGTGAAGACGAAACAAGCACAGGTCCGAGGCTCCAAGCTGCCGGGTGCCACCTCTGTGACGTCCCCGCCGTGCCTCCCGGCCTTTCCACTCTCACCCCTTTTGCCACTGATGGCTTTGTCTCCATGGAGACGGGGGGGAGCACCAGCAGCCTGCAGAAGCTTTGACTCACTTTTGCCCCAATGCCGGAAGCTCAGCTGATGTGACTTTCATAGCCATGCAGCACCCACCCAGGTGCGCCTGGACCCACGCGGAGCCTCCGGCCTGGCCCGTTACCTCTCCACGGAGGCTCAGGCACAGTCGGAGCAGGCAGATCTGCAAAGCTAAGTAGGGCTCAGACTCCCCAGTGACTCTCAAAATAATACCATTACATGGTTAAGATCTAGGGGTAGGAGCTCCAGAGCTGCAGCTGAAATTTGAAAATATATTTTAACCAGCAGCAGGGAGCAAATTAATAGATCGGAAGCTTGTTGGTTCAAGTCCTAGAAATGCCTCAGCTGTAATACCCTGAACTGCTGCTTCGCCCCTTTAAATTAGCCGCTTTGTGGATGGTACACAACCTTTAAGTCACCCTAGTGGTCAACTTTGGAATGAGCAGGCGGGCTGGGTCGTAACGTCCGCAGGAGCAACTGCATAACTTCTAAATACAGAAGAGGGACAGAAGAGCCTCCCTGAGTGTCCCAGTCGAGCCAATTGGTCAGATTTCGCCACTCGGCTACCAGAAAGCAGACTGTAACCTGGTGTGACCCACAGAGACAGGAATGGAACGGCAGTCACACCCTCCACAGTGACTTGGGAAACAGCAAAGTTTTAAGGACCAGGTTTGCCTGCAAAGTGGTAAGAACAAGGTAAACTGTCTTATTAAACATCATGAGCTTGAGGCACCGGGGGATCGTAGGCATTAGCAGTGACAGGCGAAGGCACAGAGATTAATTTATAGCACAACTACCCGGAGGAGAGGGAACGAAACAAAATCCTGGGAAGCGCATTTATTTTCATGGCTGGTGTGTGGGCAGGAGCTGAAAAACCAGTGAGCAAAATCACGTTCTCCCAGTGATCTGCACTGGGAGAAAAGGGGGTGGGGGTGGGGCGATTCGGATTCCTCATGCTGCGTGAGAAAAGACTCAGAGTGGACATCCTAAATAATTGCTACGATGGCAAAAAACACAGCAGCTGGTAAGGGTCATGGCTAATTTCCAGCAGATTCATGCCTGGGGGGGTGCAGGAAAACAGGAGTGCAGCCTTCACAAAAGGGCCTTTAACCTCCGCACTGACCGGGGGGGGCGGATTTGTCAACTGAGCCAGACACCTGACCCATGGCAGTTAGCTGATGTGAAGTCAAGCGACCATAATTCTCAAAAAAAGAAAAAAGACTTCAATTTAATTACAACGACAAATAATTGATTTTAGATTATCGCTATTGCAGGCCTCATCCCCGTCATTCGCATTTCATGAATTTAATGAATGTCTTAAGTCATTTATCTGAAAAGCTGCCCTAATGCCAATTAGTTAGGATAGCTCCGAGACCCCCTCTCCCCCCCATGTTAAAGAGCCCCCAGTTTCTTCTTCACAGCTTCGAGGTTCCGTCCTTAGTTTTCCTTATCCCTGTCAGAAAGCTGCCCCTCGTCCTCCGGGCCCCTCTGAGGGGCTTGCCAGAACTCAGCCCGTCCCAGAAAACCCGGGACAGCAGGGCCGGTGAGACGCCCGCGGTACAGCCGCCATCTGCTGCAGAGCAGGAAGCCATGGGCGGCCAGGGGTGGGAGGTGGGATAGTCATCTGACTCACCGCACTGGAGACAGGAGTCAAAAACAAACGAACAATAATTAAAAAAAAACACAGACAGTGAGAGCTGGAGTTCAGCGCGCAGTGCGGCAGCATTCCGGACCCGGAACAGCTGGCAGAACGTACCAGGCAGACACCAAACTAAACTGTGGGGCAGGCTTGTTTATAACGCCTAATATATTTATCAATGGCTCTGCTTCTCCTCGAGCTCACTGTTGCTCTCTGTGGTGGTGGGGGGGAGGCAACATTAGGCTGAAGACAGTTTGGTAAAAGAGTCAAAACTGAGAGATCCAGTAGACAATGTGGGTCTGTGTTCCGGCCAGTAACACACTGTAAGACTGTTCTCCACGCTCTGGATGTGGGGGGGGGGGTTATTGCCTAATTGTTTCTGGCTGTTGTGTTGCCGGGGCCATTGTTTGTCATTGTCTCTCCTCAAATGTGGGGGTGGGGCTTGTTTGAAGGAGAGAGCTCCCTATTGGTCACATACCTAATTTGGGCCACACCCCTTTCTTAGGCCAAAACACCCTTTTATCAGGTCACAGCACACTCCCGATGTGAACACACAGCTGAGAATGGACAGGAGGGCCCTGTCCGTGCCACACAGGTCGGGACCAGCACACGCAAACATCGACGTGATGTGCGAACACGGCATCACACACACAGAAGGTGGGGGGGGGGGGGGGCTGTAAACTTGAGGTCAGGGTGGACAGAAAAAAACACGGCAAAA
>JAODKC010000107.1:3693308-3706286 GCA_026777985.1 Mormyrops attenuatus | reverse complement strand
CCCCCCCCCCCCCCCCCCCCCCCCCCCCCCCCCCCCCCCCCCCCCCCCCCGCCGGGGGGGCGCCCCCCCCCCCCCTAACCGTTCAGTACGGGTGGAAAGAAACTCAAAAGGCAAAAACATATATATATGGTTTTATATATACCTATGTTTCAAGTCCTATGAGAACCTGTCACAAGGGCAATAGAAAGGCTTGTGGGAGAAATTAAAATGAGGTCTGCAGGGGGGTTCGATTATCAAACAAGAAGAGGACCAACGCCCCTCTGGGAGAAGTGAAACCCAAGCTGCGTGAGGGACACTTAGGAAAACCTTTGAAGCCTGCCTGGGGGGCCTTAAGCAGGGTGTACAATGTGTATGACTGTCTACATTGTATCCAGTTACAGTTCTACTACTATCAAAAAGAAACACCAACCAAAGCTGATTAAAATAAAATAATAATCATAGTGAGCTACTCGGACATCTACGTCAAACTCAGCAGCCACCAAACAACTGGACACAATTTAAAATAAACTGTGTGAAAAGGTACGGTATAAAATGTACAAACGAGTAGAAACAAGCCACACCAAAAACAAGCAAGTCTAAGTACTGCTTCGGATTTGGTCCAACTGCGTTTCCTGTGGGACATCACACGGCTGCCAGCAGAACCCGGCCACAGCTCACACATTCTTAGCCCCCCAGGCTCGCTCAAGTCACAGGGTGCCCGGAGCATCATGGCTATTCCATTCACCGCGGTTTGATCCAAGAAAATAAGTCTCTCCGTGGCCAATGGCCCCTGATATCGGCCTGTTGCGAGTGCCGCAATTTGTCAATGGAGGCAACGTGTGGCTCAGTAGGCTAAGCCTCGGTGCCTCCGATCGGGCGGTTGCTGGTTCGAGCCCAGCCTCGCTCAAAACCCGCCGATCTGCCAAGACCCCCAACCCCCAGCTCCCCAGGGGCTGCTGTGGGTGGCTGCGCTTTGCGGCCAGCTCGCTCTAATCACCTACAGAGATCAAAACGGTGGAGGCAAAGAGAGAATCTCCCCATGGGGATCAATAGAGTATCTATCGTTGTTAGTCATGTTAGAGGCGGGTTACCTTAGAATGGCCAAATTCTGCTCTTGAGGAGGTCATAGATCTCAGTAATTGTTATCGCACACGGCTGTAGTTTAAAACATTTTTTCCCTACAGAAGCAGCCAGTGCCCCATATCTTGGTACTGTACAGGACACATTCCCATCACATTTACCCATTGAAACTGGGACCCTCCGACAGTCCTAAGCTGCTGAGTCACACACCACCCTCCGACACAGAGGCACAGAGCTGTGGGACTGCACCCCCCCACCAAAAAAACCCACAGGCCTCTTAGAAGTCCCAACAAATCATTCCTGCTTTCAAAACCCTCCTCTGTATCAGAGCCGTCTGCTGAACTCTTACCCTCCCCTCACTGCATTCTTGCATTCCTGTCTTTTTGCCAAGTTTGGCGTGGGGAGGGGAGCGGGATGGGGGGGGGGGGCAACCTTCAAAGTCTTGGAAAGCAGGAACATGTTTTTTGGACATCTAATATATGTATTAGACAGATTACACAAAGAGCCTTCACTGGTGCCACATGAAATGCTGGGGGGGGGATTCAAGACTACAGGCATCATGGGAGGCGGCCTCAGCCACCCGGTGGCACATCTTGCTGTCCACGGGAGATGGATCAGATGAGCTTTATCTCCTGTGGGATGCCAGATCGCGGCCTGTGATGACAGGATGGCCAAGCGGTCGACATCCAGGCAGCCTCCTTTCACAAATTGCCATCTCGTGGAGCCCGTCGCTCAGGCAGAAGGGAGGCGGCCAGGAGGAACTGGCGGGACCGTATGGAGGAGCAGAACCTCGACGGTGAGCAGAACTCAAGGGTGACAAAGGTGGCCATGTTACGCGAGCGGCCTAGCGGGAGACCGCAGAGTCTGTGAGCGCGCGGGGCTCAGCTCCCTTAATCCCAGTCATTCCGTTTCCAAAATGACTCATTCTAGGCACGGTATTTCTTTTAACTTTTTTTTTTTTTAATTATTTTTTTTTAAATCCATATGGGTCAAAATATTACTCAAGGAGTTTGTAGTAAATAATATAGTACAGGAGTTCAAACAGACAGCCAGCGAGTATGGTGAAAGCATTGCCTGGTATTAGCTTCTAACCAGTCATTTTGTGACCACACATTCACCCGTGCCTCTCCACGTTTAGTCCGCATGGCGTCTTCAAAAAAAACCTCACACCTCTGAGGAGCCTCCTCCTCCCAACAGCTGCATCACCGTTTATCCGTTTGGTTTGGACCTGCAGGTTTAGAAGCTGAGATTCCCCACTGCCTCCAGGTCAAAGCGGTCAATGCTGTCGAACAAGGCTTGGTTGGAGATAAAAAGCTGAAGCATAAACCTTGCTGGATTGTTTATTTCTGCCCCGGAGAGAGATTTAATAAAAAATAAGACCCCCACGCAGCGGAGATGCACAAACGTAATTTAAAAGACTAGCCAGACGGGCAGTGGCATAGACAGCCCCGATCGGAGATACGTCTCGGGCGTAACGGACACCTCCAGTCTCTCACTCCCAAAGCATTCATCATTTACGACGGGTTCCCTCCAGAGCCGGCAGGGAAGCACCGGCGCTTTCACGGAGACACGGGCGGCGGACATGCTGACTGGCGTCGCCGTGTTCACGTCTGACCCCGACGCGCCTGCGGGTTTCCAACCGAACCCAAGCAGCTTCAGTCACATATCAAGTGGCAGACATTTCGGACAGACATGTCAGCAGATAAATGTGAAAGCAATGTGAGCGTGAGCTGTATGCTACACATCACATACGTACCGTGGATACATTTATGACCGCAGAGAATTATGCAACAATTCTAATCTTCATATACTGGAGACCTCAGGATCCATCCATCCATCCCATGTAGTGGTCCAGAGCCTATCCCAGAAGCTATGGGCACAATGAAGGAAATAATCCAGAAAGGGGTGCCAACCCATCACAGGAGCTCAGGACCCAGACCAGAATAAGCAATTAGAAGATGGACTGAGACGAAAGAAATGAAGTTAAAATGTAACTCAAACATGATGAAACTCGAAGAGCAGCAGAGGCCTCCGGAAATCCAGAGGAGGGTGTGATTCTGGGAGAATCTGCATCATCAGAACACGCTAATTGTCTTCAGAATTAAAAATAAGAATGGAGACAATGGATGGAGACGGTGGGGGGGGTGATATAGCGGGACTGTCATCACGCTGACTGACGCATGCATTGCTGTCAGTGTGAGGGATGAGTGGAGTCTGTGGGGTGGGGGGCCGGGGGCAATTGACTGCAGACCTCTCCTGCCCACACCCCTTTCCCGGTGGGAAGAGGGCCATCAATGCCAGAGCGAGGGAAGTCATTCCTGCTCCGTCTCTGAGGGAGGGAAGACCGGGATTATGCGGGAATGTTCACTCGGGGCGTTCATTTCCGACAGCTTACGGTCGGCGAGGGAGTCCGCGCTGCTCCCAGCTGCACAACACTCCCGGCTGTGCGGAGCTCTCGACTGCGCAGCACTCCCGGCTACGCGGAGCTCCCGGCTACACGTCACTCCGGCGCTCCGTGCCGGTTGAAGGATCCCATTCATTTGAGCACTACCTCTCGGGAGCTCGCTGGCCTTACGCTCCTGTTTCTCACTCCTGGCTTCGGCCCATATCCCCTCATGTCCTCTTTGTTTTATTACGCCGGGAAAAACTGGAAACAGTCCCCACCTCCCACATGGCATAAAGGTCTTTATGGGGAAATAAACTTCACAGACGCAGTACTGTTTCGTGCCGGCCGTGATTCATTTATTTTTTTGTGCTCGAGGGTGATTGGACCCATTGGAAGGAGTCCTGCGGGTAAACACACCGAACCGGCCTCCCCCACAGCTGCGGGATACGAATCGTTATACGGGGACACAGCAGAGCAGACGAGCCATGTCAGATCCCGCAATCGGGCTTCTTCACGGACTCAGCACGGGCTCCGGGGGGGCGCAGCATTACCTACCCATCCATGGGTCTCCTCGCATTCCCGCCTCCTGCAGCCTCTGCAAGTTTTTTATTTTTTATTTTTTTATAAATCCATCTGCTTTGCTGCATAAAGGAAACACTGCAGTGCTTCACAGGAGACACTGCGAACAACAGCGGGATTCACAATTAACTATTTATTCGCAATTAAAATCGATCATTTCGCATTTAAAAATATGACAGGCCACGTATCGATGGCGTGAGGCGTCGCTTCACAGAAGGCTGGGATCGGGCAGTTTGTTTTCCTCCTTCGGCATCCGATTCATCCTCCTCATAAGAATCAACCAAATAACTGAGCACTGAGTCTTTACTGCAGCTCGATACTGAATCGGCTCCTTAATCACATGACCCATTCTCCCCCCTCAGTGTTATGGGCCCTCCGATACAATTCGGGGGGGGGTTGACAGATTGTGTTTCCCTGCATCATTGCATGGGGATCAGGTGCGGGGGGGGGGACGCAACGTCCCCATTTAAGGGTTTGACTTGCGGGTCACACAGGATAAGTGGTCACTCTGATGTCATGGGAGAAGCAGGGACGGCGTGACTCCTCTGTGACGCCCCAGAAGAGGCTTGCTGTGTTCTGGCTCCCTCGACACCCCCCCTCCCGATGCAGAACCAGTGAGCCTTGAGTATTGGCTTACGGAGATGGATGCTGGTAACTACGGTAACCACAAGGGAAAACAGAACCAGAAGGCACAGCCTGGAGGCGGGGCTACTGAGCTCTAGGTCCAGCCCCTAGAGGCACAACACACTTAACCTGCATTATTCCAGCAAACATCAGGCTGTATAAACAAAGCACTACGAGTCTCAAACTCAACTCCCCTTCCCGTACGCCATGTGTGCACTCGTTTCAGCCCTTAATTACTCATTTTAATATTGAATTGTTTCCAAAATTACATCCTTCATATAAAGGTTGACCATCCCTGCCCCAGTGACCAGGGAGAATTTTACTTCAGTGAAGCAGGGGGCTAATTAATGATGCAGATGATTAAGTCCAAACTGATGAGTGTTGGGACAGGCGCCTGAATGCTACAACAGCAGCCCAGGCGGGACTCGGCCTGACACTGCGCACTCAAACAAACCAGAATGGTTCTAGAACCATCAGTCAGGCTAATTAAGCCTTAATACCCAAGTCCCATCCCAATGATGCAACAAGGCGGGTGCGATGAAGATGAGCCGTTGGGTACGGCTGCTTCCTTGTATGGACGGGCTTCACCAATGCCCCGCCCCGCCCCCAGTCCGGTCCCAAACATAATACATGTCCTTACAGCCCTGCGTGTCACAGCATCGGCAGGGGCTGAACTGTAACCAAGTGACGAGTAAAACAATAAATGATGTCACCTCGCTATGGTGGCTTGAACGTGTGGTCTCCATGGAGAAGAAGGGGGGTGTCCAACAAAGGCTTTAGCAGCAACAGTCATATAGCCCCGAGAGCTTATTTATCTAAATCTCTGCACTCCATAACTGGTCTTTTCATTTGAGACAACAGTGTCTTATTCGTGGGGGGGGGGGGGGCAGGAGGCTGAAGGATCCGTGAGACATGACTGTTGACATTCATGGGGTGCTCTGTCAAATCCCCCATGAAGCTGGATGCAGCTTGGGAGCAGGGACCAGTATGACACACGCCTGTTAGCAGCACAGCGCATACCACGCGTCAGGTGGAAAGGGGAGGAGCCACGAGAAGACGATGTGCGGGAACGTCGCTCTCCCCCTTCCAGAGGATTCCTCGGGGGGCGCTGAAGAACGGTGTGAAGGTGCACGGGGACGCCAGGCCGGCCACCTCAGGCGGACCCCCCCACTGGACCCCACCCCCTGGGGCCCGCATTAGTTTCTCCAAAACAGCCCGGAGAAACTGGGGCAGTTCCACGGCATGAGTAGCGAAGGGGGTGAGCAGGTGATCCAGGGCATTTTGCTACAGCTCACAGTAAATTACCACCTTTACTTTTATCCACTTAGTTGACAAAAATTGTTCTTCCTTTTCATTAAAATACCTTCCTAAAATGGATGTCCTCAGTGGTGAGAGCTGAATATGCTAATTTAGCAGTACTTTAAAAATGAGTGCAGACAGAATTCAGAAGACAGCAGAGGTGTAAAAATTCTCCAGAATTTAGAAATAAAACTTAATACAGGACAGTATGTGTTTATACAGCATCTCTCTCCAAAGCACCCAGACAGCCACAGCAACCTCTGACAACTCCAGCTCCTCCACCACTACGCCACCTGTTGGTTGTGGCTTTGGTCTAAAACCCTCTGGATGTTGATTGCGGTCATACAGCGAGCAGGGATGAGGTGGAAGAAATCAGAAAAAAACGTTCTATTACAATTCAGTTAGACGCCAAGCCACAGGTATGAGAGAGAGTTTAAGGAACAAGCTGGTGTTTCAGTCTGGCTGTTGTGGGACCCAAAACTAACGAACTACAATCTCTTTATAAAGTAGAGCGTTTATGGGTAACTGGACAACAGTCCACTGCACAAGGTACTTTGTTTGAAGGAACCTGTCACGATACTAAAACACGAGAGCCGCCCTGGAGATATAGGATGCCAACCCTCCACAGGAGGTGTGCCCTAACTGTAACCTTAACACTTACACGCAGACTCCTAACATGCTCACCACACCACAACGGCAAAATCCACAGAGAGACGCATCCGCAAAGAAGTAACGGGGTAACAGAAAAGTCTGAGTAGCAGCGATGCGACTCCATTGTCCCAAAGTGCCAGGGCACACCCCCTCCCAGAAGCACTCTCCTAATGCCGTGTTCAGTGACTAATCATCCAATAGTTAGCAAAACTTTGTAAGGACAGAAAAACGACAGAAGGAGCAGTGGCAGCAAAAGCAGCGGCACCGTGCCGGTCGCTCTCGGCGCCAGCACAGTCGCACGGCCACTTCTCTGCCGACACATGCTCCAGTGCCCCCCCCCCCCCCGGCCCCCGGTCCCTTACCGTGGTGGTTGTGCTGCGCGTTCTCGGCCATGGGGGGGTCACTGGCCCCCAGCTCGGCGAGCCGGCGGCTGGTGGCGCTCAGCTCTGAGCGCAGGTTGGTCACCTCCTGGCTGGCCGACTGGATTGCGCCGTCGATGCGCTGGGCCAGCTGCTTGTTGTCATCCATCATTTTCAGGATTTTGGCCTGAGGAAGGAATCCACATGGGGTAGCATGTTGTCAGGGGGGGGGTAAAGGGGGGGGAGCAAGCTGAAAACTGTCTATCCCCGGTCTTCTCTCCTGATTTGCTATAATTTTTTTATAACAGTAAATAAATCCCCAGAGCTCTGCTCCTCGTTCTCCCGGCAACTCCTGTGCCTGAGGTGGGACGCGTCAGTCCCCCCGCGGCCCCCAGACACGCGTGTGCAAGTCCGCAGCAGGGACGGCGCGGCAAAGCTGAGCAGCTGCAGTGTGAGAACGCCGACGCCTCCCCTGCATAATGCGCTCGCGGCCGCCGCGCGCTGAAAGGACACAGTGCAACGGGAGACGACAGACGCCTTTTTTAAATGGACCATACCATCTGCAGGAGAGCTGGGGGGGGGAGGTGGGGAGGGAATGGACTCCTGTAACTCTTATAATTGTAGATGGCCTCACCCGAGCGCGGTGGCCTTCCCTGAAAGGTGGGACTCATCATGAATGGCGAGACGGGGGCCGCGGCTCTGCTCTTCATGCTGCCTTCCACTAATCAGTTAGCTTGCTTACAAAGAAAAGCAGTGTTCCGAACTCCCGGCAAACACTGTTAGCCCCCAGACCTCCCACCCTCTCTCTCTCTCACTCACTCTCTCTCTCTCTCTCTCTCACACACACACAGAGACAGACACACACTCCTCTTCTTTCATTACTTATTCAGCGCTTTGTTGCCCCACAGCTTTCTGGGGGGGGGAGGGTTAGGGTGGGAGTACAGCCCGAAAATGCAGTAAAGGAAAATATTTATACTGGATTACAAAACTTTGGGATGTATAAATAAAGTGTTTTCCACTGCCATCTGGTACAGGTCCTACAATACTATTTTGTGTGTGTGTGTGTGTGTGTGTGTGTGTGTGTGTACCTTACCTTATGGGGACACAATTTCCTGGTCCCCATAAGGGAAAGCTCAATTTAATAAATCTGAGACTGCAATGAAAAAACTAAGAACTCTTGTATGCAAGAACTCTTGTATTTTGCTTAGTTACTTATGGTTATGGTGAGGGCTGGGTGGGGATTAAGGTTGTCATAGTTAGCGTTAGCATTTTTCCCAAAGAAATGAATGAGTGTCCCCATAAAGATATGTATACCCAACGTGTTTATGTGTGTGTGAGAGAGAGAGCATTTGTAGGAGTGCATGTCTGTCAGTGTTAATATGTTTAAATCCCCTATGGACCGAATCAGATCCCCAACTTAATGCAGGAAGTTCAGATAACACACCAGATTACCAACACTGCAATATCTAGAATCATTTGTCAGAAGGATTCATTTGAACAGGCCCCCGTCTTGGTTTTATCGTACTGTACATTTAATATAAATTTCATCACGTATTTAATGCAATCGTTAAATTGTAAAAACCGTGTCACTTTACCCGGCTATATTGATAGCATTGGAAAGGAGATTAGAAAAACACTGTGGGTATAACGGCGTGCTTGGTGAAGGACCAGCGCCAGGATTAGCAACGTCTCCGTATCACTTGCAGGCACTGGGGGGGCTATATTTGTGCCAGTATAAAAGAATGCGTGTACAGGACCTGAACTGCTGCAGAAGGCAAGAGCTCTCAAAGGGGGGGGGGAGGATCATTTTACAGGTGACACAATGCACAAAGCGTTGGAAAAGTCCCAATAAATAAACCCAATACTGCTTCACAAAAAAGCATCTCGGTGGGTCAGGGTGCACGATTGCGCTCAGTATCGAAAAACCGAGTTTGCAGGCAACTTGCTGCAGTCACGCAACACGCTCTGCATTCATCTGCCATCCAGCCCAACTCGACTGACAGAGTCACAAAGACTCAAAAACTTTGTCTATCACCAATGATAAAAATTCTTAGGTTACGCCTCACAAACAGCATAGAACACATACAATAATGCAAGACTCACCTAAAAGTACATTAAAGTGCAATCACTTCCATGAGAAAATGAAGAGAAGGGTCCATTGCAGCAAAAGGTAGCAGCAGTCTAAGTATCCTGTTTCGAATATTGCAGTGGATATGAAAAGTATAAAACAAAAACGCGAAAAGACCTCCAATAGCGAAGGACTCACATCAAATTTCTCTAACTTCCCTCAATGACTAATCGGGACGCTGCTCAGTAAGTCCTTGGGTCTGGCCCTGACTCCTATAAAACACAGAGCTTCCGTATTTCCGTCCCTCAGGAGAACTGGCTGCAGGTGAGTCCCCCACGATACCACACACTCTCGGCAAACTCCAGAGAAAGCGATTAGGCAGGAAGCCTGGATACAGAGCTGGGACACAAAGAGCCCGACGAACTGGCTCGAGCGGAGAGCCGGCGAATTAACCGCTTAGGAGATGCCCTCATTCAGAGAGGCTCGCATCTTAGTCAGCGTTTGCATGGGATTCTGAAGCAAAGCTTCAGTTTACAGATCCCATGGTATCTCCAACCTCTATGTGTCCCCGTGTCTCTCTGTTACTCACTGCCAATAGGGGGTGGGGTGGGGGAAGTCACATGACAGGCTGTTCATCAGGCATGCTGCAGCACTAATAAACGTGATGATGGATTTGCTTTGAGGATATCTGTGTCTCAGCCCCCCCACCCCATAAGTGCATGAAGGACCCCCCTCCCTGGGGTCTCCTAGGGGTTCAGCTGGACTCTCCACACTGCTCTGGGCTCTTAATAAGCACTGGGAGCCCCCCTGAATTACCATCTGAATGCGCGCACACACACACACACACACACACACACACACACACACACACAGCTGTAGCTTTACGGGTACCGTCGTCCTGCCCAGAGTGACAAAACAGGGCCTCACTATTGGGGAGGGGGTGTCCTTCCAGGGAATCAGGGCTGCAGCTGCAGCCTGGCACCAAACAAATGGACACTGCGACTTCCGTCTCCCCCACCACAGCCAACTCACTGGAGGCCTCACTCACAGCCGCCCCCCCCACCCCACTCTGGGTCCATCTTAAAGAGGCAGGATTGAGGCCGATTCGGTCCATAAATCCATATCAGTCAGCAAATCAGCATTTTATTTTTTAAAACATTCAGAATCCCAACAGCTCCAGCGTGCCATTTACCCAACAACGCATCTGAACTCAGGTGAACTTCCCAGTCTGTCCGGACACAAAGAAGGGGATCCTGGGCCGGCACGCATGTGACCCAGCAGGTTCAGCATTGGGCTCCCATGAACGCTGCTCATGTCACTCAGTGATAGCGTCAGCTTATTACAAACTACCGTTACAACCCCAAGTATGCACGTCCTGAGTTAGACCATAACAAAAACAGAAAGGTTCCCCAGCTGCTGTACAGTCAGTGCTTAATACAAAATAAGCCTATTTAAATCATAAGCAAACTGGCAAATAAATCCTTACTTCACAAAAAAGGCCAGAACAACGTACAGGCATGACGCGAGTCCAGCAGTGTATGCAATGACAGCAAGAACCCCAGCTGCTACTTTCTTCTCTTTTCTTTCTCCCTCTTGCAAAACCAGCCAATCTTTTCATATTAGAGCAAACCAATAGCCTGGGGACACACATATTGGCCCCGCCTCTGGGAAGACAATCCATCCAATCTGATACATGCATTACAGGGATACAAATGAAAATGGGAACCAAAGACGAAGGTCGTGACGCTATACACTCTCTTTGAGTAACTTCCACCAATGAATTGAGGGCAATAATTAAAAAAATAAGCTCCAGATCTGGGATCACATTTCTTATGTCAGTATTAAAATCTGCACTTTATATTTGCACTGGAGCAAGAATACTTCTTGTTTGTTTCAAATCCCAGAGTGTCAAACCAAAGAGCTTCACCTACGTCTCAGTACATCAGGTATATACAGATTCTGGACTTTGGACCAAAGGCATCAGAATTTTAAAATCAGGGTAGGCAACATCCTGCAGCCATTAGTTATTTTGAAAGGTTATTTTATTATAATGTGGCAACAAAATGTGCTTCTGAGGAGAATAAGACAGTAATGTCGTTAGGTCTGAAGGTCAGAACGTTCTGAGCGATGTTGCAGACAGGCTGCATCGGCCTGCTCTTTGGACAGCTTGCAGGCTCATGAGTTACACGTCTCCTTGAGTCTGTTCCTCCTCTGCAGTAGACGCATTCTCCTCGCTCCCTGCGTTCCCGCTCCGCTCCATCATCTGAATGCACATCAATCCTGTGGACACGGAACATTCTGCACTAAGAGCCTCTAAGCCCTTCACCAAAACGGGTTCTTCCAGAAAACTGTTGACATCAAACATGCTAGACGGGCACTGGAAGTAAAAAGAAGCAGAATGTAATTTGCACATTTTTTTTTTTTTTTTTTTACTCAGGCTGCAAAAGTGCACCCTGCCTCCCCCTCCTGCCCCCACCCCCTATTCAGTTATTCATTGTCGGGGGGCCCTCAGCAGCCATGGTTGGCTCATCAGCTGTTCTCCTGCTCATTTCAAAGTTGCATTCCCCGTCTACCACACCCAATAATCACCCCACTGTCAACCGCTAACAGATGGGACCCCCCCGGCAGACTGAATTAACGACATTTTAATTGACGAACGGCACTGAAGGTTCGAAGGGCTCGAAACAAGCAGCAAGGTTCTCCTTCATATTCCGCAGAGAGCCTGGCTGGGTATTACTGCATGAGCGCTGGGTAACCAGCGTTATTTACAAACTGAATATTATCAGTGCAGTATTTGACCTGGGCGAGAACTCCTCAATGAGGCGCAAGGTGCCTCCTAAATTGAGAAACTTCCCTCCGCTTTCAGGTCGGTGCGTTAGGCTTTGTGTTTACATCATGTGGTCCTCTCAATGCACCCCTGAGACGCTCCACCTGATCCCACATCATTAACTGCAGCGGCCGTACGCATCCCAAAGCCCCCAGGCAGCAGGTAGACGGCGGAGTCTTGAGCCCTTCATGGACGCCCACACAGGCGTCTGACATTCATTAGCACAACAAATAAAAAATGCGCTCAATTCACTCTGGCCAGAAGAGTATTTCAATTACTGTTACAGAATAAAAAATCCTTACAAAAAGTATGCGACGCCAGTCTTTCAGACTGAAAACAAAAGACAATTTTTGTTTTTGGTTTGAAAAATGGAAACAGCCGTGAGGAGACTGAGATCCATCTCGGACACCAACGCCCATCTCCGAATGCAAAATTCACCCTGCACAAAACGTCCAAGTAGATGGAGTCCCACCTAGTTCTGCCGGAGCAGCAGATCCCTCAAACATAAACACGGCAAGCTGCATAACTTACGGTATCTGTCAATTTAGGACGGCATCAGCGAACGGTGGGGGAGGGATCCATTGCGGTGAAACATTACTGGCATTATACCAGGATGAATACAGGATGAAAGGCCAGCATATCCCATTTGACATTCTCGTCACACAAACCAAAAAAATGGGTAACTCTAAATATCACTACCATGTAACCGGACTTAAAGGCGTATCTTCCATATAACCGGAAATCAGGTGAGACAGCAGTTCACATAGGGAAGCAATGCTTCATAATCATTTGCAGAGGCTTGGTCACAACAGAGGAAATTTAGGACTTTATTATAGAGAGATGCTCTCATGAACTCCACCCTCTGCATGTCTCCCAAATACGAGCAACGACAGATTAATGTTGCGTTTACTTGAAGCTGATTAGAACTTAGCCTGAAGACATCGGGGCAGTGAGACTTATTTGGTCTGGACAACCTTTTTTGCTTAGCAGGAAGCAGCATTAGGAAGTGTGTGACAGACGGGGGGGGGGGGGGGGGTTCAACCGCCGCGTCACCGGAGCAGCGACTGAGGTCGGGAGGGGGGACAGCCGGCCCGGCCACCAAGAGGGATGGATGCAGAAACCGGCC
>JAODKC010000107.1:3665122-3678812 GCA_026777985.1 Mormyrops attenuatus | reverse complement strand
CCAGGCCCCCCCCCCGCCCCCCCCCCCGCCCCCCGCCCCCCCCCCCCCCCCCCCCCCCCCCCCCCCCCCCGACTGACCAGTTCGCTTTGAGGTGTTTGGCACCCACAGTGAAAATTTCGCAGCCTTCAGACCTTCCGGCACCAAGCAGAAATGACATTTCCAAAGCCTGCAGGGCTCAAATTTGCATTTTACATTTCTTAGCCCACGGCGTGGGGATATTAAGACGACGCGCAAACAACGCATACAAGAAAAACGACAAGGTCACTTCTGCGACCAACTGCAATCTCGTCACGTGTAATATGCCCTGGCATCGGGTGGGGTGGGGGGAGTGGGTAGAGGAGGTCCCCTGAAATGCTGTGCGGGTGATGCATTTACAGTACAGCTGGAGGGGAGCACAGACATGCTAAAACAGTCCTGGCGTTGACCTCTGTTTGGCTCAATACAAGCAGAGGTGGGCTCACATCGCCTGGAATTCAGACACGTGACTCATGTCTGAGCTATGAATGTGTTCCTTCAATGGTAAGTTGCTTTGCCGTAGTTTCACCCCCCCCCATGTCAAAACCCCGCCTCAAAAAGCTGAAGTGATTAAATCCCCTCCAGCCACTAAAGTACTTTGAGACCATCAGAACTTACCTGGTTTGTTTCACCACAGAATTGTATCATCTGATATGGAGATGTTGACCCAGTCACTCTGATTTGGCCGGGTAAGTGACACTCAATTAACAGCTGAGATCAAAGGGTGGGGGGGGGTTATTAATAAATATTAATAATAATTAATAAAATCACGCAGCAGGATACGGGTTTTGAATGCAGAGACCCATCACATCTCCCCACCGGCACTTGAAAGGTGTACATGGAAGTGGAAGAGTTTGCCAGTGACGTCGTTCGGAAGTGTGATTTGCCGCCCCCGGGCTCATGCAAGACCCTCCGTCATGCATTAACCAGAGGATCAAGTCTGCAATCAAAAACCATCACTATTTTTAATCCAAATCCTCTTACGCTATCGTCGCGACACGGGGTTATGAGATTAAAAACCACCACAAGATTAGAACTAAAAGAGAAAAAACCCAACTAACCAAATTTACATGCCTCTATTGCAGAAGTTATTTGCAAAACGTCACACTGAAGCATATCTGTTCAAAATTCATTCCCCACAAACCGTCCGCATGTTCTGCGGCATGCAGCGATGCATACAGGCCACATTGAGGTTCAGGCCCATATATGCAGATGCTTAAATCACGCGCGGCTGTCCGGCAACACACAGCGTGTTTATGAAGATCGTTGTACCCGATGTAATTCCACAAGTAAGCTGCTGACTTTCTGTGGCTGTGCCGGTTCAAATCCCATCTTCAACAGAATAGTCACACCACTGTAGCCCCCCCAAAATGCTCCACAAGTGGCGGATCAATGGCCTGACCCTACACTCAGACCCTGTGTGTGTGTGTGTGTGTCAGCCAGATAACTCCCCAAATGTCCCCAAAGCGCGGTAAAACCTGAAACTTTTGGGGACATTTTTCTGGTCCCAATTGGATAATCTCAATTGTATAAAAATCTATGAATGCAATCTGAAAATGCCAAAAGTCTTCTATTCTGTTCGGTTACTTATGGTTAAGTTTAGGGCTGGGTTGGGGTTAAGGGCCTCATGACTGGGATTAGGGTTTCTCCCAAAGAAAAGGTCCCATTTAGACCAACACAGGTATATATGTGTGTGTGTGTGTGTGTGTGTGTGTCTCTCTCTCTCTCTCAAATGGGATTAAGATTGGAATGCTTCTTTTTGCATATCCAATGTACCTGTATGAATGGTGAATTAAGTATTTCATTTAACAAAAAAAAAAAAAAAAACCACAGTAACTGAGGTTTAGAGTCGTTAATAATTTAATATTAATCTGCATGAGGAGGACTGACTTGTCAGGAGGAGATAAAGTGAAGGACAGTCAGGCTTGGCCTCACTAGCCAGCCGGTGGAGCTCCCAGGGACCTCGAAGGAGGGAGTCACTGAGCTGCTCTGCATCCTACAAGGCATGTCAGACAGTGAGTGAAAGCACACCTGCGGTTCCAAGGGTTAATGTGGGCTAAGCCATTAACTCACACGCAGCCGAAGCCGTACCGCCGCAAACCGAAAGCGGGGGCGCCTGGCACCACCTCAGATGGGGTCACGGGGGGCGGAGAGCGTTTGCCCACAGGCCCGACTAAGCCGTGACGGAACAGCAAGCACTGTCGCGCTTTTGACCTCAGTCACTGCTAAAGAACAACAGACCTGGCCACGTTTGACGTTAGCTACTTTATACTTTGAGTCATTTACAGCCTCATTACTGGACGCTTGCTCAGACGTGCATTAGCACTTGGAATTAGCAGCAGGTCCCTATGTAATTATACATTATTCTATAATAATTTTAACTGGCTGCGTGCAGTTAAAAACTCTACTAATTTGCCTGAAATAAGTACCCAGGTTTTCAGAAGACCCAGGGCTCTTTTTTTTTAATATAGTCTTACCTCTGGAACGGCAGGACAGAGTCATTAAGGGAGCCAAATCAGTGTGGCAGCTAAAGGAAAATGTGCCGGAAAGACAGAAGAATTCTAGCCGTCACCTAATCCAGTCTCCAACTGTGGTCTTTCGGAACCGCAGACGTCTGCGGCGGACGGCTCTCGACCCAACACGTGAGAATGAGATGCAAATCCGGCCCGATCAGACTTACATAAACACGTGTAAAGCTGTGGCGAGACATCAGGATCAGTGAACATGGGGCCTTTGCAGAGGGAGACTTAAAAGATTTGGCAGAGGGCTCTCTAGACGTGGTTTACGCCACTCCGAGTACCGGGGGGGGATGAGGGAGCCTGGGGCAGCTGGAATCCCATCCTCCACAACCATGGACAGATGTTGCTACCTCTGGATAAATCACATGGAAAATCGACCGAATGCAAACGAGGTGCAGGCAGAGGTGGGCTACCCGCCCCCCCCCTCCCCGAAAGGGCCACTGGGTTGGCACAGTCACAGCATTTCACATCTTCAGCAGCTGCAGGCCTGTTACAGAGCGTCTGAAAAGCCACTTGGAATGAAGCGGCCGGCAGCGCGTGTCACTTCCTGCTGAGCGCGACCTGGCCCCTGTGGAACTGCGGCACGCAGATAACGCGATGAATTAGCCCTCGTGTGCTCACTGAACCGCATCTTGCAGGGTTTACGGATGTACCAGCCATTTATTACTTCCAACTCCAGTACAAAGAAGCGCAGAAAGGGACTCGGGAAGCTTAAAAATACATCGACTGAAATCACAGCGGCAAAGCTCTACCGATCAAACGGGCGCTGTGCCGTGTCATTAATTGATAAGGTTCATTTAGAGAAAGAAAAAAAAAGGTTTTCCCCATCACTTCAGAGAGCACATTCACACAACTAAATCAAGTTCACGTTATGATATGTTCAAAATTCGGTATTACAGAAAATATAAAACCATTTACATTTGCAGAATGAGTACATTTCAAGTTAAGGGCTTTGTTGTACGGCTGCCTTCAGCGTTACTAATAATTCAGAATAAAACACTTTCAAATCATATTAATACAAATTAGCCCTTAGCCTTATCAGCGCGATGGAAGCAATAAGGCTGCTTCTCCAAAGTGAAAGTTTAATTAAAGTGAATTAATAATCTCATCACCGGCAGCAGGCCGCGATCCAGCGGGAGGGGCTGAGACAGCGGGATGTGACACATCCGCGGCATGTCCCGCGCTAGCGGGTTTCATGAATGCCGCGTAAATAATGGGCCGAGTTATTGCTCTGGACAGTACAGCTGCTTCGAGATTCCGCAGGAAGCGGCCGGCACAATCAAACCATGTCAGATCAACCGCCATAATTCACAACAAGCTTATTTATCACACTACAGTGCTGCTGAACGCTCTATTCTGATTGGTCAGAAGGCTGTTGATTCATTTTAGAACAGCACATGTAGTATTGGCTAGGCAGCTCACAGTAATAGCTGAATGCATTGTTACAATCTTTAATTATAACTAATGATAGAGAAAATTCCAGAAGTGGAACATGGTTTAAAATTGTATGAAAACTAAACAAAAATGTTTAGTCATAGGCAGAAGAAAATAGTTCTACTAATAAATAGTTTAAACTAATAAATCAAAATATATTTAGCTACAAACGGGTAGAGTATAAGAGGGTTAATGTACTCCATGTCACGCATTATAGGTCTGTAAACGCACTCCGCTGTGCTTCAGGTGGTTCTTTGCCTCCGTAGCCATAACCCTCAGCTTCTAGCTTGGATCTGAGAAAGGAGAGAACGCGGACTCAGTCGGGGGGTGGGGGGGGGTCAGCCAGAAAGCCATGCGGAGGGTCATCACAGGCCTGTGGCCCAATGCCATTGCAGTCTGGCCCTGGGAAGCAAATTATAGGACCGAGAGGGCTTCGCCTCCGCGTCACATAAGCAAGAACAGATGAGTGGCTAGCGTTAAAGGCTCCGCGTTTGCTCTGCTCATATCGTGCGTTATAATTATGTTGGCGGGCAGAAGGCGGGGGAATAAGCGCGATTAGGCTCGTCCTGCTATCGCTGCAGTACAGACAGCTAGAGTCGAAAGAGGGGAGTCACCCTTTCTCAGCCCTTTTCAGCTCCCCAGACACGGAAAAAGCAGGAATGAAGGAGAGCAGCTTCTCTATCGCATCCCAACATGATGTGATTTTATCAACCTGGATTTCCATAGTAACAACACTTACCGTACCCCATGCTGACACATCCCATCTCTCTCATTATGGTTATCAAAGGGGTTGTGAACCTTTCAAACAGATTTTACGATTTTTCTAGTTTTTTTTCTATGGGGGGGCATAAGAGAGGCCATAATTCATACGAAGGGGCCAACCTTATTACTCAATGGTTTGAAGTTGCTGAGTGACAGGGGAGGAGGCACACCGGGGGCCAATCAGCTTTCAGTTGGGGGCAGTGGCCCTGTGGCCCCGCCCCTCTACACACCCCTGCTTTCAAAACTAGCAGGAGCACTCTGGAGTAGCACACACCAAGATTAGCAGCACCTCGCAAAAATCTCAAAAGCTGTATTCCAGAAGCGAAAGCAATGAATCATGGGTAACGGCCGAGCTCTCTGCTCATGATGCGGAGAGTCAGGTAGACAGCTGAGAATGGACTCCTCCATCCATTCAGGGACCCAGAAGTCACAAAGCCGCTGTCAGTAACACACTCCCGAGACACACGCGACGACTCCGGATGAAACTACAGCTTCAGGTACACATGGTATGGATGGACAATGAAATGAGTTAAAGGACCCGCTCTTCTCTAATCTATTTTCAATTTGGACGGCACTTGACATTTCAATGAGCTCCCAAGAAAATAAATCATTCTTTTGAAAAGTCCACACCGAGCGATTTCGATATCTGAAATACACCCCCTTCCCAAGTGAAAGGCGTAGCAACAAAAAACACTGCAGAAGTCATCATAAGTGATATCAAACTGGCATCCAAAAAGGTAGCGGAACAAAGGCCTTGCAGGCCATCCGCAGTCTCTCGGGCTCTTTTAGTCGTTTGCGATTCCCGTTGTCACGCTGAATAGAGAGATTAGGAGAGGGCCTTTCCACTGCATCAGCGCCCACAGTGTCACCAAGGCAGCGACTGGGGTCGCTCTAAGCTTGACCCAGCCGTGCCCTAAAAACGTAGAGCAAACCCTCCATTCAAAACGTACTAAAATCCAAGGCAAAGTCGCCATGTCTGGCGACAATGTCCAGCCTCAGTATCAGTACAACCCCATTTCCTTCATCTGTTTCCTCTTTCTCCGTCTTCTCCGGTCCCATAAATTAACTCACACTTATTGCCGGTTCTGTATAAAAGTCCACAAGGCACCCTCCCACCTCCACTTACCTTGGGCCAGAAAAGCAGACTGCTCACTTCTTAAATACACTCTCGTTTAGGTAGACTGCCATCTTTACGCTATAGCTTTCATGCACCAGAGTCTGTGCCAGTAGAACAAGCAGTACATCGGGTACCTTGGCCAACCAGTGGATTTGCAGGTACTACACAAGCCTATAGGAGGAGCTTAGCTGCCAGCCAATCAGGCTTCTCCTGCTTCCTCCAAACCGGCTCTCCTACCTGCATGCTCTGCTTTTGGCCTTTTGACAGCCCTGGGAGGGAATTAAACAGCTAACCACCATGACAACAGTGACATTTCCCCGAATGTTGCATGGTGGCCCGTTCCATCCCGAAAGTGAGGGGCTCACCGTCTGTCCTTTTAAAACCATAAATGGGATTAAACACCTGCGAATGAGCCATTAAAAATAACTTGCTGGAATTAATTAGTGTGATAAACGAGATGGAAACTAGCGCCTCTTTGCCTGCTGTTTGGCAGAGTCGCGAACTGCAGTGTGGTAACTTTTATCTCACCCCCACCTACCTCATCTTCACAGGTGACACAGGACCCCGTGAAACCAGCTACTAATCCTATTTTCTCTGGTATTTAACCAGCAGAAATCCTTGCCATCAACCCCAATCATCGGTAATCAAAGCCCAAAGATCAAAGCAAATTCTAATATCACACTGCATTAGGCATAAAATTATCAAAATGCCGCTAACAGGAGAAATAAATAAGTTTAAAGGAAATGAACACAGTGTCCAAATTGGACATTCATCATGCATTTTAGTGACAGAAGAGCAGACTTTGTTTTTCCTGTGCAGCGTCTACCCCACAGAGCAGACAGACAGGAAGGAGACAGACAGGAAGGAGACCTTGACAAGTGTGATGGGGCTTGATGACTTCTCTACTCACATGTCCCACCTGACTGAAAGCTGTTTAGCTGCCTAGTGCCTACAGCAGTCTTCCGCCCCTCCCACAGAAACACGGAGCCTGTAAAAGTTGCCTCCGTCTCATTCATTACAACCTGATAATTGATTATTGATTATTGAAAACACCTTCCGCTCACTTTCAGTCTTTTGTGGAGACAGAATGTAAATCTTCTAATTAACGGTATTGACTGATAACCAGTAATGTCCTGGACTGGTGTCCTATCATGGGCCTAAGACCATCTGCGACACGCACGGGGTTACCAAGACTCCAAAAATCACTAGACCGTCACTGAAATTGGGCAGATAAACCAAATAACAAAAGGAAAAATAAAAATGACCTCTTGGGTTTGTGTGGGTGTCGGTACGGATGGGCGAGTGTCTCTGCATATTGCCACTTCATACGACAAACTGAACAGTCTGCTGAAATATCCCTAAGCAAAAAACATGTATATGAAAAGGCTCATTGTGCCCAACTGTACTGTAAAACTTGCTCACTGCAGAACCAAAGTGATAGATAAAACAAAATACAGTGAAACAGAGGAGTTTCTAGCTATTGGAAAAAAAAGTCAAGTTTACCTGGGCCTTAACTTTTTTTTCCTTGAAGGAAGATTGGCATCAGGGCTAAAATACGCGGGGCTAGGCCTAAAATACGCAGGGCTAGGCCTAAAATATGCAGGGCTAGGCCTAAAATACCCGGGGCTATAGCCCCGAGTGATCGAACCTACCGAGGGCCATGCAGTCAACCCATAGCACAGAAGGAGCTACATCAAAACAACGCGTTTTACTATGAAACTTCCAGCATGCACCAACCATTCATTAAGGAATTAATGGCAACATTGACTGTTCAGGGGATTTATAAAACAACAGAGCATGAACTGAATTTTAGTACACATAAGAGCCGGCTCACCGATACAAACCGCGTGTGCACGGACGCGCGCAGAGGCAGAAGCGAGCCGCCCCATGCCAACGCAAAAGCTGTCAAATTAAAATTCTGACAGCCGAAACGGGCGCTGCAGTCCTCGCTGTTATTATTCGCCTGCGAAGCCGCTGCCTATGGAATTAGGAGCCCCATGCTAAAGCGCCATCCGCCTGCATTTATCGCCGTAGCTTACCGTAGTAGCTTACCTCCCTTCAGTGAACGCGACGAAGTAGTAAGCGATCGTATGAAACAGCGAAAATCTGCCACCAAGCTGAATGGAGTGTTGACACCAGCAACATGGATTCTGAAGAAAGGTGAAGGACAACGTCACTGTGTGCCTGATAAGGGCAAAGCAAACACTCATCCAGTCCCTATACCATCATTCTGGCACATGGCTGGGTCACGAGGTAGGACTGAAGTGATGAGATGGCCTCCTGCAGTGGGGGAGCTTAATGTGCGATTTGTCAGGGGGTGCAAACTACATAAGATGTGGACTGAGGCAAATCTGAAACCACAACAAAATTAGCATCGTCAGCTTTTTTTTGAGATCTCTCATTTCAAGGGCGCAGCCCTTATCTGCTTTAAGTTTCTCTGTACGCAGTGAAAAAAAATTCACCTTCCCCAAGTCCATTTGAAAAATGGCGATGCGGAAGTGAAGAACCAAGAGTCTCAATTCTAGGCAGATCTAAGTATGGTACTATTTCTACGAGGTTGTCATTATCATACGTAGCAGATAGTGCTGATCTGAGCTGACCCTAATCGCTTTGGAAATTCAGGCTGAAAACGGTATTGGGGAGGACTGTTCCCGTTCCTGCACCCTAACCCACATCCCTGTGTGAAGTCTCTCCGTCTAAGCGAACGTGTTTATTCTTTTCACGGGGCCATGACACCAAATCTGAAAACAAACAGCACTGAAGCACAGATTTACGAGGCAAGCAGGGAGACAGATTCATATCAGATCTGGAAACCCTCTCTCGGAGATTGAGGGCGAAGCCTTTGATCTGTGACGGTGGCGCCTCTCAAAAGCGACACCAAGAGAGTGGCGAGAAACGCAGAAGGGTTGGGGGGGGGGCTTGCATCAGCACAAAGTGTACCATAGCATTTAGAACGCGATACAGGCAACCCGGGGTCACCAGCACTATCCAGCATACCTTGTGATGATATCCCATGTTGCCATAGAAACCCACATACATGCATTCTAGTGTTCAAAAATACGTAAAACAACGCACATCCCATATTTTGTTGACAATTTAGGGTACTCTTCCATTCGACAAAGCGGAAACGCGTTTTCCATGACTAGCCTCGTAATGCACTGAATGGTGGAGTTCTTAGAACGGAGGTTATCAAGAAACAGTGCTGCATTGCTACAGGCAAATAGAAACATTCAACATACAGCCAAAGTTCACACTGCATAATGACTCATTGAGTTTTGCCGTACGGGGGAAACAATTAGTTTAGCGAAACCCTCACTTTCTCTTAGAAAATTAAAAGTACACCGACAACAAATCCCTGTATTCACGTTAACTGCGGCATGTCAACGAACATGGCAATCCCCGGGTTCTCTTGGCCAAATCAAGCTCAACATTTTCAGTGGATGATGCAAGAATCTGAAGAGAAAGTTTAATTGTGAGGATTTAAAACTTCTTTACATCAAAGGCCCTTGACCGTTAACTTGGGGCCTGCTCTCCTAGTCTCACCGCCTCCCAGTACAGGAGATACCCTTCTATCTGTAGAGCCAGTGGCACGATCTCCACTACCAGCAATCTCGGGGAAGTTGCCCTGCAGGCCTTTCTTCACTTTACCCAGAAGTCCCCTGGCAAAAGCTTTCAGGAACATCATGAAACTCATAGCTCCATAAAGACGCAGTTAGCAAAACAAACCAACCAAGAACCAACCAAGAAATCAATCAATGGATTAATGTTTCTATTAAAACACAAAACAAGCACTTGGCTGGACAGACCCCTAATCATCTCAAATAACCCTGACACATAACACGCATACAGTATGTTTACCTACGTACAGGGATAAAACTGCAATTACAGCAAAAGGGAAATTATAAAAAATAATAATAATAATAATAATTAATACTTGAAAGGGGCCAGATGTTTTATAATCAAAGAGTAACAGCAGCAGAATGTGCTTAAGCACTAATATCAGCAGAGTAACAATAAAGGGGACAAACATCATTACAGAGACTCTGACGAGCTTGAATTTCTGCAGGAGAACTGTCAAACGATAGTTGCCTAGCAACACAAGGTTCCGTGCTGGTCAGGCTGTGTAAATACCTCCTCGGCCCACCCGCATGGTTTCATATGACATCTGCTCCTATCCGTTTTCTTCATTACTCATTTCAGATCACCCTGAAGCAGTTGTTTTCAGGGAAAAAAAAAATAAATTACCTCGAGCTCTCCCTATCAGGAGTTCCCTGTAGCAAACTGGAAGTGAAACATCTACTTGTATTAACAGCACAGCCGAATCTTTATAGCAGTTTAGTAGTTTAAGTGTCATCAATGGTGAAATATGGACAAGCTTAGAGGAGCCTGACAGATTCACAGGCAGAAAATCTCAAATTCTGGGTTTCAACTTCTGTCTTTTGCAGGTTCCAGGTACTCAGGGTCTTACTGGTTGCAGCTTAACCAGACACTGTGTTCAAAAACAGGAAATACAGAATTTTACAGGTTTGCAGAACAGACTGATCATCTACATATCTGGTCACTCGGAGCAGGGTGAGCTCACACATATAATTTACATCTTAAAAAGGTGATAATTGAACCCAGGGCTAATCGGCATCCAGTCGATTGCTATAACTGTCTCCATGGTTACAAAGATTCAGAGGAAGTCGATAATGGAGTATGATCGGCCATCCCTATCGGCTCGCCTTCAGTGTCCATGGTGATTCACGGGAAGACACTATTCTTCTATTAGCCTCGATTCTTCTTTATTACATTGAAGCTGACAGCATGAGACACACGGGGGCTACATTTCCGCACTCTTTCCGGAAGCCACAGGCTCTGGATAGGGAGTTCCAGAGAGCAGCAGGCCCTCGTTGACCCCCCCCCACCCAACCCAAACGCTGACAGTGCGGCGGGAGGCGGGGGAGGAAGCACCGCGGAGGCGGGATTACCTTCCTCGCCGACGAGCCCTTCTGCTGATCGATAGCGTAATCGCTTCCAGTTCCCCTAACAAGCCAGACTGACTGCCATCTGCTATTCCCAGTGACAGCTTCAGGAGACCTATAATTACAGCTCACTGAACAGTCCAGCTGCCTCCTCATTTGGGGCAGCCATTCATGATCCCCAGAAGTTACTGGACCCCAATTCAAATCGCCCAACATCCTCCTACAACTTGCTTTTCATGCTTGTCCGCAAGACATACTACTCCCTGCAGGTAGTCAGTGATTCTCTGATCTTAGAGTCGGCTACTTCATGGATTTTCCCCTTCTACACTGAGGAACATTAGCACCTGGTCTGAACCCTCAATTTACAATTTTGCTATGAAAAGATAAAACCTTCCTAACTACTGCCAGTAAGTTGACGTCCACAAATAACCTTTCCTGTTATAACTCCAAACCAGGAATCAGTCACAGTACCAGCTCACAAAGTTCATGAAATATTACCAGACACTGACAGCAATTCTCACAAACCGCTTCTTCCACCTTCCCCGTATCTGAAAGCCAGACATCACCAGGGAATTACACTTTCTTCAGCTGTGCGAGTTAGACTGCTCAGAGCGCAGTATTGAAAGCACCTTAAAAGTGACAGCCCATCATAATCCACAACCCTAAGATGTTTGTTTTCATTGCTCCCTGCTAGGAGCAAATTGCTGAAAGCAGGGACATTTGGTGACAGCGACAGTGAGCTGTGTTTACAGCTGTGGGACCCACGTTTAGGAGAAAGGCAGGGTGTGCCGTCAGGTCAGCCCCCACAACACCACTCATAAGCCAAATAACACATGAATGGATGATATTGACTAAAGGGGCATCACAGAGGCTCTGCAGAGAACACTGTAATCACACACCGGAAGGTCAGTACAAACTCTGTCCGAATCTTCTGTACAAGTTCACCCTTTGCGTGCATGGGCCTACTTCACCTGAAGTGCAAAATGAACTGGGGGTGTTAACAGTGGCAGATAAGGGCAGCATCACCAGAAGGGGGCGCCCTCCGACTTGTACCGTCACCGCGGCCCATACAGGTATGCGTCAAACTAAGTAAAATTGGGCGGTTTGCCAGAGGGGGGGGCGGGTAGTGTAGCTTGCCCAGGGCATCACATGGGCGCTGGGATTAATACTGTGAGCGACTGTGTATAAACACCAGAAGGCCCCCCAACTTAAATCCTGTTTGCTTTAATTACTCCCTGTAATTGTATTTGTTTTCATGAAGAGATCATCGAAATTGGGCAGCGATCAGGCAAGGGAGTCTAATGAGATTTATGGGGAACCAATCAAGACTAGGCGGCCTGCGGTCGACACGGGATGGTTCTCCGCTAAAATGAACAGAGCCGCCCAACAGCGTTAGGAGGATAATTTATCGCGTTTAACAAGTTGAAGATGAAGTTGTATTCATGCCATCTCGTCATTTTCTGTAGGACTGTTTCCATTTCAAAACAGTAATACAACCTTGCAGGAGAAAATAAATTTTTCCTAGCGTATGCTGGACTGCAGCCCTATCACAAACTCCTTTTCAATTACACTCTTACAAGATGCACAGCTGCCTGGGTCTCCTGGGAAAACAGACACCATAAATACTTGCCCAGCAGTCACAGAAAACAACAAATAGTCATTACAAATGGCAGATACCATGTGAAAATTGTCATTGAAAACTACCATCAAATGCAGCAAGTTCTGGAAGAACAATATGCCAGTTCTGTTTATCAGCTTGAACCGCATGACTATCTGTCACTTTATTGATCTTCACTTTGGTCTTCGAGTTGAGTGATCGTCAGAACATTCGAGCAATTAAACCGACACTGGAAATGACGTCTTTCGGGTTCCGTGCTGTTGAACAGATTGTGATATTATCTAGCTCTTGCGGATACAAGTAGTAATAATCCTTCTCCATTCGTTCCCTGTTGGTTATGAACGCAAAGCCTTGATTATTACAGCAACACCTACAGGGACAGACAGACGGTGCTGTTTCAGCCAGACGGTCCACGGGCCTGCTCCTCTGACCGATCCAAGACACATGGGGGGAACCAGCTGAACTGGGGGGCTGTCCCATCGTCGTGGTAGCATGTGGCTTTGCCATGGCACATGGGGGAAGGAAGGAAGGAAGACTCAGACCATTGCTTTGGAGGGCCAGGTGGTCCCATGGCAGGCAGAACTGGTTTATCTGTGACAAATCCCCCCAGAGTAGCAGCTGGGTCCAGCAAAGCATCAAAAAAGGAGAATGATACTAGAATTACACTATTAAGTCCCTGCAGACCCTTCTGTTAAAGGGGACTTGCACATCTATTTATAGACCTGTTTCAAAGCATTCTAGGTTGTTTCTCAAAGTACAATTATCAGCTCCTCCCATGTTCAAGGTCTGTTCCTTAACTACAATAGTACTTATAGCACTTAGCAGTCAATGAGACAGAGGAAAAAGGCAGATCATTTTCATGACATCATCCCTCACATCCCTTCACTTCCACAACAACGAGAGCAGATTTAGCCCAAAAACCACACCTGCACATCAGTTTAGAGGATGATTTATTTATTTTTTTACTGACCAATATAAACAATGAAATAATGAATCTGCCCCACTCTTAATGGTCAGCAGGTTCAAAAGGTTGAAAAGCTTTGTTTTGTTCGGCATTTTGAGGGGTTGTCATACATACTTGGTATAATTAATTGATCCAATTAGCAAAATATCATCAGACCAGCAAAAAACAAAAAAAAAAAAAAAAAAAAAAAAAAAAAAAAAAACTTTTAAAACAATTTGGGTTTAAACCGGTATAAAAAAAAAGCAAAACGAGGAACAAAATTATAGCAAAAGGGCCGCGGGGCCCCCCCCCCCCCCC
>JAODKC010000107.1:3627253-3665112 GCA_026777985.1 Mormyrops attenuatus | reverse complement strand
TAAAATTGTTATAAAAAATTCAAACAAAAAAAAAAACAAAAACCAACAACAAAAAAAAAAAAAAAAAAAAAAAAAAAAAAAAAAAAAAAAAAAAAACTGTTACAGCTCTTTCTGTTTCACGCGTGATAAACACAAAGCTCAACGAGACTCAACTGTCTAGCAACAGGGCCTCTGCGCCCCCCCACCCCACAGAACGTAACCATGGCACCAAGGCATCTCATGTCACGTTGTAGCATCACACCACGGCCCAAAGCAGAGAATGATTCGTCTCGGTATTCACAAGACCTGACAACCCCAAGCGGTCATGCTCATTTGCTTGTGACACCTCTGCAGCCTCAAAGTTCACCCGTTGATGAGAGCGATTCCCTCCTTTTGGTCTCTAATTGTGCTCAGCTTAATGATGTGTTTTGGTCCCAGACTAACAGGTCTAATGCATGTCATGAAGGAAGACGACTGTCTGAAGGAATACAAGCTCCATTAGATCGTGGAACAGAACAAGTCTTTAGATGTTTGTTTCAATAAGTTTCGGTACTTTTCATATATTTCGGCCAATGAAATAACAGCATCCTAATTACATGAAAATGGGCTCCTGTCTGAAGAAAGTGATGCCACAAAGACTGTCCTCTGGTGCCTCTTGGTAGCCTGTGTGACTCGAGCAAAACAAAAGGTTCATGTTTAAACCCAGCACAGAGAGTGGGTGTGTTTCTTCCCAGCAGCAATCGAATAGAAAGAGATATTACCGTCACGTCAAGATATTATTCTGTGACAGCCCAACATCCTTGAATGGCCTAAATAGGCAGTCACATAACAGCCTGTCTGTGTCTCTCTGTCTCAGGGCAGCCAAGATCAACTCCCCAAAACCATGACTGCTCACCATATACTGACAACAGAATTTCTTCACTTTCTACATCACAATCCCTGATTGCCAGTAAAAGTATATCTCCACACAGGCCATGTTGTACCATCTTTCATTACAATTGCTTATTAATTAAACCTTTCTGCTTTGATTGAGAACCTGGACAAATAACATGGAGGAAATTACAGAAAGCTAAAGATGTTATTTGTGGGCTGTAAATTTTCACTAGTTGGATAAAATTTAGATTACACAAACTAATGTAGGCTTTTGACGGCAAGCAATTTTTTTTTAATTTGTGGACACAAAAATGACTACACAGGATGCAACCTGAGCCCCTGAACACTGAAGAATGCACCAGCGAAAAATTCAATACTGATTTATTGTCATACTTTGCATAGCTCATCTTTTAAAATACAGCATAACACTGTCGTGCGCCCACAACACTGTAAAGGAAAAAAAGAGAAGTACACAACGAATAATGATAGCAAGTCATTAGCTAATGCATCTAGTTTAAAAATAAAAATTCCACGGCCCACCAGGTAAAAGGAGGTAAACAATCGTCGGCCACAGGAAGAGGACTAGCACTTTGTTGGCCTTTAAAAGTTTCTCTGAAAACCGAATTTTCTAATGGACAGACCGTCAGAATAGATTATTAAGGCAGGGTGCTGTCAATTGGGATGTAAACAGAACGCAAGTACAATGCCAACCTTCTGCATGGACTGACAGCTTTGCACGTTCCAGAAAATCTCCCTGAGTTGCACGAGTCATACCCCCTTCTAACGCTACATTAAATCCGACACACAGTGAGAACTATAACTACAGCTGAATTGCAGCGCCATATCACATCAGCTCATATCTCTGCATTAGCCTCAAGTTCAGTTTAGGGCTTTATAACTTTAACATACATCATCTGAATAAAGTCTCTCCCCCACTTATCTAACCGAACCGATTAGCATGTCAAACTGCAGGATGCAGGTCGTGAAATTCTCTGGATTTACAGACACTGATGGCCATCATAGATTTGGCGCCCTAAAGTTTCAAACTGAAATCTGCATTTAAATCTATTGGTGCTGCTACACTTTTCTCATATGTCTTCTATACTTCCAAACCCATAAAAAAGTGCAAGTGTAGCATCACCGGTGGCTGACCTGGATGTAGAAACAGGCTTACATTCAAAAGCTTGACCACTCACAGGGTATAAGGTCATGCAGGTGGGAGGATGAGTAGCCATGTGTTCTTGGAGCCCCTGTACCTTCTCCGGGAAATTTGCTTCCATCGTAGTATTAACTGTGCTTTTCAAACGTTAGCAATGAGATTTATTTTAAACATCCACAGAGGAATCCAGAAAGCAGTCAGTTACAGAAATGCTTTCCCCATCGCATCTTTCCCCATCGGCGTCAAACTCAAAAGTCAATGTGCTCTATTAAACACATGACAGCCGACATCAGGGGCGGCCGCTCCTACCCGCAAAGGGCCGGTGTGTGTGCAGGTTTTGGGGTAACCTTTAGGTCAGCTGTTCAAACCCAGGTGTGAGGATTCTTCAACCAATCAGTCCTCTAATTAGTGACCTAATTTGGGAGTTACAGCACAAACCCCTGTATACACGGGCCCTTTCTGGATAAGATTGCCTACCCCTGGGCTACATGAACAAGAGTAAATGTTCAGTAAGGGATAGTGGGGGAGGGGGATGCTTTCATGGACTGTCAAAGTCACAGAAAAAAAATGCCAACCCCCCTCTCCTAGCAACAGAGTGGAAGAGCCAGTCGTGCGCAGAGAAACACTTCAGATACAATTTGGGACAAACCATTGGGGGTGGGGGTGTCCCACCTCTTTCAGTCGGGGCTAGAGAGCAGACAAGAGCTGTAAAACGTCCTCCTGGCCACCCATTATAATACTCACATGTTTTAACTGTATATTTATGAAACGAGTGTGATGAAAAACCAGAGCAGGTTAGCGGTGACCAAAATCTAAAGACGCACGCAAAGGAGCGTGCCAAGGCCAGCAGGGACGCCCTTTGCCTGCAATGGCCACCTGTTCGCGGAGCGTGCCAACACTCTAACGAGGCCAGGGGGACGCCGGCGGACCGGGCCTCTTCGTAGTCCACACACGTCTCCTGCGACGTGCAAGTGGATTCTCTCCAGGCTTCCAGCAATAAAACACACCTCCTCCTCATCCGAAACACTGACCAGAAAGCCGCTTTTTCTTTCCCAATTGGGGGGGTTATCCGGCTGTTTTCAGTGGAGCCTGATCCCACCCACCACAATCTCTGTGTGTGTCACACACACACACACACACACACAAACATACAGGGCAAAGACCAAGAAAAAAAAAACATCAGTTGTGCAGAAGTAAATACGTACAGAAGCAAATACAAGCACATCAGAAGATATATACAACATATGAAAAATTTCTGAACGCGAGTATTGTAATAATAATAATAATAATAAAACGACCATGGACTTGTTGAACTCCTACACTCAAACACTCGACAGCGCCTTCAGAGAATCATGCGGGCCAGCCTGCACCTTAGAGCTGATGCCAGGCCCATAACAAACGGGGGTAAAACTGGCAGGAGTCCACAGAGCTCCTCTCCCTCTCAAGTTCACAGGAATGTTATTCTTGCATTCACCCCCATTCATTTTCTATAACGGTCATCAGCAAATAGTATTCTTGTAACATGTACTGTGTGCTAAGATAAAGTGTCTGTTTCCTATGCCAGTAAACATGGGAGAGGGGAAAACTGTTTAAATTACTGGTGAAAATTAAACACACATACAAATAAAACTTCCATAATTAAACTGCAATTACCTGCCAACCTTTCTGCTAATGAACTAATGCACTGTGAAATACTTCATTAGCAAATGCTAACACTGTTGATTTTGATTTGGCTGCCGTTTTGTCGTGGTACGTTACGAGGTCACAGCAATGGCTGCATCTCAGGAATGATGGGCCGCATCGATATAAATGCTCATTTCAAACAGCTACCGACTGGCTGAAAATTCACGGACGTCCATTTGCAAACTGTCACCAGTCCAGAATACCTTGAACAGACCCAAGGAAGCTGATTAACACGAAGTGTCCCTATAAATCAACATTCACCCGCAATCAGCCGCGAAAGCGCAGCCAAGATTGCGTCCAATATGCAAAAATCCCAGCATAGTAAAACGCAAACAATATTAATATAGCAAAATATACAAATACTAGACCCTTCAAAAATAAACAATTTACCAGGATCTCCAAAGGACTGTAAAGCAGTATACTACTTTAAGATGTCATCCTAAACGGTATGTGTTTAGATTTAAAGAAAAAGAAAAAGTATTATTACAGTTCTGTATTTTCCTTGTTTATACATAATGCAGCAGAGAAATCCTGCAAGATAATGAATTTCAAACAAGGAAATGGTATCAAACAGAAGAGAGTCCGAGAGAGGAAAAATCACCATGCAACTTAAGACCTTATAAAGCAGGGGTGTCAGACTCCAGTCCGGGGGGGGGGGCCCTGTTTAAGTCAGTTCATTCCCTGCTCCGCCACAAATGATTCAGCTCAAGGGCTGTATGCTAATTAGCACCAGGAGTTGAATAAAGTGTTTTAACCCAAAAATGTGCAGGGCTCCGGCCCTCCAGGACTGCAGTTTGACACCCCTGTTGTAAAGAATACCAGGGCAGGAATATGAATGCAGTTTAAACTAAAGCCTGTCTGCAGTCTAGATGTAGCTGAGCACATGCTCAGCAGTGCCTGAATGTTGACTTGTATGTGATCGTTAGACACCAGTATGGTTCTGCCCCCAGTTCACCGTAAGTAAATAATCAGTACCTGGGCATCCATGAGCAGGTGTCTCATCAAGGTCATGGACTTCTTTAGGGTCTCCTTCTCGCTGGGCAGGAAGGCGTCGTCCTCGTTGTCCAGGGCCTTGGGCCCATTCACCATGAAATGGGCGATCTGGTCATTGAGGCTGTTCAGGGACTGCACTGCTGCAGGGACAGGGAAGGGAAGGGGGCCATCAGAATGGAACCTCGACACCAAGCATCACCGCTCCTCCCACTAGCTATCGATGCTTGGCGCTCACAGTTTTCCCCATTCTCTCTCAATGCATAAGATTTTTAGCCAGTCTCTGAAATGAATTCTTCTGGAACCCACACCCCTCCCCCACCCTTTCTGCCTGGCCTATTATGCTAAGTTATGGAGTGAGGTGGGGCACTGACTGATGCTCATTATATTAAAAAAACTGCTAAGAGTCCACCAGAAAATTCTCAGCCATCATTTACTCACCCATCAATCCATCTATTTTCCCCAGAGCTGTCTATACATCACGGGGTCAGTCAAGTCAATTCAAGGTAGCACAGGCTATGAGCTACGAAAGACCCTGCCAAAATTTTATACAAGCAAGGCTGGGTATTTTTAATATGGCAATTCAGATTGACCTCAACACCTTGACTGAGAATACAACAGCAGAACCATTCCCGGGGCATGAGCCAGGAAGATACAATACCAGTCAAAAGTTTAGATGTGCCAAGCTGCCTACAAAGAAGAGTGATAGAGTGCCACATCACATGACCTGACTACCTGACCTAACCACAGTAGAAATGGTTCTGGAGGAGTTTGACCAGATTGTGAAGCAGCCAATGGGCCATGCTCAAGGGCCCAATGGTGGGATCACTCTGCCAATCCAGGGATTTGAACCAGAAACCTTCCGAGTCCCAACCCACAGAGCTGCCCCCTTCCCTAACAAATCATCATTTTCTTGTTTAATACTTCATTGGTCAGTAAATAATTTCAAGCTATTTTATAGTGTTGATGTTTTAATAATTATGAAATGTGACGAATAATACGAACAAACCTTTCTATGAGTAGGTGTGTCCAAACTTTTCACTGGTACCGTACATCGCAGCGTTGAATTATTTGGATCGCATAATTATCCATTTATACAGCATAACCGACACAGGGAGCACCTCCGACAATTTGAATCTGCAGCCTCTGGATCACAAGGAGAGCTTCAAGCCAGTAAAGGGATTTCCATCATCTGTACTGCAGTTTTATGGAGAAGAATGTGTGACACTGACAGGAGCCACCACGTCGCCATAACATTCAGCAACAACAGTCACACTCGAAGGTGAGGTGACATCCTTATGAAGACGGTTAAATGTGCTTCTTCCAGCAAATGATGAATTTATATTCAGTCTATGAGTCTGTAATATTTTAAATGGTTATAACATTTTATGAACAAACCCCTAAACGGTGACATTTTACTTTTGAAATCTGAAAGCCCCACAGTCATTCTTTAGGAAATTCCCCTCAGTATCTGTGGCATCAGTCTGTCCATTGATAATCATTAGCTTCTTATCCAGTGAGGATCGCAGGTAACACTGAGCGAATACATGCATCACAAACATGTGTTATGGTTTCGGATGGATGGACGCACGTTGGAGTACCTATCTAAACAGGGGCCGTCCATTCATTTCTATGGGACAAACTCTAATCATGTCATCACCCCTACCCAGCCCTAACCTTAACCATAAGTAACCAAAACAAAATACGAGACTTTTGGCATTTTTACTTTTTTGATTGCGATTACAGATTTTTTACACAAAATTGGGTTATTTAGATGGGGACCTGAAAAATGGCCCCAGGAGCAAGAAAGTTTCAGGTTGTACCACATTTTGGGTACATTATGGTCCCCAAGTGTGATCTACTGTATGCAAACGCACACAATCTTAGAGCAGGGTTCCCCAGTAACTGGCTGCTGGAGGACAGTTCGCAGATTTCCAAACACACCTAACAATTAGCTGGTGAGCTGAATAAGGTGTTTTCGGGGGGGGGGCGGGAAAATCGGCAAACTGTGTTACAGACTGGCCCCCCCAGGACCACAATGAGGGGGATCCTTGCTGAGTCATCAGTTCTCCTGAACAATTTACCATTAAAATTGTGCAAAGAACATGCAAAAACTCAGAACAGAACTAAGGTTCAATTGGATCCCATACCAAAGGAGTCACAGGGCAGCAGCACGTCAGCATGTTATGAGTCACTGTACAGCCCAGGGAGGGGATGCACATTACTGAGGATTTACAGTAAGTCAGGCTATGCAGTGCGAATACAATTAGCTAGCGGGTCCCTTCCAGAGTATGTCAAATGCAAAGATCTGAGAGGGCCCCCTAAACAACTCAGAAAACACAGAGAACGAGAGGGGGTGGGGGCACCTTGGGTGGAATTGCAGTGCATTGCAAGGCACACACTCCTACGCACAATCACACTGCGGTCAATTCAGACACCACTTCCCCCAGAGTACCAAAAAAGCTGCACATGAATGCAGGAAGACCCAAACTCAAGCCAGAGTGACCCAGGGGCAGGAATTCACCCCCTGGAGGGGTGAGCATACCTCACTGCCCTCCCAGCCAACAATATACCTCATCATTTCTCTTTCATATTCTATCACACGATATATATCAAGTATTGAGCGGGTCTTCGTTGTCATGCCATCTATATACAATCACAGCATACAATGGCACGGAATAATGTTCCCCAGCACTGCGGTGCAGTATACATATATACATACTGTACAGTGCAGAGACTATAAGCAAGACAAATGTAACACGGGGCGGGGGGGGGGAGAATAATGGCTAATAAATATACATAACAAGGAATGTACATACATTGACACACAGGGGAGCTGGGGGTACCCACACAATAAAACAGATACAGTGGCTACTGTCGAAACAGTAAAGATGATAGATGTGACACAGATGTAGGGAAAGGTGCAGTGCTGGGCAGTGTTCACTGGATAAGGTGGCTACTGCTGGTGGGAAGGCAGGTTCATAGAGTGCAGAGTTCTATCAGTTTTGGGGAACATGTTCTGACAACACTGTCAGTTTACGGAGCTGACGCAGTCTCTGCAATGTAGACTGACAAGACGACATCAGAGGATTAATTTAAGGGTTTCACTATCGAAGACCCCCGCAGTCTCATACTCAGGCAAGTCCTTTGATCAGACTCTGGGGGGGCAGCATCATTTCCTGACAAGATCAATCGTACACTGGTGTTTGAAAAATAACATTGAGTAAGACTGAGGCACCGTGGGGGCGGGCAGGAACATTATCTGCATACCTGTGCTGCCAGCCGCAGGTCAGAAATCAGGTGCGCCAATATAAAATTCAAATCTGGTGGCCTTTATTGTCGTAAGGGTCATATATTTGTACTAATCTGAAAAGAAGAATGGGGAATGTGTAGTAACAAAGGGTTTTGTGAAGGCAGCCCTCATGCCGACTTTCAAAGGCCACAGGGCGTGCTGCTTTTCACTCAGCCCCCTCCTGTAATTGCCCAGTAGATGTCACGCGCTGCGAGTGAGTCGTGAGCTAAATGGAAGCCATTCCTGGAAACCAGCAGGACACCGGATCCAACCCCTGCAATCTCACAGCAGACACGCTCAAGGCTGCTGGGCCGGCATTCGATGGCCTCTTCGGGATTCGCCACCAAGCGCGACAGAGGGCCACTCGGCCCGGATCCACGCCGTTCCTCTAAAAGGTGCCACTTACCGCAGTATAAAGTCGTACATTTAGCCGCTCGGTGTGAAGTCTGGTTAAATACACTGAGCTCTTGCAATCCTGCCAACGTCCCGGACTTATGGATTCTATTTCGAACACGATTCTCCTCCCTCAAATGTGCCTGTTAGACAAGGTTAGAGAACGGTCATTGGTTTAAAAGAAAAAAAAACACACACATGGTGGCTCAGTAGGTGGCGCTGTGGGTACACCTTCGGAGCTGGGAGTTTGATTTTCACGACCAGTCGCGAGATACAAAAGCGAGGTCAACTAAGGTTTCTAAATTGGCCAAAGTGTGCAAGAGTGTTAATACTGTAATCCACAGCAGTTGGAAGACGATCAGTTGTACAGAAGTTCAGAAGATTCCCACCCATCTACATTGCCTTTTAAAAACATGCTTTTGTGGCTTCAAACTGGCTGCAGACGGCGATTCAGATAAAAGCATGGAACCCGACAAGATGGACTTTCAGCTCGAGTTTAAAAGGAATCAGACTGACATCACACACACTGATAGACACACTGATCATCTGTAATACTCACACACTGAGCAGGCAACCCTAAGCGCAACTAAACACTATCAGCCAAGTCCATCGGTGACACTGGAGGGCTGAATTGTCACAGCATCAGGTAGATTCACCGCCACAAAGATGGGCCTGTCATTTAAATATCTCCTCTCCCGGTTTTTAAACCATTCTGCACTTCCGGATTACATGCAAAACTGGATTTCATTGTCTTGTCCTTTGTGCAATGCTGAATCTAATCTAATACAGAAGCATGGAAGACCACAAAACACAGATTACAAGCGCAGGACCAATATTATATACTTCATTTTTCTTCACGATTCTGATGTCGTACCCTTGAACAAAGCGTCCAGCTGTAGGAATGGACGATCACTTTGGCAGAGTAACTCAGTGCATCATTTGGCCCCAGTGGGTCAATCAGCAGTGACTGTCACATTGACAGTTCCGTTACTGGTCTGGCCTTCAGCTTTTAAGCTTTACACAAGGACAACCTACAAAAAGGACTCCTCTGAAGAACATACACAATGAGCAGGTCATTGAGATACCCCGCTATGTTTTAAATTATTCAAATCGATAAAGCCCCTAATTTCGATGTGTAAAGTGATCTGTGTATCTGAGCTGGTTCTTTTGACACAAAACTCAAAAACACTGCCATTCTACCTCAGTCATGCCGCCTTGCACTTAGAGAGGCCATTTGCTGTCGGCCAGTGCCGCACTTCAGCCTAAACGTGTCGTCCTTCGCCACTCCCACCCACATACCGGCCCCATGCTTCCGAACCAAACCTATCTGTGAACCTTCCTCTAAACGCCAAATTCGGGTGCATGACTCTGCTCAAACAGGACAACCGTGATCCTTAAGTCAAACATCTACAACTGCCAAATACTCAGGGGGTCAAATCAGTAACCAACTGAGCATGGGGTCTTGATAAGTTTGGGGGGTATCTATGTTTTCCATACAGTGAAACCTACTGCACACTTCCTCCCCGGTATACGGTATATAACGATTTTTAAAGATATATATTATAAATCGTGAGGGCTACTGTAAACTCCGGAATCAAAAGATAACTTAATCGGACTCATTGGTGCGGGAGTTGAGCCCTAGGGAAACTGCTTTTGAAGCGTTAAAAATATCACCCTTCATTTATTAACACCACTCTTACCCAAGCCACCAACAGTAGTGTGAATAAACACATGAGAATTTGGGTAAGACTGCTGCAAATTAAATATTAGTCCTGCATGCAAATGGTCACCACAACCAAATAATCTTTTCGACCTCCAGTTAACTCTTCTGCTGGCTAAGTTTCCTCTTGTAATTCATTTCATTTTAGATTTGCACATTCCATCAGTAACTTCTGTTTCAGGTAACTTCATTCACACACAATGTTCACAAATATTCTTATGTAGAATGAAAATGTAACGAACGGAACAGATTACTACACTATAATTATTACACTATTTTTCTTTACCAATCCTGTGTTATTGCACTTGAAGTCACCTTCTTTCTCACCAGTAGAGCAGTTTAACGGAAAAAAACAAGCGTCTGCATCTTTCATGATATTAAAAACAGTACATTCAGGATTTCTAACTCCCGGAATATACCGGGATACCACACCACCCATGTTTAGGTCTAGAATGGCCTTTTCAGAACACTAAGCTAAAGTGGCTTTCCCACCCACACTCGCTGGAGACAGCAATAAAATAAAATAAAAATAAAACAAGGGCACCATCATCCTTTTCTGTTGCCCGAGACACTTCAGGGTTACCCCCCGCCTTTCTTCCCATGGACTGTAAGGTCAGGAACATCGGTGATGCGAGAGAGCAGCAGCGCTTTCCCTCAAGGTCAACGTGCTTCACTCGGGAGCAATTTGTGTGAGATTTAAGAGCGTGTCTACAGTTTCTGTACATCGCATCATAATTTACTGCAGTGTGGTTACTACTCAGGGATTGAACATCTGTGCTAGTTCACTCTGCAGCCTGAACCCAGAGCACCCTCTGCTGGTCAGGAGGTAAAGCACGTCCCTTGCTAGGACAGATTTTTGGATCAGCTGACCCAATACCACATATTGATGTGACTACAAAGGCTGGACAGGCCCTGCTGAAGACCACCAGTTTTAGTTACGGATCATTTCAGGGACTCTCAGAATGTCTAACATCACTGAAGAGCTTTAAAAGCCACTCATGCATGTAAAATTTTCCATGAAAAACACAACGTTCAAGCTGGGCCCAATCAACATTTCCCTTCAAACAGGCTTCTCAGGTCACACCACAGCGTTAAAAGCGTCAATGTTAATCAGAAAACCAAACATAAAAATATTCAACGCTATGAGGAAAACTGAAAAGGAATATGCAATCATTTCCACAGCGAACACGATTTCCAAATGAAACCACTGCACTGAAAGCCAGTGAAACCACAGAGCACTGGAGAAGGAGTCAAAGCCAACCAACCAAGTGAGGTGTCACAAGTGGAAGTTCCTCAAATGATGGATGTTACAAAAGAGACCGGGCAGGGCTGAAAAAGGTCGAGCTGCTTTAACAGTTCAATTTGCTATTTATTATTTATTTTCTTCTGGAAACGTTAGTAATACAGTACATGTAATCGGGATAATAAGATTTGAACTGCGGCATTTATCGAAAGACAAAACAGGCTTGTCTTGGGCATAAAAGTCCCAGGCTGAAAACTCGGTCCCACTCGGTGGCTGACCAGATGTTTACCTGACCGGCCGATAAGCGGCAGCCTCACCCAGGGCAAAGAAGCAAAAAACACACGCAAATAAGCATCTGGAAACAATTAAGGGCAAGAGAACTCCTAATTACAAGCACTCCTCAGGTCACGGCCCCTTGGAAAAAGACAGGCCGCTATTCTCAGCACGAAGACACCCCCGGAAAAAGTAGACACAGGCAAAGACACTGGAGTAAACCTGGTTTAAGCCAGATTCTGTTAGGGATGGGAGTAAAAGGCTTTGAAAAAAAGGAGTGGGGGTATTACACTGGTCATCGCTGCATGTTTCGAGCCAATAGGAAGCAAGCAACCTGTGGTTGTCAACATGGGACCATCCTGCCCATCGAAACCTCATTCTCCCCTTAAATAATGGGCTTAATCTAAGAAGAGCTAAGAGTCACCAACCCTGCGTGCTCTTTGTTCGGAATTCTCCAGTAGGTGCCACCTTACGGCACAAAATTTATTTTGTAGAAGAACTTCACTGCAGCCTGGTGGGTTTTATAAAGAAGAAAACAGTATGACGGAATCATGCTTTAGCGGCAGACTGCTTTTACGAGACACGGGCTTCTGCAGCAGCTGTAACATTAGCCGGAGACCCTTCCCAAGCATACACAACTGAAGAGAAAGCAACAGTTTCTTCAGAGAATGCACTGGCGATAGTTTTACGAAAGGGGAGTCCTTGAGGCAATAAAATGGAAAAAAAAAAAACAAATGAAAGTGGAATGAAATGAGGTTCAAGAAAAAAAAAAAAAAAAGACAAATTGATTGCAACTTCACTCTGGACACACACCGACCCCCGACAAATCTTCCTACCCCCCCCATACATGAGGTGAATCCAAAACACAATGGTGACATGCTTCATTTAAAGTGTGTCAGAGCATTTCCCCATTTCTCCCCTTACAACAGCAATTAATGTTCTGTATCCTGCTCCATTAAGAAGTCCTCCCCTAATAGTATTGGCCTAAATGAAGTTCTTTTCCACAGACTGTTTTGGCTTCGCCTGCCAGAGGGCTAGTGTGTGTCACAGAGTCCATCTGCTCAGAGTCATTGTGACCTGCTGCCCGCCGAATAACTGGCAGGGTGCTGCAGGAGGTGGCTCCCATTGCAGCGAAACATAGAACATCCACCAATCAAGCATAGACTATTTGCATCATGTGATGAAGCACATGGAAAACAAAATCACCAGCCACTGGGGGTGTAGATGCGACAACCTCATCCACTCACTGCTATAATGCTCATGTTGCAGGTACTAGACCTCACATAAGACAAAAATTTTATCCTGCAAAGAAAGTGTAATTACTGCTGATCAGTTAAATGATGGGCTGACTGGCACGTGCTGAGGCAATCGGTTTGAGTTCTCACGTTGCTAAAATGGACTATCCTTCACAGTCATCCCCTAATTTCTGAAGTCTCTCCCACAGAGAATTCTGGGGCCTCCACCATCCATCATCTCCACTGGTTGACTCTCTTTGCACACAGTTATCTTGGTAATTAGATTTCCTCTTTTTTTTTTTAACCTACCTCTTCCCATTGATCACAGCTTCCTGAAAAAAACAAACAAAAAAAAAAAAAAATCACAATATTGTGCAGCAGTGAAGCTACCAGGAAGCATTTGTTTCATCACAACTGCTTACAAAACCGATCACTTTTACCCAATCAGGCGGGTTGAGGGTTCATCTGAGGCAGAAATAAACATTTAAATGTTTTCTAATAAACATTAGATGAAAAGCACAAATGTTTATGCTGCTAGGGTATGATACAAATAAAGGCGCTTTTGTGTCACGGGCCTACCGCGACTAACAAGAGCAACAGCGGTATTTAGAAGATTAAAACAATCCTGAGCTGCAAAGTCTGACAAGAGAATCTGTCCCACCAAAACACCCAGGATAAGAGAGGGGATTTGCATTTGGCTCAGCAGCAAAAAGGCAAACAACACAATATAGTTTACTTTCAGATAACACAGCTCTTCAATATGAAAACTCTAATTCACTTCAAATATAAATATTAGCAAATGAAACTGTATACAATTATACAGTACATGCACACAGTGGTGCAGTGGTTGGCGAGGCTGCCTCACGCCCCTGGCTGAGCAGAGTTCGACAGCGTGTTCAGCCCCTGCCATTGTGGGTTGCCCTCTGGTTTCCCTCCACAATTAAAAAAAAGCTTAAATGAAACCGAGTTGCCAATATTGTCCATAGGTGTGAAGTATATGTGCACACCAGGATGGGATGGTGTCCCATCTGAAGTTATTTCCTGCCTTATTTCTGACAATGAACAGGAACAGCGGCAGAGAAAATGCATGACCATTTATACATTATACGTTCTCTGTTCTGGATTATTAGCATGCTTGTTAGATGCTGGTAGGAATTAAAGCAATGTATTCTGCAGACAGCCCTGTCACTACCCCCCCCCATCTCTGCTCCGCCCCCTTACATACTCCCAAAAAAATCGTTATTAAAAGCCCAACTGTGTGACTTGTCTCACTGCAATAAAGTTCATCAGAGCCATGTCTGTCTTTTCATGTGCCAACACTGCGTGACACTGCTTCAGTTTCAGTGCAACTTGCCTTGAAATTGAGCCCCAGATCAATCACCTGTACACTGTTCCTCGGAAGTTTGAAAAAGACCCATCAAATATTTTTAGAGTTACTGTCTTCACAAGATCAAGCCTTCCACCGCTGCTCTTTCCACCCTTGTCACCTAGCACCACTGTCTCAATTTGGGTGCAGTTTCACTTGACATGAGCTGAAATCAGGTGTAGATCTATATACTGGTTTTGTGAAATGGTAATAAGATCCATGTAATACTTTGAGTTCACACAAAGTCGCAAGTCTTCCGCAGTCGCCCTTCCTTTTGCTGGCACAAAGTGCCATTGCTTCCATTGTGGCGCGGTTCATCTCAATTTCATCACTTCCAGAACTTCACCCATACAACAGTGTCTGCAGCAGAGGACTGGTTCCAAAACCAGCGAGTACAAATGGATTTTTTTTAAAGCAAGTAAGACCACAACATTTGCCATTACTATCCTTCTTGGGGCTTTATTGGAAAAAATGTGTCCATTTTCTACTGAATAGCCATGGAAGTGAAACAACCACATATTTATGAGATGGACTCACAGCACCAGAGCCTACAGGCTCAATGAATGAAGGAGGACAAAACAAATTACCTTATTATTTTAAGCATAGAAACCTGCTCCACCACAGAGAAGCAATAAAGCACAAAAACAGGCAAACCAACATTTGGTGATAAACATGCAGTAGATATATTCTAAGTGAGAAGACAATGGACCATGTCTTGTCCCCCATCAGAGATGCAGATGTTTACTGGGGAAAAAACAGCCAGAATGAATGAAAGAACCCAGTTAAAAAAGGATGGAACTACACTCAAACATCTGACAAGTATGGACCCCCCCCATACACTATTTTAAGCCTAATTTTAAGTGCTCCCTCCCTGTTCCCTATGTCCCACCTCACCAACCAGGCTTCTCAAGCTCAGCACTACATAAAAAACGGCATGTTCTGCATGAAGCACTCCCCTTCAGTACCACGGACAGCAGGTGTCGACAAGCAGGATGCCCTGTAAGATCTACTTCCTCCTCATCAAGGCCGGCATGAACAGAAGCCACCTACAGTGAGAAGGGTCTGGCTGCAGAACACTGGGTGACCTCCACTAGGAGGTTCTCCACAGTGGGCCCAGAAATCACATGACCTCCACACCTGGCCTGGACACGACTACTGTAGAGACCTCAGTAGGCTGAACATAGACTATTAATGTCCGTTCTGTAGATTTAAATGAGATCATTAGCGTCCATTCCCGATGTTGCACTAATATCATTGAAACAGCAGATACACATTTTAAAAGAGAATTAAAGTCAGCTGCCAAAGCTGCACTAATGTCCAATCCAGCGCTATTGTGGAGGTCATGTGATTTCAAGCTCCCAAGGTACCTCCTCCGTTCCTGAAGTTCGCGCAACGGCATTTCCGAGCCAGTTGTGGAGACCGTGTGATTTCCAGCCCTCTAAATCAGAGGCTTAACAAAGGAGACATATTTAAACTATAAGTGATACTCAGACTTTGTTACTGGAGTTATTGGTAAGAATGAGCTTGCCATCTTGCACACATTGGGAAGCCCCTTTTGGGGAATCAGGCCAACTCTCCTTCTGAGAGCCAATCCACGGCCTCATCGGTGGAAGTCAATCCTTCAGAGCAGGGGAGACCGGTGGAGAAGTTAATGACTGTGGGAGGGAGAGACAGAGGTGGTGCGAGTCCAGAGGAGAGCCGATAGGGTGTCACTGGGCTATCTAGGTCAGACACAAAAACTGTGGTCACGTCAAGAGCCACCATGAGGTTCTTTAATCGAAGACCATAAAGAAAGATTAGAGCAAGTCGACTGTAGAAAGGAAAGGCCTACTATGACACGAACACTTGTGTTTAGGGAGGACGATATGCTGGATTGATACCAAAGACCTGTTAAATTTGACCTATAAAATGTCCTATCACATGGGGGCAAAAAAAAAAAAAAAAAAAAGGTAGTGGGAGACAGGATGGTCTTGTGTTCTCAGGGTCATGGGAGGTCATGGATTTGAGAAAGTCCCCATGTGTTCTTGAAAAGGGTATCTGGCTGCCTGAAGCCGGTGACGCCCCCAAGAGCCAGTTCGACGGTGAGTAGCCCTCAGCACTAATGTCAGCATTTTTTTCTGGAAATTAAAGTTATTTGGGGGAAAAATGCTTGCAGGGACAAAACTGCTCCCACACCCGACTCTGAAACATCGACCAACAGCGAAAGGGATCGAGGGGTCAGGGTATATAAAAATAGAGATGCTGCTCTTCAACTCCTCAAAAGGTCTGATCAGCTTCTTAGTTCCAACTGAGCCAGCAGGAACCTCACTTTAATCAGGGCTATGAGTGGTGCTGCAACAGAACTAAAATTGCTCATGATAAAATCTGCAAACCCAAGAAACCCCTGCAACTTCATAACCCTTCGAGTTGTCGGCAAGATCTTCTCAGCTCCCATTTTTATACATTTGCACTCCCTGCACATTCAACATACAAGCTAAGGAAGCGAGTGAGGAATATGGGTCTGACACTTCATTACAGATGCCAGTACACAGGAATCTGTGCTGGACAAGAAACACAAGATGGATTACCGTATGTCTGCTAAATACAGTTAAATATCATCAACAGAGACAATGACAAACTTCCCAAATATACTCATGCAGGTCCTCATAGATGAAAGAATGGAAGACCGATGGCGTGTTGACAATGACATAAGTTATCACCCTGTATTCATAGTGCCCGCTGCCCCTCATGGATAACTGTATCCATCCATTATGTCTTTTGGGCCTTTTCCTGAGGTTGCTTTGGAGTAATTGGTCCCCATTGCCCCAGTTCTACCAGTTTGTTGTAGCTGTTGCATGCTGGGGTAACAGTATTACTACTGAACAGTTTGATCAGGAAGGCTGCATCAAACTGGGAATTGACCTGGACCCCCTTGAAGCAAAAGGAGAATTAAAACTACTTAACATTCCCTGAACAAAACAAAGGATCTTGTACAACTGCAGTGTTCTCAGAAGTGCTACCTGAGGTCAGCAGTCATCAGATGCTACAACGAGTTTCTCTCCCAAGCCCATTTAACAGACCATATTTTTGTATACTGCACTTTGAACTCCTTTGCAGCCAGATGGCTGCTAGCCACTGTAAAGCTCTCTCTGTTAGCTGAGATATGAACTCAAATCGGAGCATCAATATGAAATGCGCCGTGTTTGCAGAATACAACATTGTAATAGGAATTATCCGAGTGTGCCAATTCATTTTGCTTAGCACTCAGATGTTGGTGTTGTTCCAGATTCACAGATGGCACAGGAGCAGCTTCAACCAAATTCACTGATTATCTCACTAAAACTTTTATTCCTCATCTTATCACCACAAATTCTTCAAATTTTAATGAAGCTTAACTCTGAAGTCTAAATCAAATTCAGGAGGAAACCGTCATGCCCCGATCGTGCCGATTCTCTTGTGTGCCACACCCCCTCTTCTACTCCATGTGGAATCCCCGTGTTACCAGACATTTCGTGTCATGTTGATTGCTGTTAGAGTGTTTCCCCAGTCCGGTCATTGACGTCGCTGTGTGTTCCCGAGTGTGTGATCCCTTAATAAATCCCGTGTTTACCCGACTCCAACATTCCCTTTGCCTGCTTCCCGCACGTCACACTAATAGGTTGCCCTGAAAATTTCCAAACTCAAAAGATTCTTTAGAAATATTTTCAAATACTCTTTTGAATTTCCCGAGCATTAAGTTAGACACAATCTGTCATGTAAATGAGGGCAGAACTTCATTAGTATTGTACTCTTACTGTACACTGTTATTGTTGCAGTTACTCTAATGATTTAATGGGGCTGCATCGATTAGCATGACAGAGTTTACAAGGCTTATTCACCAAATCATTGCCCATTAGTCTTCGCATAGAAGTAACGGGGATGTAAAAATGCACATCAACACACCAAGTTTCATTTCCATTGGCTGAAAGTTACTCTGCTTTGTCATGTGGGTTGCTATAGCAACAGCACAGTCCTTCCTCAGTCTTGCGGAAGACGTCTTTGAACCACAAACAATGCAGACTCAAGGAAGTGCCCAGGCGTCACGGAACCCAGCCAACCCCTTGGAGCCTCGCCAATCGACGTGCACAAGAGACACATGGAGTCCCTCGCTACGATCCAAGGGATCTGCAAAGTTAAACAGCATCGTTTTATTTCATAATAATGAAAACGTGTCAAAAGTCCTAAGTCTGTGTGTGTGTGTGGAAATTAATCCATTTCCAGCAGGACTGTGAGAATAGTACCCTCTGCAGTGAGATGAAGATATTTAGCCTTCCTACAGGGGTTGCATTAAACATTTCCTGCCCATTGTGCTGTCCAGGGACAAGCCCCCGTGTCCACGTGGCTGGCCTAGCCAGTGACCTACATGGAGAAATCCCTCTGCAACAGGAGGGCGGCACAATGCTGGATTACAGCCCCCATGATGCTAAACGGTGGGATGTGGGACGAGAGGGCATGACCTGAAATCCTCGGCTCTGGGGAGGGCATTCTGTACGGGGGGGGGGGGGGGGGATACACAGGGATGCAACAAGGCTGTCCAATGAAAAATTTATTAAATTTAATAGTAGTCTCTCCTAAATGTTTTCCTCCTGATAAACGAGAGGGTTAGTAAAACCTTCTGCATACCATTTCCTGCAGAAACAGGACCCTGTAAGTCCAGTTAAGCTCAAGAAGGGATTTTTTTTTTTTTTTTTTTTTAAATACATCTGAGCAAAGGCATCTCACTTGAACAGCTTGTTACTCTGCTGCATAGAACATGTACAAAGCTCAAACGTCCTTTGGAGTAAAACCATACCTTAGCTAAAGGGATCTGTCAAATGCCCTCAAAGACTCTACACACTTGCCATACAAGTTTGAACTGCTTTTCTTGAGGTTTTTGAAGGCTTGTTTGGCATAAAATTCTAACTAAATTCATCTCATAATCAAAAAGTAACATTTTTATTCAAATTCAAGTGCAATTTCCTACACTTCCTACGGCTTACCAGCTGCGTGGAACAATTAATTTGTTCCGCTTGGTGCATATTTTACCCACGTAGTTTGTTTATTCACATGCAAACAAACATTTGTTTCTGTGCCGAGTATACAAAGGCTACACTGCCACAGGAGCACCACCTCAAAATTTATGGCCTCCTTTATTTTAAAGCTTTAAATCTTTTTATAATCATTTTCTGTTCTTGACATTGCATTTAACAATAAGTGGTTCTCTGTGAAGTGAAAGTCACCATGCATTGTGTTTAAGTACAGTTAAACATTTCAGGTTAAAATTAGTAGCTGGATATTAAAATCGCTGCCAATGAAAACAAAACCTCGGTCGCAGTGGACAAAGTACCTAAAAATGGCTTGATTCGAGTTTGGAAGATATATTCAAGGACAGAGGAAATACACGGGCCGTAAATATTCAATGCTCTTCCCAAACCTGAATCGCACATTAAATCTTCTCTCGAATCCAAAGCACTTAAGGAGAACAAAGAAAAAAAGCCAAAACAAGTTTGAGATAAGATTTTGTTTGGCCAAAACAAACATCGCTTTGGTAACATTGTAAATGTTTTCATTCCAAGCTGAAAGTACTCGCTTATGCTTTCCAACAGCTTTTATAAAAAATAAAAAAAATCCATTGAATTACTGCACAAAATTATTGGACTAATTAAATTCAGGGATTGTAGCTACGATAAGATTTTTGTGGTAATCCTCAGATACAAAGCTTTGAGCATATGATGTCAGCTGACCTGATGGGAGACAGCTTCAAGACCACTTTTGAGTCTCAAACATGTCCCTTCTTGAGACCATATAACCTAGAAAGAATTTTTACTCCCGTCTAGATCAGGGTGTCAAACTCCAGTCCTGGGGGGCCGGAGCCCTGTGTGGCTTGGTTCGTTCCCTGTTCCAACACAAACAATTCAGCTCAAGAGCCGTTTGGTAATAAGCACAAGGAGGTGAATCAGGTGTGTTACTGTAAATGAGGGGAAACCCAAAAATGTGCGCGGCTCCAGCCCCCCAGTACTGGAATTTGACACCCTTGGTCTAGATGATTCTTTTCATTTTAATTTCTGATGCAATTCCATGTGACCTCCTATCATAGCATAGCCAGGCAATATCTACGCCGTATTCAAATGGATTAGACCTGGACAGTAAACTAAAACTAAATTGCTTAGCTATTTTTTTCCTATATAAAACGTACAAAGTCATTTTTCTAAATAGTAGTACACCAAATGACCTGCAGTGGGATACGAAACAATAACCTTACGAGTCCATGAACACCAAGCGACTTCCACAATAACAAACAACTGAAGCGTTGCCGTTTGCACAAACCCGCGAGGCACCTCTGCAGCTGGGTATATAAATATTATGGGTTTTGTACCAATAGAAGACAAACTCCTTATTCTAAAGGGGAACAGCCATATACAAGGAAACCTTAATCTGTATTTACTTGTGGGCTTCCTCTGATATTGTTTGCAAAGCAACCTCCACTCCAAGTTTGGAGATTGCTTTCCCTTTCATATCAACAGGGCAGCAAATATCCTTGTTGCCTACCTTTTCAGACTTTGCTTAACACCAAGCGGAAAGTATGCAGAATTTCTGCCAACTGCTCTATCGCTATGAACAATATGGGCTTTCATTGTCCAAAGGGACCAATTAAATTAAGATGGCGAAGCAAGATTTGTTTTCGGGAAGTGACTCCAGATCCTTTAGCGAGTTTCATTTGTCTGAACATTACAAAGGCACGTATCAGACATCTGGACAACTTAACTGGTTTGGTTAAAAAGGAGGCAGCTGAAGGGAAGAAAAAAGGAATGGCAGGCTGACATTTCAGTTAGCCAGCGCCATTGCTTAGCCCTGGATTAATGCGAGAGGCAACAAACCGCCAATTGAAAAAGTAGTATTTCAATCAGTGTTTGCAAATAGGGAAAACAACTAATTTAAAAAAGGCCGTACTTCCATTGTTACAGACAGCATTAGCATTCAATCACTCAAAAGGACAAAAAAATCCATCCCTTAAAAGGTTTACCTGCAGCTGCTACCAGGGGATGCATAACAACTATCAAATCTGGATTGTAAAGTGTGAGAGGCATCAAGTAACAATTAGATCTACAAAACAAGGTTATTTCCAGTGCTATGAATGTACTGATAAGGATGGGAACATTAAATAATTTGCTGTTCTTTTCCATAACTGCCCGGTTTCAGCTTTTGAAAAGTTTCCCAATCAAAACAGGAAACTCATCAATGCCCAGCAAAGCATTTCAAATGCATCTCTTCCTACCACCATTCTTTGCACTAAGCTTCCCGTCTCCATCTCCATAACCTCACCCTGCTCAAAGGACTACTGCATTAAATGATGCACCTTCCCATTTCAAACTCTCCTGTACTTTACACTGGGAGTCATTTCGGCAATGCTGCTGGACAACTAAAGTATTCCCCTGGGTAATCAATCAAGTCTAATCAAAGTTACCACCGACCTTGGTACTTTAATCTGGTAGCCATTAACTGGTTTACTACATTTCTACATCAGTGGATGGAAAGCTTGAAAGTTTAATGTGGGTTAATAAAACATTTTAAAATTCCTTAAAAATTATATACATTTTGCTGACAATTCAGTTGTTTTCTCCTCAGACCACGAAAAAAAAGCAACTTGACAAGGACAAAATCATTGTAATACTGCATCCAAACTATTCAAATTAAATGTATAAAACAGTTACTAATACAAAATCCTTTCAGCTATAAAGTGGCAATGACACGTGGACACAGCTAATATCACATGAACTCTCGATTACTGATGACATACACTCACTGGCCACTTGATAAGCTACACCTGTTCAACTACTCTTTGAAGCAAGTATCTAACCAGCCAATCATGTGTCAGCAGCACAGTGTATAAAATCCTGCATATAAAGGAGCTTCAGTTAATGTTCCGATCAACCAAAATGGCGAAGAAAGGTGATTTGAGTGACTTTGAACAAGGCATGGTTCTTGGTGCCAGACAGGCTGGGATGAGTATTTCGGAAACTGCTGATCTTCTGGGATTTTCACGCACAGTCATCTCTAGGGTTTACAGAGAACGGACCATGAATGAAAAATATCCAGTAAGCATGCAGTCATCAGGACAAAAATGCCTTATTTATGTTAAGGGTCAGAGAAGAATGGCCAGACTGGTTCAAGCGGAAAGAAAAGCAACAGTAACTCAAATAACCCCTTATTACAACCAAGGTATGCAGAAGAGCATCACTGAACGCGCAACACATTAAACCTTGAAGCAGATGGGCTCCAGCAGCAGAAGCCCACACTGGGTACCACTCCTGTCAGCTAAGAACTGGAAACTGAGGCTGCAGTGGGCACTGGCTCACCATCACTGGACAATGGAAGGTTTGAAAAAGGATGCCTGGTCAGATAATTCCTGATTTCTGCAGTGACATTCAGATGGTAGGGTCAGAATTTGGCATAACATGAAAACATGGATCCATCCAGCCATGTATCAAAATAAAGGCTGGTGGTGGTGTAATGGTGCAGGGGACATTTTGGGCCACTTAGTACTGGTTGAGCATCATCTAAATGCCACAGCCTACCTGACAATTGTTGCTGACCATGTCCATCCTTTTAAGACCGGCTTCTAATGGCTACTCCCAGCAGGATAACGCGGCATGTGACAAAGCTCATATCATCTCAGACTGGTTTCCTGAACATGACAATGGAGTTCATTGTACTCAAATAGCCATTACTGTCACCAGATCTCAATCCAGTAGAGCACCTATGGGATGTGGTGGGACAGGAGATTCGGATCATGAAGGTGCAGCCAACAAACTTGTAGCGACTGCCTGATGCTATCATGTCAATATGGACTAAAGTCTCTGAAGAATGTTTCATTTCTTAATGAAACCTTACAGATTAAAGACTACTATTCATTTACAAAACCACGGGGTCAACAAAGTTTGCCGAATTGTTTTCTGACAGCAGAGCACCTCCAGGACGGAGGGTTTAGTTTCAGGTGCAGTTGTGGACTCACACTGGCCAAAGACATGCAAGTCCAGTGGATGTGGGTCTACACTGCCACAGTAAATGATTGTGTCTCATGCTTTGTTTCAAGTCAAGTCATTCCCAGCTCAACATGACCTTGCACTGGATAAACAAATACAGAAGGCAGATGTGATATCTAGCAAACTTAACACATACTAATGTTGAGAGACCGGGAGTTTAAAAATTGTTCTTTGATTCTATAGGATACCACAAGTATGTTCTTACTGTGACATGCTAAACATGGACCTCTTTTTTTTTTTTTTTTTTTCTTTCTATTAAGAAAAAAAAAACTACACACACACAACACTTTCAGGCAGCAACACCAATAACATGAAGTTAGTGGGACCAGCAAGGCTGCCAGACACCCCATTAAATTTATTTCTGGCTACAGTCTGGCTGCTGAGGACTTAGACCTTTAGCCAGCTTAAGACTTGAGCATCAAAAACATCCTTAACACTTGAATTATGCCCCTTATCCCTGTTTTACACAGCTCTGAAGCATTACCAAGGCAATGTCTTACTAATAAACGCATGCATTTTCAGTATGTTTTATCTGCAGCAGATTAGAATACATGTGGCTCTTTACTGTCAGATTACAAATCACCTGATCTGGCGCAAGATTTGGCGCAAGCACATATGATCAATCACATTCCATTCATACTAGGGTTGCAAAGGGGCAGTAAATTTCCAGAAACTTTCCATTCCGTGGGAAGTTAAGCAGGGGAATTTTGGAAATATTCCAAAGTTGGAAACTTTCCATGGGAATTGGAGGGAACAGACAGGGGATTAACGGGAAATTCCCAGAATTTTGCAACCCTAATTCACACACCATCACACTTTGTGGGAAATTTACAGGCGCCGATTAGCCAAGGTTCATAACTGCAGGAGCAAACCCACGTGACAAGGGGAGGACAGGAAAACTGCAGACGGAGAGCAGACGTGCGTATCAACACCCAGCCCTGGAAGTGTGAGGCAGCAGTCATCACCTCCATTTCTACAGGACGCATTGTTATTCTATAGGCTGTGGCCAATTCCCCAGAACAAATCAGTCAAGTGGAAAGCTGTTATATTTGCAGAAATTAAAATCACATCAAAACTAGCATCTTATAATTAGCTGATACTTACTGGAAATTGCAGTATTGTAACTGAGCATAATCAACATCCGGGAGTTCGTGATAACAGCAATATTTCTTTTGCCCATAATTCATAACAAAGGAGAATAAAAAGCCCTAATCAGCAGACACTAAACTCTTGAAACTAATCGTCTAAGACAGTTCTGTTGGGAAAGAAGACAGATATAATGAAATTTATATAGAAACTTGACACGAAAGACAAAAAGGTACTGCTTTTTAATGACTACAATATGTAATAAGCAATATAAAATAAGTTTACCTATAGTGTCCGTGTCTAACATACATCGGGCTTCAAACAGCTCCTGCATTTTCACTTTCCAAAACATCTTAACTGGCCCTTAGCAACGGGTTTAAACTTAGCAGAGTTTTATGGAAGCATTAACTCTGACTTGCAGAGTGTCTGTGCACAGATGTTTTTAAGATTACAGGAAAACTTCACAGAAAGCCAGAATGCACTCCTCGCACATCCTGCATGGATTAGGCCCGTCACCCCACCTCGGGTCAGTGGCGGTTTGGATGCTGATTAATGCATCATCAGAATCTTGCATTTGAAACACTTCATGTCCGATTTCCAGAAAAAGCAAAAATGTAAACCTTCTGCCCATATCCCCATGCAAACGTCAGTAAAAACAGTCCTTTGTTTAACCACAATGTAAACCCTGTCAGTAATCTGCATTACCCCTGTCTGGCAATGTTCCGGTCATTTACTGTATTACAGAAAACCTTCCTGTTATGCGCTAGCCAATAACGTCGTCCTGCGTGAACACATCACCCCCTGGTCAGGTTCACTTTCAGCCATTGCTGTTCATTGGTCTTCATAATGAGAACCACTACCCCAGCTGTAGGTGTACACATGTTCTATATATTCAAGTTAAACTAGCCTATTTCATGCAACATGAAGAGAGAGAGGGCACCCACTGTTCAGAAGATGTTCTCACTTTCTGATGTCACAAGGAGACTTTTCTCTTCCCATACACACTGGGAATATGGAAAGTAAGATTTGACCACTCAGTTGTCTGCCAGAGGTGTTCCTGACTTCTGTCATCAAATGCATTCAAACATATTACCCTAGAGTTACATTCTCACCTGAAACCTGAACCATAATGGAATTTTATCCACAATTCTGTTTCAAAAAATAAAGAGCAATTGATATCCAAACCACAAAAAAAAAAACAATGCAAATTACATTAATTTTCATACTAAAGACCTCGTGGAAAAAAAAACTTGCATCACATTTCTTGAAAATTCAAACAAGTTCCACTACTTTTTTGTATTAGGCGAAACACATTTGGGAATTTCCACAAAATGCTGTCTATGTTCCTATCAGCTTAAAATACACCTCTGTTTAACGCCACTCTGTCTTAAGTGACCAAACAGGAGGAGGTAAAAAGCGAAAATTAAACTTTTCACATACATTACTTCGGTAAAGTTACGGTGCTTGTGCAGAAAGGTGCGCCGCCCACGCATTGAGACCCTGCAGTGGGACACCGGGACCCTCCCTGACGTTTAAAGTCTACATTATACATTTCGTAAAACAGCATACAGCACCTATAGCGTCTCAACGCACTTCAATTCAAGCCACTAATAAGTTTTTCATTATGTTGCTGCTGCATATGTAGGCAAACGCCGTCAGGGTGCTTGATGTTAATATTTTTGAATAGTTCAACATCGACAGAGCAGATCTCACTATTATCACACACACATTAACACAGTCTCCTGAAGAGAAAAACAATACACAAAACACACACACACACACACCCGTATGCAAATTGCCAATCTTCATCGGTGACAAAAAAGTAGAAAATGATCTTTTATTCTGAATTCCTCTCCGCTGGCCCCCTTCTGCGAACTTATATCGTATATCGGGCTGTGTAGCGATGGCCAGCCTGACGCGGTGCTTTAATTACAAGACAGTACTTCGTCCGTGCTGGTTTGAAGTAAACCTCAAATAAACCTCAAAGCAAAAAAGTTTCGCTTGGTTTAAAATAGTTGAGAAATAGCAACAAGATCAAAAGGGTTTCTAAAACTAATTAACAGCAGATGTGGAATCTAAAATCTCAGTGAACATAAAAGCTACATCGCCCAGATAACGGCGATATACGCAAACATACAGCGGATTGGGTCGGAAATTAACCTTCCTTTTGCATCCCCCGTTTACACGCATGCGGACGATTATCGGTAGAATTAAAAACGTCAACAACTTATCTAATATCAATGCAGTCAAATCACTCGAAGTGCACAAATTTGCAGATTTAAGGATCCAGGACAGCTTTGAAAAGCGTATCAGCTTTGCAACCGCCGGGGATCCAGGCGAAAAGTAACTGTTTTTACGCGGCGTTCTTCAACACGTCGCAGTAACCCGATAATTGCAGAAACTCCACACCATCCGCCTCAGTGTCTCCGCACAGGAACATTTCACTTACCGGATGGCGTAGTAAACTTTCGACTCACGGAGACGGCGAGTGTTGGCTGCTTAATTAGAAGCTATGCGTGCGATCTCATCCCCTTGAGTGTTTAATAGCCAGGCATCGGTGAGCATGCAGACTCCATCAGCCGGCGAGAGTTTCTCAAACGCGACGCGACGATACAAGGGTGCAAACAGAATAACGAGATTCAGAGACGCCAGCTGTCATTTTCACCTTAAGCTAAAGACTACGAAAAGGCATAAATTACATACCTGTAAAAACAAAGCCGGAGTAATTAACAATCGTATGACGTATCCATTACACCGACCACTACTGTCTAATTAGATCATTGTTAATTTAAACACAAGCGATTACTATTCTAACGCAATTAAATAAAGATCCGTAACGGTATGACTGTATTAAATTAACCTTTTAGTTCCTTATGTTTCTTACATTTCTTGTACAGTATAAACTTTTTAAAGAATATAATACAATAAAAAATCAGACATGTAATACTAGATTACAGACTAATTAACACAATTCTATTTTGAGTAACCACGCTCTTCAGGTATTTTGAATGTGTGTGTTTGTGTGTGTATATATATATATATATATATATATATATATAAAATAAAAACTAGCTCTAATAGCATCTGAGCTGCAACTTTATGTAAGGGACTTGAACCTTTTTGCGCATTAGTAAGATGCACTAACCAGGTTAATTCTACAAACTCGGTTGAGCAACATGCCTATTGGTCCATACGTGGTCGTGTTTCCGGAGGGTTCGATCCACCTGTTCTCTCAATAGTAGCAACTATAAAGCACACGTTACAGTTCTTGAGTCATAACTGTTTATTTCCTGCTCCTCTGCGTTTGAATACACCATATAAACATTGATTGGAACATTTCAACTTTATGGAATTCTTATTATAAGATGTGATCACAGTTACATAACTTTCAAGCTTTTAGTCAGAGTCCTCCATGCACTTTCAAAGCTTTTTTCTGAAGTTTCAATTTTTGTTCAGCTTTTTGTTACACATATTAAAATAATTTAGATGATGCTTTGTTTTATAATATTAGTGCCGCTGGCTGACAGAGAAGCATCAAGTATTAGCTCTTTGAAAAAGAGGATTTTTTTTTGACAACAAACACTTTATTGAGGGTCTGTGCGTGTGTTGGGGAGGGGGCTACACTTTCTGGCTTGTGTTTGTGGGGTAGGAAGTTTGGGTGAGAGGAGCAGGGATTTGGCCGAGAAGCAAGGGCACGAAAAGATCGAGGCTTTGTCTGGAGGCTGCCCAGCCATTCAGAACAATTCCCCCAGCACGCATTTCACTTAATTTTTTTAAACAAAGGCCTTTATCTGCTTTTCAGACAAATGTTGCACTCATTTTCTTTCACATAAATATTACTATTACCACCACCAACTACAAAATACAAACACAAATCTATTACGTGTTGCAGAGACCCTTGTGCTGTTTGGCACTTAGCCAACGTATGTAACGTAAATAGGCATCGTTGAGATGTGCTTCATTCTTGACACAACACCGCCACCGTCTGGTAGTAGAAAAAAACAGCCTCTCGGTGCATTTTATGTGACATGGACTGTCCGTATAACTGCCTCGTACACAAAAATGGTTTCTCATAAAAAGGAGACTTCCGAAAGTTCACCTATGAAGTGTACACTTGAAGTGGAAAGGTTTCAGAGTCCGTTCACGTATAAAATATATAGTCTTTATACGTAATTAAAAGATCCTTCATATTGGCTATAGTTTTTCATGTCCGTATTAAATAATTACAGTGAAAATTCTTATTTCGTTTTCTGTGTTCTCTGTGTTGTGCTAAACACTACGTAAAAAAAGTGAACAGCAGCAAACATAAAGCCCAGTTCAAGAAAATGGACTATAGAATGTAATGATATTGTAATAATATGTAATAATACACAGTAATATTATGCCCAATGCATGCAAACACTATAACATTTAACATATAAACAGTAAATAGGAAATATGAATATTAATATTATGTTTTTGCTTCATTCTCTGTTTTATTTCGTTTTATATCTGTACATTGTGCTGGCGTATTTTGTATGAAAAGTGCACTTTTGAATTATTGATTTATTGTTGTTTTTTAGTGATATGTGTCAAGAGTCATTAAAGTTTTTACTGGAAATGAAAATCAAATATAAACATGTTTTCCTCCAATTTATCAAACTGCAGAGGAAACCATTTGTCAGCGTAAATGTATTTAACTGCAAAATGTGTAGGATTATGTGGTTAATGAGGTGAGACAGCTTTAAGTCTCAAGCCTGGTCATGTGACGAATGCCTCACTCTGTGGTCTTACCAGCTTGTGTAATTGCTAAATGCGGAGTCTCCATGCACCAGTCTCCACTGACAGATTTGTCACACAATATAAAAATGGATAAATCACCAAGCTACAGTGTAAGAGTATCTTTCGTAACTGTGTATCCAGTGCAGAGAGCCTGGAACCCATGCCGAGATGGACATTCATAAGGCATTCTACACTAGGGGGCTGTTCCACAAAGCAAGATTTCTCAGCTTACAGGGTTAACTAAAGCTAGAAGTCATGACTTTCCAATAGGAATGCTCTTTACTTACACTCTTATTGGACAATCGTGATTGTCCAATAGGAATGTTTCTTGCCTCAATTTTCATTGGGCAATCATGACTTCAACTTTAAGTTAACCCAGCTAACTAAGAAATCCTGCTTTGTGAACCCTCCCCCTAGAGTGACCACATAATCCACTGCGAGCTGGGTCAGGTATGTAAACTACCATTCAATTAAAAGGACACAGGTTTATGATTTATGAACTTCCTATAATCATGCATGTGTCACTAATGTTAATGTCAATCAGCTGAATGAGTCTTTCAATCAAGTCAAAGCACAAGAAAAATTTAACTAATTAGCCAAGCACAGGAGGCTTTCAGTTTGAAAGTAGTTTGTAAAACCTGAAGTAGCTCATGGTGTCCCCCCAGACATGGATTAGGTGGTCACCCTACTCTGCACCTGCAACAGGCTGAGAAGCTATCAGAGTACATGCATTCACATACAGTCATGGCCAAAAATATCGGCATGCATGCATATGTCAGAAAACCCACCACTTCTCCCAAAAATTGTTGCTATTACAAATGCTTTGGTATTGTCATGTTTATTCCTCTAGTTGGCACTGCAAGAACACCAAAAAAGCAGAGGGAAAAAAATCTAATCTGAGACATTCCACACAAAACGCCAAAAATGGCCTGTAGAAAATTATTGGCACCTTTTCAGAATTGTAAGAAATAATTGTATTTCAAGCATGTCATGCTCCTTTCAACTCAGCTGTAGAAATTAACAGGTACTGGCAATATGGAAATTCACACTTGCAACCAGTTAAAATGGAGAAATGTTGACTCAGTCTTGTTTCTGAGTGTCTGTGTACCACACTGAGCATGGAGAAGAGAAAGAAGAGCAAAGAATTGTCTGAGGATTTGAGAACCAAAATTACAGAAAAGCATGAACAATCCCAAGGCTCCAAGTCCATCTCCAGAGACCTTAATGTTCCCGTGTCCACCGTGCGCAGCATTGTAAGGATGTTTACAGCCCATGGCACTGTAGCTAATCTCTCTGGACGTGGACGGAAGAGAAAGATTGATGAAATGTTACAACGAAGAATTGTTCAAACAGTGTATAAAGAACCTCGATCAACTTCCAAACAAATTCACGCTGACCCGTAGGCACAGGGTACAACAGTGTCAGGATGCTGTGGCAGGAGACCCAGGACCCCACTGCTGACACAGAAACATAGAAAAGTCAGATTGGAGTTTGCTAAAACTTACCTGTGGAAGCCACAATCCTTCTGGGAGAATGTCCTCTGGAGAGATGAGACAAAAATAGAGCTTTCCGGTAAAGCACATCATTCTACTGTTTACCGAAAACAAAAAGAAGCCTTCAAAGAAAAGAACATGGTCTCTACAGTCAAACATGGAGGAGGTTCACTGGTGTTTCTGGGTTGCTTTGCTGCTTCAGGCACTGGTGGTCTTGACTGTTTGCATGGTTTTATTAAATGTGAAGACTACCAAAGAATTATGGGGGCGCAATGTAGGGCCCCGTGTCAAAAAGCTGGGTCTCAGCTGGAGGTCATGGGTCTTACAACAGGACAATGACCCAAAGCAAACTTCAAAAAGTACCCAGGACAAAGAGCTGGAGAGTTCTGAAGTGGCCAGCAATGAGTCCAGATCTGAATCCCATAGAGCACCTGTGGAGAGATCTAAGGACAGCAGGTGGGAGAAGGAACCCTTCAAATCTGAGAGACCTGGAGCGGCTGGCGAAGGAAGAGCACTCCAAAATTCCAGTAGAGAGATGTAAAAGACTGATTGATTGTTAGAAAAAGCAATTAAAATCAGTTATTTCTTCCAAAGGGTGTGCTACCAAGTATTAAGTTGAGGGTGCCAATAATTTTTCCAGGCCATTTTTGACATTTTCTGTGGAATGGTTTCAGATTAGTTTTTATTCTCTGCTTTTTTGTGTCCTTCCAGTGTCAACAAGAGAAATAAATATGACAATACCAAAGCATTTGTAATTTTCTGGGAGAAGTGATGCATTTTCTGACATAAATGCACGGCTGCCAATATTTTTGTCCTGTCTACTTGAGACCAATGCTTGGGGTCAGACCATTAATCTGACACCCCGGGAGCATTTCAGCAGGTTAAGGTTCTTGCTCAAGGGCTCAACAGAGATGTAATTATTCTGCTGTAAACAGGATTTGAACCAGCAACCTTATAATCACAGGCACAGTGGTCTAACCCACTGAGTCACACACCATGAGGGAAAATGTGACCCATCAGTTCACCCAAACCATGTCTTTGGTCTATAGCAGTGTTTCCCAATCCTGTCCTCAGGGGCCCAACAGACAGTCAATGTTTTTGTTCCCTCCCAGAAGCAAAAACGTGGGCTATCTGGCAGGGAACTGGCAGGGAGGGGTAGTGAGTAGCCCATTGGGTTAGGGACTTGCACTCGTGTCCATATGGTCAGGGATTGGATCTGGTGGCTGATAGAATAGTCACCTTTTGGCCCTGGGCAAGGCTAGATGCGTGCTTACACCCTATTGTCCTCCACTTTACATCAAAGTGACTGCTATATAAATTAAATGTGAAAATTTAACAAAGGCGTTAATTGGGTGCCTTTGATAATTTACATCCCCACCCACCCCCCTCAATGTTATTGGTCCACTCCATTGGGTCACAATTTTAATAAACTACAAGAATGGCAGTGTGAACCATTTCAAAGTGGAGCTCATTGAAATGCAGGCAATAAACATTTCTCCTTAATTCGAATATCTGGAAATGACAGGCCAGCCAGAAGCATATTAAATATTTACTTTGAATCTGTCATGTCTTTTTACATCAAGGCTTCCAAGAGGCAGGTAAGAAGGCGTAAAAGGATTTTAGTAACACCATCTGAAAGCTGATTTCAGGAATGCAGTCACATGTCCCAGAAGTGCATCTGGTAGAAACAGGGTGTATGATTTCCATTGGCTGTGGCTGCAAAAGGCCACAGTCAATGGACAAGACATATATTTATAGAAATAGTGATGCTGGCCTGGGTCATTGCTTTTTGGAAAACGATCTTGAACAAAGGAAAAAAGCAAAAACTGGAGGTGGAATGACAGGGTGCCTGTAACGCGGGAAGATTTCCAAATTTCCAAGCTGAAATAAGCGCAAACAGGGTGACGAAGGATAATCCAGAATCACAGGCTGAAAATACAGATGGTGGGTGCTTCACAAAACGTGACAGGCCAGAATGAAAGCCCAGAATTCACCTCACAAGAGAGAAAGGACGACTTCACAACTTCAGCAAAGGAACCAAAACAGTTAACCAGACACAAGTGAAAGTGATTCGATTAGTATTCCGGCAAGGAAGTGCACACAGACATACATAAATATACAGGGGTGTAAATAAAAATTTTGGCCCCCAGACAAAATGCCATATTGGGCCCCTACTAGGGTCCCCTGAGGATTTTTTTTTATTCAGGGGGAGCATGGGGGTCCCAATGGTAAACTTTATTGACAGAAAGAAGGATCCTCTACTGAGAGTGGGTGGGATCTTTTACTGATGGGCCCCTGAATCTGCCTGGGGAATATAGAGGTGTAGGGTCTCCTTTTGTGGCCAAAACAGCATCAGCTCATGTTGGGAATGACAGACACAAGTCCTGCACAGTGACCAGTGACCAGTGACCAGTGACCAAATACAACATGTCCCATTGCACATTGTTGTATGAAGCAGTTCATACACCCAAGTCTGTTATTTCTGGTATTTTGAGTATATATTTAAGTATATATACATTCACTGTATATATACTTAATAATTATAATCAAATTCATATCAACCCAGCTGCAGTAAAAACAGTGAGATGGATGATTAACAAAACAGTGGTGAAAACAGTGAACGATGAAAAAGGTGGGGTGTTATTATACACTACCAATACCGATGACCGATATTCGTTCTTGTGTGACCTCATGGCCATGCGATGGGCTAAAAACCGTGAGTCTCACGGGTAAAACGTGAGACTTGACACCAGTAAATTTGCCAGGCTGTCATTTCCTCTGTTATATAGCACAGATCTTTTCTCATGTTTATCATGCAGATAAGTGGTTCCCTCCGCCCCCCTGGATCTGCTTAGTGTCTAGTTCATGCCATCCATCCATCTATCCATCCATCCATCCATCCATCCACCCATTTTCTGTAACCGCTTGTCCTATTCAGGGTCACAGGGGTCCGGAGCCCATCCCACAAGCTACGGGCACAAGACAGGGAACAGCCCAGGATGTGACAAAGTAGGTCACAGGTGTCAAATTTCTGAGGGTATGTGGGATTATATCTTAATGTTTTTTCTTCCCTGAGAACAATTATGATGTTAGATGGATATTAAACCACTTTTGACTTGTAGATAAGGAATATGTAGGAATATAAGTGTATTTCCTATACTGACTTTTAAGTATCATCCATCCATTTTCCATAACTGGTAGTTAGGGGTGGAACTCAACTAGGCTAGTTAAGTAAAAATGTATTCTGACATGCAATTTTGTATTAACCCCAGAAAAAAAAAAAAAACTAATTGGAGAGCGGCCCAAGGTGACCTGCTTGCTGAGCTGCGGAGAGCAGTGCGGCTAAGTGCCCCTTATTATAAGCCACTTTGGAGTTCATTTCCCCTGAAGTTGCTTATAATTTCCTTGAGCTGCAGGTCGCGTTTTTTTTTGGCTTATTTTGAGGTTGTGATTCTTGGGCTTTTTAATCTAATCCTAATTTTTATAATATAACAGATTTATCATTTGAAGAAATTCAAATATTAATGATAATTATCCTACAGACCCAGCCCATCATTGATCAAAGGACTGACATTAGACATAATGTGAATTGTAAACGTATTTAATTTTTCATACCATCATACTGTGCATACATTATACCATGGTATATGATATTTTGGCAGTATTTTGATTTTTCAAAGCATTGCTATTTGATGGGGGGAGGGGTGGGGGAGGGGGTCCCCATGAAAAAATACTGCTGGTGAAGTCCAAAACAAGCTATACATTTCAGGTTTTTACTGTTGCTGTATTGCTGCACTCTTCTCATGATTCACACATAAATTCACTAGTTTCCTTGCTGGCTAGTTTCAGCCATTTTGGCTTAATTAAAGAATTTACACAATTTTACATCGCTTCATTTAAATTATGCCCGGATTTGATATTGAATGGGTGGCCAAAGGTTAATTACCAGTTCTTTTTATGCAGATATGTCAAATAATTTTGTATCTCTCTCTCACAGATATTTTCTTTGTGTTGTGAAAATTATGAGTTCAGCGTCCAATAATTTGTGTAAAATGTGCTATAAAAAATCATATTTAGTTTATGGCAAGCCAAGGTCACACTAACAAAAGAGAATGATAAATTGAAACTTTAGAACCACACATAATATGGCGAACACAGGACAAACCCGTGTATATTGGGCTTATTTTTGGGCCTGACTGCTCCATCTTAATCTGCACAGTGGGATTATTTTGGGCTTCTTTTCAGGGGTGAGGTTGCTTGTTTGTCTTGTGAGACTTGGCAACACTGGCGGTATGTGGTACTCGCACAGAAATGAGCCAAATATAATTTGGAATCAATTTTTAATGAATGCTGAAAGACTACCAGGCAAGTCAACAAATTATATTTCATAATTATTTTGCCTTATCTAATTAATTTATGTTTAATATGTTTAAGTATACTTTATTCTCTAGATATTTTGAGGGGCGCAGTGCCACAGTCATCACTGTTTAACACATTTAATTTGCTTAAGTGAAACCTTTATTAAAGCAAAACTAGACATCTATTTTACTTGAGCAATTTGGTACGGCACTGTAGTTCCGTACCAAATTGTAGTTTACTGTAGTTCTCAGTAAACTACATTAGCAGAGTTCAGGTTCTGTATCTGATACCTTTCCTACTCTTAAGTGATCCACTGCCCACATGCGCAGTGAGGTCTTGTACTGCATGAAGCCCCCCAGAGGTGCCTTCTGAATCTGCCTGTGAAAGCTCATCTCCAAGTAGATCAAATCACGTGCTGCTAAGCTGAGCTTCCAGTGAGTGACCAGTGACAAATCCAAGATAGGTGTACAAACACTGCTTAAAGCCTAACATCAGAAAAGCTGCACATATATAAATAAAAGTACATCGCCCAAGTGAATATAGTAGGAACTAAGTAGGAGGTGAGAAACATTCAGTAATGAAAAGCGAAAGCATCTCAGTGGAAAGGTTAATGAAGACAGTTAGGTGGTGAGGGTCGGCGATGAGGTTTTTAGAGGTGTTCTCTGAAAAGAAGCTCGTAGCTTGGACTTCGATAGTTTGGGGAGACAAAATTGTGCTTCTCGTTTTAGCCTCATTTTAGTTTCCATTTTGTCTGATATGCTTCTTCTAAAATTCACTAGGAGAAATAGAGTCAACATGGGTCAGCCCGCGAAAAGGAGTAGTATTTGAGAGAAACAAGAAATCTTGCCAAATTTGCCTCAGTGTCGGTAATACTGGAGCCCAAAGATCCACAGATATAGAGCCGGAGTAGAGACTCAAACTGCGGTCTCCAGAGGTGCGAGGCAACTGTCGCATCACTTTTCAGGGCTTGCATAGCTACCCATGATGTGGCACGGTACACAAATATGCCCTTGAATGTGAGGCCAAAGACGAAATAGACAACGTATAAAAAGATAAACTTTACTACTGAATGCTCTTGCGGCAGTACCTGTAGTAGATGAAGCAGTACTTGAAGGAGCTGAACCAGTAACTGAAATTTCTGCAGCGGTAAAGCACAAATGTTAACTTTTGCAGCAGAAACCAGCACAAATAAAGTAATTTTATTATTTTCTGAGCATACGGGTGCATGTGAACTCGAGGCAGTATTTGAACCTGGCTAGGACGAGAATAGTTTGAGTTCATAGAGAGCTCTCTAATTTCTCCATCGTAGATCAAAAGGAGATGCAAAAGTTGGAACCATTTTAGAGCTTGTTTAGAGGTTATTTTGTGTCTTTTTGCTGGAAAAAAAAATGAGAGACCAGTCTGCAAAGACTAAGCCAGTCTCATTTTGGATTCACACTGATCTCTTAGTCGTCTAGGAGATAAATGAAACAGTTTTGAGATCTCTTTTCCACTTTCTTTTCCTCTGGCTGGGTTTTACGTCATTTCTCGAAGGCTGTGAGAGACACTGCATACTGGACGTGACCGGGAGGTACCGGGTATAACGTAAGGGAGATGACCTGGGAATCATGAAAGAATTGAGCAAGAGCAAAGAGCCATGAAACCCGCTGTTTGTTGAATGAACAAAGAACATAATTATAGGTGAATTTCATGTCTTTTCTTGAAAGGAGGGACATTACAAGCCCTTTTTCTAGTTTCAGGGAAAGCGTGCCTCAATGCACAAGAACCAAGGACAAAAACATTTTGATATCTGGCCTTTTATACACGGAATAGTCAGACATTCTGACATGACCGTGGTGACTTTAGTGACCTTAAAGATAGGGAGATGTTAGAATGGTGGTGCTGTTCCCTTAGCAACCATGTATCCCACCACAAAGATGCTGAACTTGATTCAAGCTCCAAGTATTAGTCAATGGACCCAAGACCAGGAGGAGGGACGCAGTTCATGGACTGATGCTCTAGACCTGCTGGAGCATGACTGAAGCCTGACCAAGAGGGAGTCGGACTACTGGTCATGCAAGTTGACAGTGGCTTGGACCAGCAGCAGCTTTGCAAGATAAATCCAGGTTGATCCTGTGTACTATGAATCTGCTGGATTCAAGTATATATCGCTGCAGCCGGGAGCCTACTGTCAACTGGGAGGGGCAATGTCAAGTAGGAGGGGTTCATCATGAGGCGTGGGAGGAGTTTATAACAAGGGTTAGGGTTGGGGTTAGGCTATCAGATGATAACAGTTATAAACTTCTCCCGCATTGCGCCTTCTACTTGATATTACCCCTCCAATTCGACATTGCCCCTCCTATTCAACATTGCCCCTCCTACTCGACATTGCCCCTCCTGTTTGACTTTGCCCCTCCTATTCGACATTGCCATTCCTACTCGACTTTGCCCCTCCTACTCAACATTGCCTCTCCTCTTCAACATTGCCCCTTCTACTCCACATTGCCCCTCCTATTCGACATTGCTCCTCCTACTCAGCATTGCCCCCCTATTTAACACACGGCTTCTTGCTGCAGCGATATGCTTCTCACGGGATTGGACTATTGCTGCTGTGCATTTAAGGTTCTCATCATATTTGATGCAAAGGCTTTTATGCTAGCATTTCAATCTTTTAAATGTATGAAATAGTACATTAAATGTACTTCAAATGCATTTCAATCTGTGCTGTCTTTGCAGTTTGTTTTGCGCTGTATGTTTGTATCTGTGCACTTTAGGTACCTTGCTGTGTTTGGAAAAGAATTTCGCCCTGGGATCAATAAAGTATAAATGATCATAAATCATCCATCCATCCATTTTCTGCAGAGGTGGCAATTTCAGGTCCAGAAAGTAAAAATCCAGACCAGGATTTTGTTTCAACCAACCACTTGAGTACTA
>JAODKC010000107.1:3584242-3612530 GCA_026777985.1 Mormyrops attenuatus | reverse complement strand
CCCCCCCCCCCCCCCCCCCCCCCCCCCCCCCCCCCCCCCCCCCCCCCCCCCCCCCCCCCCCCGTCACGGGGCCACAGCTGGGATCAGGGGTGTGTGTATGAGCGAGCGAGAGAGAGAGAGAGACAGAGGCTGCTGGGTACTCACTGGCTTGCATGAGCTGCCCCTGATTGCCAAAAACCTGCGTGAAGGTTGTGTTGCTGCAGGTGAGGGTCTCCTCCATGGCCGGTCGGTACGGGGGGGTGTTCCCACCCCCTACACGCAGCACAGGGGGCGGCGAAGGTCAACGGTCCCACGTCGCGGCCGGCTGAGCGGCTGAGTGGACTGATCCCCTTCTCTCAGGTGCTGAACGCTCTCTGCTCCCCTCCCGACGGAGGTCGCCGGTGTGCTGTCGTCCGCAGTCGCCCTGGGTTACCCCGCGCGGGTGGCACTGCTACCCTCAGCGTCTGCCCTTCCCTGTGGACCCCGCGAGAGAGCGGGCGGATGATGCGAAGAGAGAGCTCTCCAGCTGCAGGAGAAAGGCGTGCGGAGTCGTGATCTCGGTGAGAGAGAGAGAGAGAGAGAGAGAGAGGGAGAGAGAGAGGGAGAATCCCGATGGTAGGATGGGGGGGTGTTTTGCATGTGGGTGCGTGTGAGGTGCGTGCGTGTGTGAGTGTGCAGCGCTGACGTCCTGAGCTGTTCCTGCTGTAGCCACTACTGCCTGACTGCTCAGCACCTGATTAGCTGCCAAGCTCTGCCGAATGGAGGGGGGGGTATTAAAACGTGCAGGTGAGCATCGCCCCAGTCTTTCAGATGAACGTCACCCTCTCACTGGGGGAGGGGGGAAGGTTTCTTCTGTGAGCTTATGGGACAGCTCATCTGATTCCCCTTAACATCTCACCCCCCCGCTTCCAGCTTCTCCTCTCTCCTGCTCTCTCTCTCGTTCTCTCTCTCTCAGTCCTGCCTCTGCTTCGATCATGAGCTTGTGGACCCCCCCACCCCCACCCCAACGCATCCTGAGGGGATGAAGTACAGCGGCTCGGAGCCGAGGCAGGCCGTGCAGAGTTGTTTACCTACAGCATTTCCTACTTCCTCTTGTTAGGAAAAGTGGGTAGGACCGGTCATCCATTCTGCAGTTACTCTTTAAACACTGCAGGTGACAGACACAGCAAGCCTGGCTAATTAGTGACCCGGCCTGGACCCCCTTCTGTCCCTAAATGCCCAGTTGACGGGCTTAACGTGGCGACGGCACTTCCTGGCATTCTCTGAGAAATGCCAACCTTTCTCAGATGGTTTACCACACGGCCTCACCATTCATTCATGAAACCAGTGCCTCTAAACTCCACACACGATGGTACATTCCAACAGCAGCCTGTTCCTTGGCGGTTTTGGTCTCACGCGAGAGCCATGCTCAGCGAATTAACATGGCGCTATGCTAGAGTGGCAAGGAGGCATGTCTGGGAGCCGGGACATCACTCACGGGAAGTGAGTCAGACAAACGGGCGATGAAAGACCCCGGACCCCCTGCCAGGTATTTCAAAGACCCCTGCGGCGGGTCATTTTAGGACACTGTTTCTCTCTCCTAAGTTGGATCTATTCACGGAAGTTTAACCTGTTTTGTCGGCATGGCAAGATGATATGTGAAACAGAATCAATTTGTACAAAATTACACATTTGATAATGGACACAGATTCAAGACCCAGTTTGATACTGTAATATAGGACAAGCATTTTATAATCTGTATTAAGATTATAATCTGTAAAGAATTACGATAAGAATCCTTTATATGTATGTAAGTCCGTCTACATGATACTCCTCTTTTTTGTTAACTTCCTTAGGCTGTATTGTTCTGTGAAGTAATTTACACTCATTTGTCTGACATTTCCTCATAAAGAGCACTGTTGATCTATCATTGCTTGATGTTGTTTAAGACGTCTGGAGAAAAACAAGGTGATTATTCTGGCTAAGTCTTCCATTCTCGTCCCCTGTGCTGGTTACATTTTTAGAGGAAGCTCAGTTCTCTCTGCACCTTCTGCTGACAGCACTGGGAGCAGAGCCAGATCTGCCTGCCCTCTGAGCTGCCCTTTCATCATTATTTATCCACGTGCTGTGTATTCAGAGCCCAGGAGCATCACAATGACATCTGTCACTTTGTCTATTATTAGGTATGATTTAGTCAGGCTGACTTTAAGCTCTTCTGTGAGTCGGAGCGGAAGCCTCAGGACCTGCTGGCTCAGGAGAATTTTTTCCTGCTCTCTGTTCTTGGCATTGCTGAGCTTTCTGTTGAATGGAGAGATATTTAAACATATAATGAGAGTAGCAGGTCATACTGCTTTAGGACATCGACCCATAACCCAAACATTGCCATTTGAAATTCAGTCAGTAAAATATCTAGGTATATTAATATGCTAAAACTTTACTTTAAATAAAAGCTTCAGCCAAGGAGTTGTCTGTTAACGTGTCAGCTAACCAAGTAAAAGATTCCAGTATAAATGTTTTGCTGTGAGATTAACTGATTCAAACTGCTTCAACATGGTGAACAAATTTCTTGAATGTTGAATAATTGGTTGTTGTTTGTGTGTTTCTGCAAAACCATTTAGCAATGACCTTTGTGACTAAATTAATCTAGTATGCTGTGGAAGTATACAAACGATACTAATATTTTATAACAGCAGTTTCACAATTTTCAAAATAAGCTTTTTTATAACCACGACATCGGGTGTGGGATTAATTGTGTTGTGGTGTTTAGTTACGGAACCAGACAGATTGCTCGTTAAGGAAGTCTTAATTGCTGGCCACACAAACACTTGCTATTTTCATGCTTAAGTCTGTCCCTCAGAATACCGCCGGGCCTGCAGGTTATGCAGACCTAGCTTCCGTCCCTCTTGTAGCTCCTGCTCAGTAATTGGTGAGTACAATCAATTATTTTTGATGAAAGAAGAACAATTTATATAATGATTTGGCAAGATATCTCTATTTTGAATGGTTAATTTATCTGGTTTCGATTAGCATGGAGCTTTGCAGTTCTCCCAGAAGCAATTACAGTTAATAGACTTCTCAATTATTCTCAATTGCTTTTGAATGTTGTTTTCTCTTCATGTTTCTTTGTAATTATGTAATGTTTCACATTAATGGGAGCTTAATTCATGCTTTTTGGTGCCTAAAACTTAAAAATATTTACTATTATACCATTATCTTCTTATATGTACACAATTGTTGTCAAACCATTAAAACCCAATATTATTTTAGGCTTGTGATGTTTTTACGTTCGGAGATGAATGTTAATGAATCCTGTGAGCCAAGTTAACTGTTCCCTGTGGTTTCAATCAGCTGACCATCACGATGTAGAGATTGCCTTTTAAGGCCAAGCACATTCCCCATCGTACCTCTGGCCAACTGTAGTTCTCTCATCACTGGGGTCCTTATTACTGTAATTCCATCTATTTGACTTGATAGCAGCTGAGGGTTTTCTTCATAGGCTAAATTAAAACCATTTTTTAAGTTTAGCAAAATCCACTATTGCAAATTAGAACTGGTCATGTTAGATATGATGTTCCTGACGTCCATGATCCACCGGAACGCAAGCCTGTGCCAAGAGCCTCGTTCCGGGGTTAATTGGAAGAGAACCTGTTAAATGTTTGATTTCTTTTTCTGGGCCAAGTTCAGTGATTTCCCCACCTGAGGCATGAACCGCCCTATTGTGACAGATAATCTGTTATCAGGAAGGAGACAGTGGGAGGGAAGGGGAGAGGGAGAGAGAGAGAAACACAGAGAAAAGCTGCATCTTGTAGCTGCGTGTCACACCATTATGATGTTGTAAAGTCCAAAGGTCACGCCATATGTCCAGCCTAAAACAAACAGGACAGCAACTGGCCAACAGGGCATGTAATTACCAAGAGAAAGAGACAGAGGGAGGAAGAGGAGACGTCTTTCTGTCTTCCACTTACTGTTACACAGGGGAGCCACTAGGGCCCCAACAAATGTACACTGATTGGTGTAAATAGTGTAAATCTCATTCATTTTCATTAGCCCTCCTTTCTATAAATCTCTAGCGACGCTCCTGCTGTTACATGCTCCATCTGAAGGGTGGAGTTCTCCTCTCCATACCTCTCCAACTACACTGCTTAGCCGACACTTTAAATGCCGTAAGTCTTACTGCCCCAGACGCTCCGTGTTTATGCACTAAGATGTTTTCCCCGTGGCTATGAGTATGCTTTAAGTGGCCCCCTCGGAGCTTACTGAACATCTCACATTCATCTAATGTGAGATTTAACACCTGCCCCAAGGGCCAAAGTAAACACTGAATGACTCCAGGGTGAGGGAGCCTTTTGCAGGGCCACAGACTGGCCATAATTAATTTTACATTGCAGAACTTCAGCTCTCTTACGTAACTTAAATAGATAATGTCATTTTTTAATCTTAAAATATTCAGCTTTAAAAGAAAATAATATAATTTGTTATTGTGGTTTGCCAGAGCTGGGGTAGTATCTAATTTAAATGTAAATGTATTTAAATGTAAACGTAGAGATATTGTGCTACTACATATAAAATATATGACTACAGAACATTCACATTTCATACTATTTAATTAGTAATGTCAAAGCTCAAATAAAAATTGATACAATTTGAAGTTCCACAATATCCAAGGAGGTGGGAACAGTTCATAGACTGTACTGCTTCACTAAACATACCTCTAAAATTGTGAGCCATGCACAGCCATTGATTTTCTATAACCGCTTGTGCTATTCATGGTCACTGCGGTCCAGAGCCTATCCTTGAAGCTATGGATGCAAGGCAGGGAACATCCCAAGATGTACCAAGGGCACCAACCCATTGCAGGGCACACTCACACCTACAGGCAATTTGGTAATGCCAATTAACCTCAGCATGTTTTTGGACTGTGGGGGGAAACTGGAGTACTTAGAGGGAACCCCACAATAACATGGGGAGAACATGCAAACTCCACACACGTGGAGCCATGGTCTAGACTCAAACCCTGGTCCCAGAGAAGTGAGGCGACAGCGCTAACCACTGCACCACCATGCTACTGCAACGCTAAGAGCCGGACACTGGAAAACAATTAATTAACAAATATAATAAACCACAGAAAACAAATATGACCTTTATGGATTCAAAGGGCTGTGTTTACAGCACTGCGGAATGTTTCCAGAACAGTGGTGCAGTGCCAGTCTAATGATGTACATCATTACATTCAGTGCGAATGTGTCCCATGATACGATGCAGACTAACTTGACCCAGTTTTGGCACTCAGAAAATTAGTCCTCTCTTCCCCAGCTCACTTAACTGTCTCTCTATTGGAAATGTTCAAATTACTACTACAGATTCTTACTCACAATTAATTCCATATAGACAGTCCCACTGAATGTCATTTACATGTTTTATTGCATTCCTCATACAGCAGTCACTTTTATCTTATCTGTGTATTATTGTTCAGTATCCATTTAAACAATGATTCAATTTAATGTGCATGAAAAACATGGCTACACAGTTTAAAAACAGCTAAAAAGACAAGAAGTATGGCACACAGACCTGCAGTAACACAGTCCCATGTTTTCAAATACTGATTAATTTGATTTGAAGGTCGTGTAAAATTAATATTTTCCATATATACAGGGGATCATATAGGCTCATGTACTGTATCATTCAGCAGAAGAAGTTCTACGCTGCAGCAGATGGTGTAAGCTGGGTGTTCAAAGCCTCCAGCAGTCATTGAGTATTAATTCATTTTTATCTAAAGTATTCAGCACATTTCTAACAGTCTAACAGCTATCGCTACTGGTTGATTGAACACTGTGGTTATAAAGAGAAATCACTGCTAAACAGTCACTGCGATCCAGTAGAATTTGTGGGCAAAGCATGATGGGATGTCCGTCGCTCTGTGTTTGGCCTGCTGATTAAGTGCCAGCACCATTTCTTATTAATTTGGATGTTTTTAAGAAATTTAGCTTAAATATTTATACATTTTTAACACTACCAAATTAATATATGTTACATAAATTAAAACCTTCAAATATGGGTTCATAAAATCAAAAGATGTGTATCACAGGGCACGCAAAATGCATAAAATTACGGTATTGGATTTTAAAGTCTTGCCTAATTCCCAAATCTGCTGTTTCCTCATATCTTGCCTTTGCCCATTTAATGGGCTTGGAGACATCAGACTGCAGAGCCTGATGATCGTTAACCCCGTGGCTGTGGAATACACAGTCTCTTATATCTCTGTAAGATCCTCATTACATAATGACGTTTCCATCTTAAGTGAGAAGAGGTTTATGCTGGCAGCTGCATAGATCCGTGAATGAAACTGATTCAGATTATTATGATACAATTATGTGCAAAAAAACAGCCGTCATAATTGACTATTAGCACAGAAAAGACACATTAGTATAATGACAACTGAAAATGAAGAACAATTGAGTTTGAAATAAATATCCTTCAGAAAGTTACATGAAGCAAATAGAATCCTATTAGCGACATTTTCCTCAAGTGTAAAACAGTGAAAAAATACAGTACTGTGCAAAAGTCCTAGGCAGCCAAGGAAAATGATGTTTAAATGATCTTGTTGGTGTAAAACTATGCTATTATGCCTCTCAAAGTGTATCAGCTTAGCCATTTCAAAACATTTGCTGAAATCACCCCCGCATTTCCAGGAACCATCCAGTGCATCCATGTATTCTTTGACGTGACCACTAGCGAACCTCGTATAGCTAATCAATATCTCGTCGAATTTTTAAACTAATTAAGATAATTAGTTAAGTGAGCCGGCAGTGAAATTTAATGAATGCATGGAATGGCTGAGGTGTCCCTGAGGAGCAGTGTCATCTGGCCATCCAACTAGATATCGGTAACTTTTTGGAGAAATGAAGAAGCTCTCGTTAGTTTTTGAGGGTTCTAGTGCTAATGTTTTCTGTTCTGAGCACTAGTGCACTTACTATCCAGATAAATAGCTTTAAACGGATTTTTTGACTGCCTAGAACCTGCACAGTACTGTAAAAGACTTTGCTGGTCTGAGTATTAATGTCCGGTGCTTCCTTGATTTTAAAAATCCTACTAATGTTACACAATTTGCAAAATATTCCGAAATCATCCAATGTTGTCTAAATGCAGTGTTTCACAACTGCAGTAGCAGGTCTCTCTGACATGTATCCATAGCAAGAGGGCTAGAGGGCCCCCTCTAGGGGCCACAGTGATGAAAAGCACTCTACAGCTATGGCTGGCACCGTTGTCAACACCGATTCTGTTGGGAGAACAAGAGCTCCACTCCATCCAAACTAATCTTGCAGGATGACTCCAGTTTGCTTTTTCAGGGTATTTCACAGTCATGCAGGAGTGAAGAGGAGAATTTTGATATTTTTTGTACATCTGGTCGATGTGACAGGAAACAACATCCCAAAGTGGTGTCCAGATCTACACAACAGCTGAATGAAGCTGGAAACCGTGGTTTGGCTATTCAGGTCATATGGAAAAGAAAGCAAACTGGAAGGCTGTGGATTTAAAGGGGGCCTATTGTGCTCATTTTCATCACCATTTTATTTTTGAGTTCTACTGTAATGAATTTACATGTTCCAAAAACACATTTTTTTCTTATTGTACATCTCTATTCAGTTGAACTGTCTAAAACGCTGACCTTTAAGGCCCATCCCCGATAAACCCCATGTGCTCTGATTGGTCAGCTTGCCCTGCACGTTGCACACCTGTCTTGCAGTCTGCAGACAGATCTTTGCAGGTAGGCAGCCAATAAGGATCGTGTTACAAGATGACCTCACCATGTCACAGAAGTAAGGCATGGAATTCCACCGAGGTGTTTCAGGCAGGTTAGAGAGAGGGGTTTCCGTGGTGAGAGTTACTCCCTTTGACATGTACTTTGGGCCTTAAGACTTTGCAGGCTGTTTACATGCACATAAGGCTATATAACGCTAAGGGAAAGGGAAGAACCGGCAAAGCATAATAGGGCCCCTTTAAGTCTCAGGAGTGGCTCTGCAACTGCATTCCTGCACCTGAAGCTTGACCCAAACTGTTCTATAAAATAGTGCCGATGTAAACAGTTCCTCTAGCACCACGATTAGAGCATTATGCTAATAATGTAAGGCTTATGGGTTCAAATCCCAGCATACATATTTAAATTATAACCCTTCTCTCTACCGTAAATTGGATAAAAGTGTCAAGTAATTGCAAATATTTATGGCACTGTTAACGAATACTCGGGTCAAATGGGTGGTGTTATGTGAATTTACGTGTCCCATGTGTACTTTCAATGACATGGCAAGTTCATGATTTCAAATTCACCTTACTGTTTGTGTCGTATTAGAACCAGATAGCTGGTATACAGTCTGACAATGGCCAGAATGCATGGTGTAATATCACTGAACTGCAGCGAGCAAACGCTCTCCATAGCAGCTAGCAGAAAGGAACCGCAAACAAAGCCTAAACGAATTGCAGCCCGCCTGTGCTGAGACGTGTGCTGCCTACCGAGATACGTGCAGCAGCTGATTACACACGGCCGGCTGCTCTGTGACAGTCAAATTGTTTTAAGCCTGGCATGATTTACAAGGAGCCAGCTGTTTACACCACAAACTGGTGCAGCATGCTTCTGGGGAAGGCCAGGCCACACCTTGCAAGGGTCCACAGTCCGTTCAACAACAGCAAACACACACAGCTGCTACTGCGCGCACGTCCACAACAGGGTCAGTAACACTGCCCCCTTGTGGGCCTGCGAGATCCTGCAATTTCACAGCTTTGGATGCAACGGACTTCTAGAAGCACCACATTCAGGGCAACAGAAGTGACACGAGCCCAAACAGGAGAACCAGGGGAAGCCTTTTAACTGTGAGCTGTGCTTGACAAAGATGAAAAACTTTCTTTTCGTTTGGCCCTATATTCAAGGACCATGCAACTCAGAGACAGTGTGCAATCAATCACCAGAAGGGTTCTGAACCTCTCCTCCACTCCTCCCCATTTTCTCTCTTCCTCTTAATCATGCCTGCCATCCACGACAACTTGTCATTATCCTCTCTCATCCTTTAAAGAACCGTGATTTATTTTAGCTGCGCAAAATGCAGCTTTATCAGAAGCACCTAGAGGTACAACGAGCGAGTCACACGACATGCAGAAAATCATGCGCCAGAAAATGCACTCTGCATAAAATAACAATACTGCAGTTTCAGTCCTTCTAGTGCGTGATGAAGAAAAGGATAGAAATCTGTTAATCTCACCCTCCTAGGAGCTGAAACAAAGCCCTGATAATCCCAAAAGCACTTTTGCTGGCAGCACCTCAAAGGTGAAGAGAATCAGCTTTGCAGTGATGTTCTGGGTACTTAAAATCTCAGCCTTAACTTTGCAGTAATAGCAGCCAAGGCTTTACGCTTAAGCACAGCACATTGTATTCATGCACATCTCCGGTGCACTCACTGGCTGTCAAACATGGCAGGTTTATTACACTTACTATACATGCACAACATCTCACAGCTGTACTTCGGCAAGTATCAGTCTAAAATACAGTATTGCGTTTGTTAACCCAAAGTCACAGGCGATCAGAAGTAGATTCTCAGAATCAGCTTTATTGTCATTCAAACCACTTGACATGATTTAGAAAGAAAGTTCTCAGGTCTCGGTGCGTGCAGCGTGCTGCTAAACAATAAGTAGATTAAATAAATAGTAAAGTGCTAGAATAAAATATCTGAACTGGAAAATTAAATGTGCTAAGATAAAACCTCTGAAGTAAATGTTAAAGTTATGTACAATATTGCACAATTATATGGCAGCAGCGACTTCAAGTGATTAGTGCAATTGCAAGGGTAAGTGACAGAGTGACATCAAGGCAAGTAATTATAGTGCAAAATGTACTTGGGTGGTGGAGCTGTTTAACAGTCTGACTGCAGCCGGATAGAAGCCGTTTAACGGTCTGACTGCAGCCGGATAGAAGCCGTTTAACGGTCCGACTGCAGCCGGATTGAAGCCGTTCAACGGTCTGACTGCAGCTGGATAGAAGCTGTTTAACAGTCTGGATGCAGCGCAGCCTCCTTCCCGATGGCAGGGTGGGTGGGGTCATGAAGGATGCAGGAGGCTTTTACCCTGCATCTAGTGATGAAAATATCACTTTCTCTTTCCTCTCCAGACCATATGCCATTTATTTCCATTTTATAGCCATAATCCCCAACTGATTCCAAGTCTCGTTTTAACATGTTAAATCTGGTCACACCCCACCTCTATGTATAATTGTACAAACTCTGGTTTAAGCTCAGATTGAACACAGCAGTGCCGCGTTTCCCAAAATGCCGGTGCATTTTTTTTTCACCGTGTTGCGGGGCCGAAGGCGTTTACCTGCGTATCACGACTCTGCTCAGCGGGGACCGGCTCGGGCTGCTCGGCCCAGCTGTTCCGGCTCCTCTGTGGCCATGTTTCATCCTGACAGCGGGCGACTGAGGGACCCAGCTGCATCTCTAGTACCAGCACATAAATGGACCCCTCATGAAAACCCTGTGCCTGCACAAACCGCAGGGTAAAAACTCCCACTAATAATACAAAACGAAGGGAACAGACCCATAAGCAACGGATCCAGTGGGTTTATCTGCTGGGGTTTCAAGATTCAACATTCATCATCTCACTATATAGGATCAATCTGTCAAATCTTGCTTTTCTGGGGCTACTGTCCAATTTGGGATAACGTAAAGATAGATTTAAATATAAAACTAGAAAAAGCATTTGCTCGTCATTCACACCCATATAAATCATGCATCCAATTTACAGACAACATATTTAGAATAAACAACAAATATGCCTGTTTGCATGCATAACTACCACAGCCATATAGATAATATATAAATACAATAATACATACATGTATATACAAATTATATATGCATAGATTTTGCACAAGACCGGAACATTAATTACCCTTAGCAACATCAGCATACAATGGCGAACAGATACATATAAACATATTCCTACACTGAAATATAAATCTGAGAGGGGAAACTACAGGGTGTTTTTCTGCTGAGCTGCTGTTGGGAAGTTGTAGTTGAAGGCTTAGGGAAGTAGTGTAAGGGGCTGACGGGTCTCAGTCCCTGGCGTGTGTTTGGAGGCAGCGGAGAGATGAGGAGCTGGACAGCCTGAAGAACAATGCCGTTTCTCATCTGGGCGGTTCAGGCCTGCAGGCGTGGAACTGCACAAGACGTACCAGACAGACATGCAGCTCGCAGTTATGAACTAGTTAAATTTAACTTACTGAAAACACAACCACTTTTTGAACATATTTATGAACTCTCTTAATGCAACTGCTGTTATGTTTCTCCATCCAGACCGGTACCAACACCACTTGCCCTGGCTTCTTTGGGACCATTTTACCTTTTTCTAGGCCAGACATGTCGCAATTAACCCTGTCAGGAGTGTGACAGGTGTGCTCCATCAAAACGTAACACCAGTACAGAGGACAGAAATACTCTTCAAAATAAATGTGTTGAGTACATGGCTACACAGCACCACTGCCATCTTGCAGGAGCACAAACACGGACAGTTGTGTAAGACACTTTGGATAAAAAACACTAATAAGATCATTAAGAAAAGGCGAATGTGAGGTGTGTACTTGGCTCAGACAGGGTCACTCTTACGTTTTGATGATATTTTAAGCATCATTACCTTAATAAAAAATGAAAAACTGCTTGGAAGCTAAACAGAAATTAAAATGCACCAAAACGTAACTTCGCATGGATTCTTGTATTCAAATCAAAGGTAAAATGCCCTCACAAAGAATAATAGAAAACATTCCCTTTTACACATATTGCATCATATTGCACATTTGCTCTGTCCAATACTACTAATGACTGGCTTAATATAATTATGTTGTGCCATCAACTGTGGTATTTCACAGTATAAGTTATTAAACATACATCATTAAGTGAAAAAGTGAAAGCTATCAGATAATCTTTTACTTCTCAATTCCACAGTGAATGGTCTGTGCACTTCCTGATTTGATGCCAGTATGGAAACCAAGAGTTATTGTAATGTGACATGGCATGGCGGCGCAGTGGTTAGCACTGGTGCCTCACACGGAGTCTCTGTTCTGACTCTAGGTGGTGTCATGGGGTTCTCCAGTTTCCCCCCACAAAAACCTGCCAAACGATCTGTGTCTGCCCTGTGATGGCTTATTCCCAACCTTGTGCCTGGAGCTTCTGCCAAAGTCCCACGGCCCTGCATAGGACAAGCAAGTATAGAAAATGGATGGTAATGTTACTGATAGACAGACCCTGGTTTATGCAACAGAGCAATGTTAAATTAACCGAAAAATGAAATGGTTTCATCAGTCTGAACTGACAATAAGTGAGCCAATCAGTTCCATACTAACAAACTGCCAGCCCCCTTCACTGCAGATCTTACTAATGTGACCACACTAACGAAGAGGAATTACCCTCAAGAGCTGCGATGTTTCACTCCCCTGATTTGCTAATGAGCCACGAACGACTGGTGCGCTATGAATAGCAATGACACGTAAAACTCACAACGTCAATCAGAAGGAGCACATTTCTTGAATCCTAATAATAAGCAAAATACATTTTCCCCAGCAGCAGGTGGAGTAAATTAATTAGATTTTAGAGTAATATTATACATCAGTGCTATATATATAATTATATCCTTCCTGACGAATGAATTACATAAGCATTTTGGGCTTGGCAATGCAACCCGACTTAATAAAAGCAGCTGCAAGCCTTGCCTGCATTTCAATACCTGTGTTCGGCAAATAATTCAGTGTCACCTCATCGGAGCCCAACCACTGTATGAACTGAGCTACAGACACTGACCTGGCACTCAAACATGGGCTTCAGTCAACAGGACCACTTTACAGCCAATAATCTTCTCCTCCTTATCATTTAAAGAGGTGCTGCATCCGGAATTTATCCCAGCCACCGGTAACCCGTGGCAACACTCGTCCTCATCAAGGCTGTTTTTTGTGTGTGTTTACATGTTTAGCATTTTTACTCTCTGGCCCATCATGACCACTTCTAATGAAGGTATTTTACGCCACAACTGAGGTGAAGTGGATCCGAAGATTCACATCACTCATTACAGTTATCCAGACACCAGCCACATAAACTCCAAACTCCTAAAATAACTGTCCAGTTGTGGCTGGCACACTGGGCACTTTTAGCCTGGGTTAGGGCCCGCTGGAGACTAATCTCCGGTACCAGGCAGTCCCTCCTCCCAGTTCCACCCAAGCTTGTAATCACTTGATTTGACAGATCATTTATTTAACCGGACGTGGCAGACTCCGTCTTTGCTATGAAGCCATCCAGTCAACAAGGACCATTCCCCGGGGCTTTAATTTACGGTCCTTGTGGCTTTAAGCTGTCCAACAGCTGGGAGAGGTTGATAAAGGCATCATTCCCATTCCCAAACCTCTGGCCTGCTCATGTGGTTAGAGATCACAAGGCCAGACAGGTTCCTCAACGCAAGGCAGATGATAAAAACACAAACATGAACCAGGAGTCGTCTGACTGAAGCTCAGTCCTCACACTGCTTCAGTAAGTTGGTCACTGCAGTGGCTGTAGCCATAATGCAGTTGAACAAAATGTGTTATTCTTTGCATTTGGTAAGGAGCTATACTGAAACAAAACACAAATTATAGTTCAGAATATGGGTGATGTACTTGTAACTACAGCACTGTTAATGGAATATCTTCAAAGGAGAGCCTGCTCCCACACTGCCTTCCTTAATATCATATCTGTCTCAGGATAGTGTCAATCTGCCCATTGAGATGAGTTTCCCAGGGAGAAGTGAAAAGTGCCCGATTCACTGCCAAGAGAGGAGGAAGTAAAGCTGACGGTCGCTTCACTGCAAATGACTTCCCACAGTGGAACAGCTCCAATATGCTGAACAACCGCCTTCTAATGAAAAGGGCAGATCCCGAACCCAGCAGGACAGGCTTCGCTGGACGAGGAACAGCCTGATGGTCGATGGACGGCTACCAACCAGCAGGACGACACTGGAGCAGAGCCAATTAAAGGGTCCTGCCTGGTCCAGTTCTATCAGAATGGAACAGCTTCATATGTGAGCAATTACAGAACATGGATTGATGTCAGCATGCCCTGGAGATGAAGGCCCTCTGCATATCCATAAGCTCAACATGACTTCCAAGCCCTGAAAGCAAAAAAAAAAAATGAAGGAACAACACAGGTATAAAATCACGAAAAAACATATTATTATCTGAAAGAGACATATTGACAGTCACCAGGCAGGGTGATAAGTGAGCCTCTCTCACTACCTTTACATTCAATGTAAAATTTAGAAAATTAACATCATTCATAGACACCAAGAAAAAGCAACAAAAGTAAAAGGGAAAACATATTTTAATAATTTCAATTCCAACAGTCTGTATAACACACATGGAGAGATTTGGGCAGTCCCCCACCCACTGTACCTCTTCAGACCTTTAAAATTTCCCCATTTACTCTACAAACTCTACATAAAACCATGTGTGGATCAGACAACAATCATGTCCAAAGACAAACAAACTGAATAAAAATGAAAGGCTTTAACATATTTGTCACTTGTGTTACAGGTGGGCTGTGAGCCCCTTTTCCGTGGCCACACCCAGGCGGCCCAGCGGTTAACGGGAATGACAGTTTTGAAAGTGCAGAGATTCTCTCAAAACAGCAAGAGAGGAATTTTTCAAAATGCATCAGTTCGAAGTGCTTCAGAGGTAGATTCATCTGGCTTAATAAATACACACCTCCATAAAAACGAAATCCTCTCGACCTTTTCACCTTTTCCCGGGGAAGTGACCCTGTCAGACTCATCATCTGTGCAGCTAAGATGGAAAAATCAGCTTCAATAGCAATATATATTTTCTTAATAGATACTTTATTGACCCCTGGAGGGAAATTCTCTTTACGCTGCCCCCAACTTGCTCCCTGGAGGTGAGAGCAAGCTGGCTGCAAAGAGCAGCCAACCGAAGCGGTGCCCAGGGAGCTGGGGGTTAAGGGCCTTGCTCAAGGACCTGCAGACGTGCCAAGGCCAGGCTTGAACCAGCAACTTCCTGATGACAGGCACAGTGACTAAGCCCACTAAGCCACATGCTGCCTCCATGAGCCATTGAAGAGTTATTGTGTTTATGGAGCAGGCCTTCAAAATTAATCATCATGATTATTTTTCTTTATAGAGAATAAACCTATATACAGCAGAGAATGTCCAAACTTGCCAGACCCTAGACGATTCCCTACTGATGACACCAGAACAGTGTCAGCTGCCTGATGTCACTCAACACAATTGGCCAAAGTGTGCCGCTAATATTTCACACCACACTGCTACCCACCCATGTTTCATACAAAGATAACAGATCCTTCCTCCATCTTAAATTTTCAGAAAGTACAGCTACTGAAGTTAACATATAGTTAGGCTGTGAAAATGAATTTTAAAAAGGTACCATCGGGTCAAAGCTCTGGGTACAGTTTTTTGGGCGGGGGCGTTATTATGAATTGGGGCCTTATTCTGGAGTCTCTTTAGAAAGGTATTTTCAAGTGTCTTCAACCGTCTTCTGAGTGCAGTAGAAGCAGTTCTACCTACAATAAAAGCTGTTTAAAAAAAAGCATATATATTTGAAAATCAAACGGTGAACAGTGAACAAATATAACCAGAAGCACAGTGTCGGGATTCTTCATTAAAGTCACTGACTTTTACTCACCTCTGAAGCCATGACTGATGTCAGAGTATTTAGACCAAAGCACTGTCATTAGAATAAAAAATACTGTAATACACTTAACGCAACGTACAGGTTTAAAAACAAAAATATTGAAATGAAAACACTCAGTGATTTCAGCAGTAAGCTGATAGTTAAGGAGTAGTGTCGTAAATTCATAGACTTAGTATTCATTCAGCATGAGAAACAAGCATTTCAGAGAAGGTAATGGTTACACAAGATGGGGCCTGATTGCTGCCGTCAGAGTGAAGCTTCTCTGCCATCATGAAACACACTGGCTACCCGAAGCTGTGACTGTCCCCTCGCGGGCAACAACACGGGACTCTCTCTGCCTATTCCAATATCCTGCCTGAGGGAAAGAGGCATCTTCCTTAACATTAGACACGGGATTCTGTAGCATAAATACCATTCTAAACCATTCAGATATCAGTAATATTTAAGAAATTTACACCATTTTCTTACATATTACAGATGTTCATACCAATAAACATGTTGCAGAAATGGAGGTGACTTTCACAAAAAACAGTGTTGTTTTAAGTCATACCTCATATTCATGGCATGCATTACTAGACACTATAAAATGGACTGAATGAGAAACGGAACACAAAACTGGTGACAAAACAAGCAAACAATGTAGACATTGTGCACAACACATAATGATTGCCATTTGCAGTAAAATCAGCAATTATTCTTGATGAGACTAATTGTGTTCTATACAGGTCAAGTAATGGGGGAAAAGTATTTTTTTAAAGCATCATCAGTATAATCTCAATGTACAAATCTAGCACGTGAAAGGTTCATTTTTACAAAAGTGCACAGGGAAACTTACACGACAGCGGCAAAGAGCCGAAGCCATCTTTAGAATCCACCACATGCTCACAAGCGTGCAAGTTTTAAACCCACTAGGTCCGCCCGCTGCACGGACAACGTTTCCCCAATGTCAACCAGCATGCTGGAGTCCACTGCTTCTCAGCGGCACCGGGGCCTGTGGACGTCCTGCCACATCCCCCCTTCCCCTGCCTCCTCCCGCGCTCTTGGATGGTCGTCCAGCAGCACTGTCCTTCTTGCCCAACTCAGGAAATTTTGTTGAAGGGTCCTGTTTGCAGAAGAGCACCAAAAAAATGTAGTTCTGGTCCAGCTTTGTTTGAGTTACATTAAAGCAATTCATTGTAAAATTAAGAAATGATCATGCAAACAAACAGTTTAATGATAATAAATGTCACACATTTACTTATATTTATTTAGGCTTGTCATTACCTGAGGTTCTCTGCGTTCTCAGTTGGATATCTCTCCCTCTGCCATAGCAGGCACCTTGCTATTGGCCAGTTGTAGACTGCGGGTGACTGGCCCACCTGACCTCATACGCGTCATTACGGCCAAGCGCTCCTCTTTTTTGGGTTGTGATGGCAGGTTCCCCTCGGCCAGTCTCTTAGGTGGGTCCGGCTCGCCACGCTGGGATCTCATGGGCACCGGGGGAAGCACAGGGTGTAGTGCAGGAGACGGCTGCAACATCACACCATTGCTGTTGACGCTGGCTTTACTTTTCTTGCTGAAAGGAACAAGAGCTGCTGGCAAGGAAGCGGGTCTCTTTAGCTGAACAGCCTGGACTGCCATTTTGCCTTTGCTGGGCTGAGGCTTGAGGGGAACGGTGGTTCCAGGCCCAGAACTTCGAGCTCTGGTCTTTCCCAAGGTTTTCGGCACAAGGGCTGGCCCTTGTTGCTTGATTTCGGAATCTGCTGTTCGTCTACGGAGGTTACCACTGCGATCCTGGCTGACAGATATGCTGCCCCCTTTGACCTTCTTGGACTTTTTGGAAACAGGTTTCATTGAGCAGCTGAGAGCCACATGCTTGTTGAGGCTGCCCCGGTAAGTGAACTCCCTGCTGCAGTGTGGGCAAACATAGAGCTGCTCCTCCACTTTCACAGAGCTCCTCTTAGCTATGAGAGAATGCTTGTTCCTCTGCAAAAGGGCCTTCTGAGCCAGCTGGTTTTTCCTGGGGATAAGCGCATTCAGCTTCATCTTAGAAGACGGATCGTGGTTGAGATGGAGCCTTTTGGATAGGCCCATCCGCCGGAAGGTGTTCTGTCCGGCATTGGCAGCTGCCGCCGCGGTTGGGGAAAGCACTCCGTTCTGTGCCTTGGCAAACTCCTTCAAGGGGATGGGGTTCTTCTTAGGGGTGTACCTCCTCTTATCACTGGCATTCGCACAGACCAAAATGTGCTTATGCAGCTCTGGCATGTTATCAAAGCTCCTGCCACACTTAGTGCAACGGATGGCTGTGGTGAACGTCTGTGGGATATTATGGGTAGTGAAGTTGGTGGCGGAGGCAACAGAGCCAGCAGGGGTGCGATTGTGATATGGAAACGGTGGGGGTTTAAAACTGGGATAGTGCTGGTTAATGCCCAGCCGCACGTTTGGGCCTTTCGGCTTACCTCCTTCGGAAGCCATGATTTTTATTGTAGTGTACAGCTCTTCTGTGGAGTCATCGAGATCTTCCTCCTTCTTCACATCACTGGCTACATTGCTAGAGGGACCATCGTCAGCTGACATCTCCCTATTTACTGTCACAGGACCATTGTGATTCTGAGGTCTTAGCTTCCCATTTTCCACTTCTGTGTACGTGCAGTTTTGACCAGGGTGAAGGTCCTTTTGATGCTGTTGCAGATTGCAAAGGTAGGCAAACTCCTTTGAGCAAGTACTACATATATAGATCCTGCCAACACCATGGAGGGAGGAACGGTGCTCCAGTAAAGCATCAGCCGTTCCAAAGAGCAGCACGCAGAACTCACACTTGAATGGCCACTCTTCTGCATGCTCAGAGATATGGTGACTCAGTTCTTTTATTGAGCAGAAGGGCTTTTCACAAACATTGCACATAAAGCTCTTCGAGAAAGTTTCTTTCTGTAAGGATTCCACTTTGTCAGATGTCCTCTCAGAGGCAGAAGGTGGGGTTAAAGGTGCCAGATCAGGTGGGTCAGCTGAAGTTGCAACTGGGTCATCAAGCTTCAGATCACCTTCAGATATTTCAGATAGCCCAGACAACGGGGGCATTGAAGGTGCTAGACTTTCAGGTATCACAGCCTGGGACACAGAAGGGACTGCCGATTCTGATGAGGGGGGCAAATATACAGGAGGGTCAAGGGAATGCGGTGGAGTGTGGGAATGAGATTTCGGCTGCTCTTCCAGTTTTGCCTCCTGGTTTACGATCAAGTTATCTGTAGGAGGATTCTCAAGAACAGTGACTGGAGCAGACACAAGATTCTGAGACGACTCAATGGAAAGTGTACATTCAATAACAACTGCCCTATGAGTGACATTAAAAGAGCTAATATTGCAGTTAGTTATAGCCGTAGAGGAAGAACCACCAATTAAAGAATATTCTGAAGCTGTATGTATAGCCATTTGGTTAAAAGGTTGATTTGTAAGAAATGTATGGCTTTTCGGCTCCGAAGAACTCAGGGGCTCAGCTAACTGATATAAATTTGCACAATTTACCACGTCTTGCACCATAACGTTGGTGTCCTGTTCTGAGACAGGTGACAGCTTCCCCTGATTAATTTCAAGAGGTCTAGGTGATATGCTGGGTGATAGGTCTGGAAGAGATTTCTGGGTTGGGGAGGAAGCGGACTGAAGTTCTGTAGATTCAGACAGGGGCTGTGGAGAAGAAGCAGAGGGCAGAACAGGAGGGGGAGGAGTTGGAGACCCTACAGCTGGACTGCAGGGGGAAGGGGAATGCAAGGTAACTGGAGTTAAAGAAGGAGGGGGTGACTGACGTGTAACAGAGACAATAACTTGTTCTGATGAAAGTTCTTCAGAATTATGGGAGTGGTTATCAGGAGAACATTGTGTTGTGGGTTCAACCTCTCCTGCATTTTCCTCTACAGCCACCTCCAATCCATCATACTCATTTAACAACACCTTCTCCAAAACACTAGTGTCTGGTTTTCTTTTCTTGAGTAGAGGCTGTGTGGATAAGCTTCCCTTTACTTCAGGTTCAATGGAGGTCTTCCTATGCATGCTCAAATCCAACACAATTTCTCCAGAACCGTTATTCTGACCCTCATCTTTTTTACAGACAGCATTGGAAAGGTCCAAGGGCTGCTGGTTGCAGGAACTGCCCACACTCCTCGAGTTTGGCCAGTCTTCAGTTGTTAATTTAAAAGGGTCTGTTCCAGATGGACTAGCAGTGTCTCTCTCATCTTTGCTTGAACTCTGAGTTGGGGAACTGCCCTGATTGTCTATCTTTGGTGCCTTAGACCCAAGAGAGACCACAGCCTCTGACTTTGAGTTTCCAACAGGGTTATACTGCGTAGAGTTAGGAGGAGAAGCTGTCCGTCTCTTGAACCTCCCTGAACCTGCAGACAAAGCAGCCATGGGTGGGGGTGGACCTGGTCTGTGAGCATCTGTGATCAGAGTCGAGGTAGGTTTATATCCATCACGTGTCTGCAAGAGCTGTTTCAGCTTAGGTGAGAGATATAATGTTTTTTCTTTCTGAAAGGCTAATGTCTCTGTGGGTTGAGAAGAGCTGGTTCCAACTACAGATGAAGATGATGATGGTGATGATGACGATGAGGGAGAAGACAAGGAGGATATTACTGGTATAGAGTCCAACTCAGTTTTTATGTTAGGGGGAAGAGGTGGTGTGGCAGTTCTTCTTCTTGAGACAGGTTGGGCAGGAATCTCTTTCACTGTACAAACTGCAGTGTCTACTTTGAGAACCTGGCTGATTTGATCCGGGCTAATAATGAAAGCATCCAGACCAAATAAAGCAACAGAGCTTGAGTCTACCTGAATAACCTCACAGTTACTGACCGTGCTAGTCGACAGGATTTTCCCATCAATATACAGGCTAAGGTTTTCAGAGATGTTGTTGGAGATGTCAACCATGTATTCCTCTTGACCACCCTCATCTTCCACATCACCACTGGGCACGTAGACTGGTGGTGGACTGGCATCAGGGGACCCCTCCGGAGGGGGTTGCTTCTGCAGCTGGGTTTCCTGCAGGAGAGTGCCATTCTTTCGGATGCCCTTAGGCAACAGATGGCGCTCATGGATCCTCCGCTGGTGCCGCCTCATGTTGGTGTGAGTGCCAAAAACTTTCTTGCAGTATTTGCAAGGGTGAAGCTCCTTGGATTCACCACTGTCATCCACTGCGGGGGCCCGTCGTGTTTCCGCCATGACAGCAACATTCTGTGTTGAAGAGCTAACTTTGGGATTGACCCGGCTCGGAGACTCATTGACAACTGCGCTGTCAGAAGTGGCCACAGGGTCTGGACCAGAACTGTCAGACTGCGAACTGAGTTGACTAAGCGATTTTGCAGGTCCTGAGACTAGAGCCATTTTTTTCATGGGTCCATTTTCATGCCTTCTTTCATGCCGCCGACGGCCAACCTGTGAGCCAAAGGGCTTGCTGCAGTACCGACACTTAAATGTGTGCATCCGGCGGTTCACAGAGACGTGAATGTGTGTGTGCCGCTCCAAGCCTTGTTTGGTAGAGAAGTGCCGCTCACAGTGCTCACAGGAAAAAACAGATGACTCTAGTTCCCCTTCAGCAGAATTACCTGGATCCAGCCCAGTATGCAGCTGGGAGGAGACCGATTCCAGCTCTTGGGTCAGATTTCCTACATCTTCCTCCTCAAGTCCATCACAGTTTGAGTTGGAGCCTGGTTGTTCACCAGCCTGTCCCAACCCCGCATCTACTGGGGACAACTGGTTTATCTCTAGGGGTGCACTGGATTGTGGTTCCCCTGCTTCCTCAGCCCTGCCTTCCTCCTCCACCACCATCATGGAGGTGCAGACCTGAGAAGAATCCTCAAGAAAGGCAGCACATGGCTGCTGCACCTGGTCTGTGTTCTCCTGAGACATGGATGGTTCCTCCAGGGACTTCCCTGAAGAATGGGCTGGCTTCTGTCACGTCTATGAAACAAAGAAACAGAGACGATTATCAAAATGTGACATTAAGAAATATTTGAACAAAATGAGCAAAGAATGTTTAAAAAGAAAGTGTTTTGGTGTCAATTGCAACCCTCAGACTTTTACACAGAAAATTACAGAGATTTAATCTATGCAGATGCCGATTCATAAACCTACAATTTAATGTGAAAATACCTTTTTCCAGCAGTGCAGTCACACTTCATAATATAGGTATATTGCACTTATATAACGTTTTAAATAAACAAGGAAACTGATGGATGGATGAACTGAAATCAGGCAAGCCCATCCCAAAGGCATAAACCTGTTCACTTAATAGAAACCAAGTTTCCAAATCACTCCATTTCCAATGACTGGGATTCATGAAAGTCAAAAGTCAATCGATAGCGCTATGGGGGACAAACAGTAGCCAATGGGAAGAGAGAGAAACCCTCCAGTGAAAGACAGCATACGGTATCCCTCTGACCCCACTGTGGGCTTCACAGTCTCATGCTACGTAAATGATGGAACATTCATTGTCTTCAGGTCTCATAAGCCTCATACAGCTATCTGCTTATACCCTCCGCAGCTGCTGTCCTGCTGAGGGGAGATAAAAGCTATATAAACACACACACAAAAGCATTTGGCCCAGAAGTAGAAAGTATCAAATATGTTTGACAATAATAATGCTTGAAGGACATCCATGAAGATCTGGACATTCGGCAAGAATACTGTCTGACACCAAGTCTGGCACCTCATTGGTACATGTGCACATATCTATCATTATAGACGTTTCTAAGACAACCCAGTACTTCCACAAGCAAGTTAGAATGAATTTTTTAATTCAGTCATGTTTCCTGCCAGGTGTATTCACGTCATTTCTAGTTCATAATTCACCACCAGGGGTCTCAAACTCCAGAGCCCTGTGTAGCTTAGTTCTTTCCACAAACGGTTCAGCTCAAGAGCTGTGTGGTAATAAGCACAAGGAGTTGCATCAGGTCTGTTACATGAGGGGAAACCCAAAAACTGTGCAGGGCTCCGCCCCTCCAGGACTGGAGCTTGAGACCCCTCATCTACACATTTGGCTGCTCATTCAGTTGGAGACACATATACCAAACACTAAAAACATTTGAAACTCAGCTAATCACAAATTCAATTATTTAACTAATAGGCTACAGCCACCCAGCAAGACGGGACAAATACATTCTGGAAGCACTGGATTTGCGGTCTGGATACAAGGGATCCCCCTGCCTGCGTACCGGCATATGTGTGTTTCTGCCTGCCTGTACCTGCGGTCACCCTAGGCCACCTTCCTCTGCTTGCATAACTGCCTGCCTGTTTTGTAAGGAGCTGTCCCGCCATCTACCTGAATTTACATTGCTTTAAATTATGTAAACTTGTTCAGCCTGGTGCTGGCCAGAAGAGGATGGGTTTCCCCCTTGAGTAAGGCATCTCCCAAGGTTTCTTCCCCCCTCCATGAAGGTTCTTCCTAACCACTTTCACCCCAGAATTACTCTCTGAGGCCGGGGATTCTGTAAATTGATTTATGACTATGATACTTTGTCAAAATGCCATATAAACAAAATTAAACAAACCTTCCTGTTTGTGCTGGATGCAATCAGTCATCACTGAAATTGTAATAAAAGTAAAAACGACAAATTTTACAGATTACAAACTGGATGGCTCACGGTCAAAAAAAGCTCCTACAGAAACTGTTCAAAAGGCACATTACATACGATAATATGATAAAGAACACAGGTAGCAATGATAGGATGGAAAAAAAGCACACTGGCAGAAATGAGATAAAAAGCACACTTTTAAGAACCATTACTCAAAGCAAATCTGTTACATCTGTAGCCAGTTAATTATTGTTCATAATATTAACTGCAAACAGCAGTTTTGATTTGAATTCAAAGATAATGTAAATGTTCACATTCTTCATGCCAATTTATGAGGGCACCTGTGGTTTAAACAAACACAAAACATGACACAGGGACTTGGAGACAAATGAAAGGTTTATTAGGTCAAGAAATTACCTATTCAGGGAACCAGGGACAATACGAAAACAGAGGAGCCAGGAAATCAAACTTGTCTCTCGGGAACAAAGGATAAAAAGAAACCGAGTCTGACAAAATTTTGGGACTATTGCTGATACATTGGCCCAAGAAACAAAATGGAATATATATATAAAACACTTTGTGGTGATTTACACTTAAATTACATTCATGTTTACAAACAAATAAATGTGAGTTTCAGGGGAGAATAGCGGCTGGAGGTCGGCCTATTGGTCCTTTCTGCGTGCTGCAGAGTGTGGATGCGGATAACACATGGATTCATTCCCTAGTCACTGCTGGCCTGCAGGCAACGATGCTTGAGCTCAGGGATATATATAGTAAAATGTACACTATCCTGATTAGGGTTGAGCTGAAAGACAACCTGACATTGAACCAGCATCGAGATCCCCCCCCCCATGCACACCGACAATTCCAGTGTCTCTATAAATTATTTTTTAAAATTTACTTGGTTTGCATCTGCCTCGGTAAATAAACAGACAGACTTAGGTCTTTATTTGTATTGCAAAACTAAGGACTAAAATTTACCTACAGAGCGAGTTCTCCCATTCTCTGCTAAACCATTATACTATTATCCAGAGCTACTGTCATTAGTTAACGCTGACATCTTTTTTTCCCCCGATCCATCCATTTTCTGTAACTGCTTGTCCTACTCAGGGTCGTGGGGTTGGGGGGGAGGGTCCCGGAGTCGGTCCAAGAACCTACAGGTGCAAGGTAGGGAATGACCCAAGATGGGGCACACCTGCAGGCAATTTGGCAAATCCAGTTAATAACAGCCATAAAAGACAAATAAAAAATTAACAGAAATCTAAATAAAACAATGAAGTTGCTCCCAATTTATTTCGGAAAAACAGAAGCGCAGCACACTTTGTAGGGTACGGTACTTTATTTTTTTTAGCTACCAGGTCTGTTGACACCATTACTAGATCACTAAGATAAGTAAGCATAGCCATCAGTCTCAAATCGTGTACTTTAGTGCTTAAACTTGCTATTTTGAGTGCATAAGCACATTCACTTACACACTCAAAAAGTTTAAGTACAGAAGTATGCCATTTGAGACTCAAGTAATTAAAGACTGGGTGAGTAGGAGAGAATGGGCTGTGAATGGCCTCAAATGTGGAAAAAAACGAAATAGTAATGAATTAAAAGTAATTAAGTAGTTAATGAATTTACGTCATTAAAAAATTTTTTTTAAAAAGCTATCAAAAATTATATTTCCTTTACAAGACAACCAAACTCTTCCCCAGATGTTATTGTCCACTGTGAAGTATCACTTTGACATCATCATATGCCAGTTAAGCTGACATCGCTCAACCATAGTCCTCATGTTTACTTAACATATGAAAAGTTAAATTGCAAAAGGCAATAGTTCCCTTGAACTTAAATAGGGTAGAAAAATATACTCCAAGAATCACATGCATGGTGCGTCACCAGTTTCACCTGGCAGAGCTCAGTGTGAAACTGTCTTGTAGGCTCACCACCTGAAGGATGAATGGTGGGAGGCAGAAACGGTGCCTTTTGGTTGACAGATATTAGAAGGAACCAGATGATACAGATCCTGGCAATAGAGACCACTGCCTCTCTGGCAGAGCCTGAGCTAGCATGGGCTATAGATATATACCTCTTTACTGGGAGTGGAGTTTCTCCTACACTATTATCCCCATAATGAAAGGCCTCTGGAGGCTGTGGAGATACAAGCCCCCGGCGGAGGGCTGTGCAGCTGAAGTTCATGGATTATAGGGATGCCTTTATGCAACTGTGAATTGTTGTTCTTGTGTAGCCACTGAACAGCAGTTGAGGGCAATTAGCCTGAGCCATGACTCCTGAAATCAGGTATGTAGACTGTGAACGGACCGAATTCAAAGCCTCAATCAGTGCAGCAGCTGCAGAGCTGTAATCATTAGGGAGTCAGAGTCTGTCAAGGCAGTAACCCTATAACTCTTTGGTGGACATCAGTGGTGAGGGAAGTTGTCAGGGTGAAAGAAGATGCCATTAGAGCAATGCTTGTATGGGGTCTTCTGAGACAGGCAAAAGGCTAGTAAGGCTGCAGCAAAGGCAGCCATAGAAATGAAAGCGTGGACATCAGAGCAGTTTGGAAGTGTCATGGAGAGATGCTACCAGGTAGCCCCAAAGACGTTTTGGCAAACCACTTGACTCCAGGAGGAGGAAGAGATGGGACCTTGCTCAGGATGTGCTAACCAACTCTAGAAATACTGTCCCTCAAAAGAACAGTAGGAACTCACTCGATATGACAGCTCACCATGATGCAGTTTTCTGGATAATTGCACCAGAAAGACTGCAGGGGTGTGTGAAATTCATCCAGAAATGTTGAAAGTACCAAATGTTGATGGCATGATACAGTTGACATCTCTTCAATTTTGCATGAAAGGAGGGTAAAGTACCTCTTGACTTTCAAGCAGGGGAAAGTGGTTCCTATTTTTACATGGGGGGGGGGGGAGGGGGAAGAGCACCAGGTGTTACATCGACAGGGGAAATCACACTTCTCAGCCTCCCTGGAAAAGCCTATGCCAGGGTAGAGGAGAAGAGATTTTACCCTATGGTGGAAACCAGGGTTCAGGCGGAACAATGTCGTTTCCAGCCTGACTGCAGAGCAGGGGAGTAACTCTTCTCCCTCACACAGCTGTGTAAGGGTTTTTAAAAATATACAGACTAGGGGGTGCAACGATTATTCAACATTGTCGACAAAAATCAACAATAAAAATAGTCGCCGACGAATTTGATTGTCCATAATTGTCGCCAGACATATTTTTAAACGGAGTGAGACGTTTTCCTTCCTTTCTACCTGTGCAATACTACCGCTTTCCAATAGAGTGCACCAATACACCACACTCTGGTGAGATTCGTTCTTGCGCAATAGCATTCAGCGACAAGTAGAAGAATGATGGCCACAAATCAGGCATCATCGTGTATTTAACGCTCTACAGTCTGGGACAATTTCACCCTAGATAAGGCAAAGAAGAAACTTATTTGCAACATTTGCAAAGCAGACCTTGCCTATCATGGGAGTACTTCAGCAATGCATGAGCATTTGAAGAGAAGGCACGTCGGATATCTGGACGAATCGGAATTGGACTCGCCACGGTAAGATATTAGCTCGTAAGCTAAATTGCGGCGTGAATGTACGTTTTTAAAGACGTATTTTGTTTCTGAAAAAAAAGTATCTTTTATGACATTTATGCAGTACGAAGAAGACCAAATGTACCATGGATGGTTTTCTGCTAAAGAAGCAGACGTATACTCCACAGCAGGTGACTGCCCTCACTGAGCCAATACTAAACATGTTGATAAGACATGAGACCTCTCTCTGTGGTTGATGGTGAAGGGTTTCAAGAAATGATTTGCCAGTTCAACCCAACACACTGTTTCACTGCTGCTAATGTGCCTGTCCTTGGCTTACAGAAAAAAAGTTCAGTTTTTTTACCATTGTTTGGAAAATGGACACAGTTTAATGTTTAATATCAGCAGCAAACTGTATTAAAATATGTTTCTGAGTGAAGTATCTTTCTTGTCTTTATTATTTACCTCATAATTTAAATAACCTCATACTAAATGTAAAAGCTGGTAGCTAAATAGGAGCCATTTTCTAATTATGCAATTTATAATCTGATTAGTCGACTAATCGTTTTAAAAGTCGATCACTAGTCGACTATCAAAATAGTCATTAGTTGCAGCCCTAATACAGACGCTCCTGTACTTACAAACTTTCAACGTACGAACGAAGAGGACTAAGTCCAAATTGTGCTCCTGGGCTCCCGTTTCCAGTCCACATCATCAATTTTTTTTTTTCTGCACGCCAATTCCGCCTAGTATGACTTCTGGTCACTACTCCCGCCACGCAGCAGCATAGCTTGCGTACTCCCAGCATCCTAGTCCTTTGTACTTGCGTATACCCTTAAAATGATGTTGAATAACGACTTAAGAACATTTCAAGCTACGAACGGCCATTTGGAATGTAGGGTATATGTACTTTGTGGACTTGAAGGCACAGGATACTGTGGGAAGAGCTTCAGGAATATGGGGTACCCAAGCTAATACTGTGTGCCTATCAAACTTCAAAATAATGTAACCAAAGTTCTCTCTCAATTCTAATCTACGCATAATCGAATCCATTTGGCGTGTTCACCTCTGTAAAGGGTGCATCTTGCCTCCGCGCATTTGTGATTTTCATGGACTGGATAACAAGGTGCAGCTATGACTAGGCAAACATCTGCTGTGAGAGCTATACATTAAATCCTTGCTATTTGCTAATGATGTGCTTCTGGCCTCCTGCAATCAGGATCTCCATCTGAGAGATCTGACGCCGAGTTTGAAGTGGCGGAGATGAGAATCAGCACCTCCAAATCTGATGCTGTAGTACTCTCTAAGAGTGGAAAGCTCATTTTGGGTGAAGGGGAAGGTCTGCCCTTTAGGCAGGAGTTTAAGGGATCTTGTTCACAAGTGAAGGTAATAGAGAGAACACAAGATTAACAGGAGGATCATTTCTGTGACTGCAGTTCTGGGGGCACAGGGAAGGACCATGGTGGAGTGATGCTTAAGTTCTAAGACTGTTCTAAAATGTGTGTGATAAGTGATAATGTATCTCTTATATATTTATATATAT
>JAODKC010000107.1:3547047-3584206 GCA_026777985.1 Mormyrops attenuatus | reverse complement strand
TATATATATATGCTTGGCAGTAGATACATAAAGGCCAACGATGTATGCGGCTTCCCTTTTAGTTATTTATCTCTGTAATCTTTTGCTAGTTCTTTTTTTTTTTTTTTAAATGGCCCATGTGACTGAACCCTATGTTATGGGGGAGGTTCCTTGCTCATACAGTGTTAAAGGGAAAAATGGGGAAATGTCTGCTAAATGTTCATTGTACTTACTGTTTTTATTGACATTTCCAATAAAAAATATTTTTTTTAAAAATGTGCTTGAATCTCAAAAACATAAATTATGACATTAATAAAAGTTCAGTACAAGAAGAGTTAGCTGACTTTTTATATCTTAAATTACTTGGGAAGATCACATGAGACAAGTTGCTACCCTTTTGCAGACATTTGCAATCATGCTGTTAGTTATCATTACTATACTGAGGACATACAACTTCAAAAACTGTCATATAGCACAATATTAATGATTAATAAGGCATTTAATACTTTAATAAACTCAAAATTGATGAATGACAAGTGAGGCATATTATAAATGTTCCTATGGTAGAATGTCAGGATTTTCTGTGAGCTAAGTTTAAATGTAGTTTGATTAAATGGGAAAAAAAAACATCCAGAACCCAGAGAACAAAAATGCTAGAGGAAAACACAATGCAATTTAATGGCAAGTTTGTTTCTCATTTAAGGTTTTGTGAAACACATTTACGTAATGTGTATTTATTGTGTTCAGATGGCTCAAAGGAAAACAAAGATCTTTCATAATTAGAACTGGAAGGAAATGTTTTCATGCTAGTACTACTCAAATCACCCAAAAACAATTAAAATGTTTATATAAAAATCTTATTTCGCAAAACAGCTGCAAATATGCTTTAAAGGTAAAGGGAAAAACTTCAAATAAGAAATTATACCCCCCCCAACGCACACGCACTACATGAATTAAATAATATTTATTTATTATATATATATAATAATATAATTAATAAACAAATAAACAAATGTGTATTATATACACATGTGTGTGTGTGTGTGTAGATATATATCTACACACACACACACACACACACACACACACACACACACACACACACAGCGATCCCCCGCCTATCATGGAAGTTATGTTTCAGGTCCATCAGCGATAGGTGAAAATCCATGATATAGAAAGACAATATAAAAATGTATATATATATTTTTTTTATAGTTTAAGCCTTAAAATACCCCTCTCACATGCTTTAAACATATGTAAACTTTTTAACACACACTTTGTAAACACATATGATATGTGGATATTGGGCTAAGGATATGAGTAATATAATAATAATAATAATAATAATAATAATAATAATAATATGTAATGTGTAATGTATATACACACACACATCGCAGAGAACTGTGATGCGTCGGGGAAAAATCCGCGATATAGCGGGGGCACGATAGCTGAACAGCAATATAGCGGGGGATCACTGTATACACACACGTGTCTATCATTACACACACTCACATATTATATATAAAATTACAATAGGCTCAATCTATCATTCCACAGCAATGATGCAGAACGAGAAATGCTCAGGAGAGCAGTAGAAGCTGTGCATCACTTGCCTCCACGGGAGCATGCTTGACCCAGCAAATGGCAGCAACAGCTGCGGGGCCAATGTGGCTGCAGAGCAGGGAGCAGCAGCCGCAGGCATCATGTTATGGTAACAGACTCTGTCACCTGTTCTGCCGCCTTAACATGAGCCGGCTGAGCGGGTGACAGGCACCTCCCCACATGGGGATTATTTCACAGGCCCATGTGTATGGAGTCGCCTTAGCACCAATCCAGAAAAGGCGGGGGAGGAACTCACCAGAAAGAATTGCAGCCGGCAGGGCCTACATGACCAATAAATACTTGAAATTTCCTTCCAAAATTGGGTGTAAAAGAGGCAAAGGGAACTGAGGAAAAAGAACAGCCTCTTCTGTCAATCTTTGCTTTACATTCTGCAAGGTCTGGAACTTATTAAAAACAGAATTCCTTCTCGGAGTATAAAATGACTACTTTCAACAACAAGGTAAGGCTTGGGCAACCCACCAGTTTTGAGTGTAGTTAGTTACTGAACATTACTAAACACTTTCCAGTGACAAGTCTAAATCCCTGCAGCTGCAAGAATTTTGAATTCTAATACTTCATGGAAAATAATGCATTCCTTCACTCACTGCTCTTAGACAAACTCAGGAAAGCACGAGCATTTGAGAACGGCAGAGACACTTTGAAGCAATGCAAAGATGTGCACTTTGAAGATAATTACTCAAAATGTAGATAAAACAGGAACACAATCAAGGACTTAATCTATATGAACCGATACATCCATCCCCTAACCACTTATCCTGATCAGGGCTGTGGGAGTTTCAAACCCCAGGATAGGACACAAGGATGTCGATAGACCCTGAATGGGATGGAAGATCATTGCAGGACACACACATGCACACACAATCTGAAAATTAATCATTAAAACAGGTGCAAATAAAAAAAGATAAATCTTCAAAATGAAATTACAAAAACTTTGCTAAAAATCAGAAATGCTGCCAGACTAACCTTTCCAGTGTTAGCACTAAGCCAGTGAAGAAGGAAAAAAAAAAAAAACTCTTTCAACAATTTAATGCAGTACCCGTGCCAGAGAGAGACATCCTAATGATTATCATACACTCACACAAACGCGACCACATGAAATTTTAACTTGGACACTCTTAATAAATGGTCGCAGTCTGGATCCCCTGCCTATGAATCTCAATGGTTCCAGTGGTAAACCTTTAAAAGGCAAGCATACCTGCTAGCTAGCTAGCCAAATTAATTAATGAAATGAGTATCAGCCTCTTGCAGATTCACTGCATTTTCAATCATTGACTACTCCTAACTGGTTGATTTAATATTTGCCAACAAGCAGTGAGTGAAAAGTTCAGGAGTGTTGAAAGTATATAGGAAAATACAGTGACGAGACGCTGCACCTGGATGACAGGAATCATGCTTGAAATAAAACATTTCAACAACACACTAGTCGGGATGTCAGTCATGACAAAAGTTCACAGCTGCTAGATTGAAGTACAAGTCAGGTGACCTTTATATCTACCAAATAATGCTACAATGAGGCAGGTTTGACATCTTAATAAAACTGTGAAACTAATAATTTGCTATGTGCACCTTGAACTGATCTACAAATTATAAATTAACTAGTCATCTTTACCTTTCAAATCTCAGGTTTTAAGGCGCGGCAAAACCATGGAAATAACGACAAAGAACCAAAGGTGAAGTGAAGACAGTCAAGCGTTTAAGCACAGCAGTGTCTCCGAGCTGTAAAGCAGCACCAACAGACATTACCCTTCAGCAGTAGTGTGCCAGGCATCCTACCAACAGCTGGTGCAGATCAGAGGGAAAGAAGATAAAGCCAGTCCTTTACTTATTCACTTCAGCCACACTGCCCAACTGTACCAGGGGCAGAGACTGAGGGTGCCACTCAGCTTTCATGGCCAGTCAAACCTCTAACATCTTCTCTAGAGCCGTGGGACCATCTCACATTACGACAGAGATGAATTAAAAACATTTTAACCCCATGGTCATTTTCTACAAAATAGTGGGGTCATGCTACCATGCCTTATTGTGCAGTTGTCCTTATTCTGGATTCCGCGTCCAAACAACTTTTGCCCTTTGGTTTCACTTCATGTGATCATTCAACACTGTTTCCATATTAGCAACGGACAGTTCTCAAACAGTCTAGCATGTCCAGGTAAGTGGGTGATAAGGAAGATCATATCAATTCAATCAATAATAATAATAACCATTTTCAGTCTTCACTCACCCTTGTCACAGGGATGAGCACTGAAACAACCCCTTTCAGCCGCATTCTCTCACGGGACAGACAAGTTATGACAAACAGCTAAGGACATTTGTCAACACCACCTCCAAAATGCAAAGGAGAGGAATGAATAAATAATTTTACATGTATCTCTTGGGGATACTGCAGGCCTGGCAACCCAAAAATAAACTTTTTAAAAATTTACCAAGGAGTGATACATTAGGACTAAATGGCAACTACCAATTCAGGAAAAAAAACGCCTTACAAGCTCTTTTAAGTGTACATTTAGAAGGGATCCATTATTAAGAAGAGAGAAATACTAAGAGATGTGATGTGCAAATCATCTGCCAGACTGAGGTATGATTAGTTACCAATATTAAAGCACCTCTTTACCTCATTAAGTTTGGCCTTCGATACAATACATAGAGGCTACGCATCTTAGCTAAGTATGCATGTGCCTGGATCTGACTAAGGGCAGCTAGCAAGTTGCGACCTGCCTGTCCCAGAGCGCCGCCAAACCGATGGATTTATCCCGTTACAGGTCAAGGCAGAACAGCACTTTTCACTACATTAAAACGATAGGTTCAGGCGTCAAGTAAACAGACTTATTAAGGCTATTTGTTGCTAAAAATAGTCATCCAGCTAACCAAAGCAAATGTTTGGCCTAAGTGGACAGGCGTCCTATGTGTACACATTTAAATACGTACACCATATTTCACGACAGGCTGACTAACCAGTTACATAGGAGCATAAATATAACATATACACAAATAAACTAGTAGCAGTACATTAGATTCAACACTCATTAGCTAAAACAACTCTCAATGATACGGTTTTGGACATTCACTGACATTTGGTGATCGGGTGACGGCAAATGGGCCGAAATTGTTCTTAGAAAGACGGTCGTTAAGCGAAGCCCTTAAAATACAGGTAACCTTCCGAAATGTGTCAGATGAGCGGCTACGATGGTGATGAGGCTGGAAAAGGTCACACACCCACAATGGCAGGCTGCACGCCAGTAACAGCGCTGAAAAGCGGCTCCTGTGCCACCCGCGCCCACTTTGACGATGCGACAGCGGCGGGCAAACCGGAGAGACGGCAGTTTTATCGGAGGTAACTGCGTTAGCAGGCGGGCTAACGCGGCGGCGGCTCTCCGGCGGTTAGTAAACACAGCGTAAGGCGGAGCGGCGGGATAGCCGCGTACGGCAACTTTTAACGCACAAAAATGGCACTTCACTCCAATGTATCACTAAACCGTCACCACAGCGCGACTGGTGTATTTTAAAAGCAGATACCGCTTACCTCGTGGTTTAATGGTGGTTTTATTTTTTATTTTCCCTTCTCCCCGTCTTGCTCAAACCTCTCCTCTGTTCTCCATCTGTAGCAGCTATCACCGGATTGTCTTCCCCATTGTACAGCACCAGTAGCTCTTCGGCCCCTGTGATTGGCTGGAATTAGCAAAGGCGATGAAATTCTCGCCAATCGTTGGCGAGTTTGTTAGATGATAGAATGCAGGCCAGTAGCCAGGGGCGTGAATTTCGCCCCGCTTGCCTGTCAACCTGTTTGTGCGAGGTAAATGGACAACTAGAGCTTTCAGCAGAAAAAACGGAGTAAAGTGCACTCAGGAGATAACTATTCTGCCGCAGGTTTCAGACGTTTTTTTCCAGAAATTTAGTTAATTAATATGCAACCAACCCGATTGTCTAAATGGGAAGAAAACCGAGAAGTTGACAAGGCAGCAGTTGGCTGCAGCATCAAATGCACCAATGAAAAGAGGTTTTCCCCTGGTATGTGCACGTCAGGTCCTGTCACGCAGTTTCAGAAATGCGCTACCAAATTTTAAAAATCTAAAACATTTTTAGCATTTCTCTTGTATTTTACTATAAAGAGAAGGCCGCTTCCACTGATTATAAAAAATACTCCTTGTCAGAAATCCTTGATTTCCTGCCATGTATCGTTCAGTTTCTATTTCTCTCTATTGTGACACCTTAGTGTCCCTCCACGTGAACTCTCAGCATTCACTCACTGCATATAAATTGATAATTCCTTTGTTGTTTTCTCTCCTGACTCCAGCACAATTCCGTATTACAGACCAATATCTCTTCACTCCTTTCATTCCAAGGCTATGGACCATTGTTCTTTCAAAATCCTGAGTACATATCTATTCTATGATGAACTCCTAGACCAACACCATTCAGGTTACACAACCTGACACTTCATTGTAAAGTTTTTGTCTCCTGCTACAGGTGCCACCCTGCTACAGGTGCCACCAACCCCCAAACCAGAAAAGCATCCTCTCATATTGAAATGTGTCATGCCATCAACATAGTAATAATTAAGCACCATCAATAATTCCAAGATATTCCATCCTATGCTTCACTTTGCTACAATCCTGTCATCAATCTGAATTTATCTACCCCAGCACCTTTATCAGGATCCACACCATCTGCTGCTTCTTAGCATCTATGATATGGTCCAACCCAGTGTGCGAAATACGGGGGGATCCGACACCCCCGATTAACCCATGAGACCCCCCGAAAGCCTCGAAAGCAAAAGTTTAAGAGGGTCTCAAGATCGGTATTGCGCAACAATAGGGAGATGGGGACCCCCCCAAATATTGATAGGTATTTCGCACACTGGTCCTACCAGTTCCTCTAAACATCTGACAGATCTGTGTTAAATGACAGTGTCGGTCAAGTTTTTGGTTCAACCATGTTCACCTCTCTTCAACATTTTCCTGGCTGGGACTACAGGCATACACCCACAAAGCTACAGCAAGAGATGTATTTGTCCTCTATAAACAATAATGTTTCAACCACTGGCTCACTCTCTCTCTCTGTCGACTAAATTCCTTGAAAAAAATATGGTTCCTATCATCCCACTATTGATTTGACAAGCTGCTATATTTTATACAGTTACTGTCACATATCCGAGGGCTTGCGATGGCTTTGGACAGAGACTTCTTAATGTTAACTGCCACTCAGTTTTTATATGTATAGTGTAAAGTTATAGTTGTTACACGAAGTATATGTTATGTTATTCATTCATTTTCCATACCCACTTGTCCTGTGGAGGGTCACTGGGGTGTCAGGAGCAATGGGCACAATGCAGGGAATAACCCAGGATGGGGCGCCAACCCATCGCAGGGCATTCACACCATTCAGATATATGGCCAATTTGGCAACTTCAATTCACCTTAGCATGTTTTTGGACTGTGGGGGGAAACCCGAGTAGCCAGATGAAACCCCATGACAACACGGGGAGAACACGCAAACGCCACACAGATGGAGCCAAGGCGGAAACTCGAACCCTGGTCTACAGAGGTGTGAGGCAACCATGCTGACCACAATGCCTCGGTGCCACCCATCTTCAGAATTTTATATATGAAATAATGGTGTACAAAACTGATCACACTGACTAACTGAAAGATGCCTTACAATACTGATTAAACTTTGCAGCAGTGAAGAGGTAAGAAAGTGAAAGAGAAAGGCAACTAATTGCAGGAAATACTGTAATCCATGTAAATACTGGAGGAAGAGTTACATCATAAGACAGACCAGGACAGACAAAAGTCTCTTCTGGTAGGATGACTGAAACTGTCCTGTGGACACCCACACCTCCCCTGATGTAATTAATATGATGTAATTAAAATGTGTATTTTGATTGCAAATATTTGGAGTATTTTCTCCATGACACTGACCAGGATAAGCCATTAGAAGATTGATGGATGGATGGATGGATGGATGGGGTATTTCCCATGCCTGTTTAGTGTGAGCTCCAGTGAACAAAACTTAAATAAAAACATGAGAGAGGGAAAAGCTTTGTTCTAGAACATTTTCTCAGAATTAGAGCTGAAGACGGGCACAGGTGGCAGATTGTCTGTCACCTGTCACATGACCATAAATGGGTTACCAGGCCAAACATCAGGAAGCCTGCAGAGACCTCAGCACGAGAGCACAACCAGTTGCCAATAAACACAGAATTCTAACGTTAATTGTAATCTAAGAAACAACGCATTAACCAAACTGACTGTAAATCTCTCCCAGTTATTTATTATTGAACAGAATGCTAAACCTGCTTATAGCTGGTCCATCGTTCACCCAAAGCTTCTGAGAGAAAACTATTGAAATAAGCTACATCTTTAAAGCAGTGATATATTTCTGTAATTTGGTCTTCCCAAATATTAATAAAGCCTGAAATCAGAGGGGGAAATTAATTTGCCTAGAAAAAGTATCACAGCTACTGAAACGAGATATTGCTGCTCAGATAGTGGCTAACTGAAATCCGTTGATGTAATACTCCATGTGAAAACCATAAGTCTGTAGGTTGCCCACAGCTGCTTTAAAAAAGCAACTAAAGTCACACAAATAGCATAGGCTGCATATTTTAAACCCCCCCCCCCCCAGTTCACCCACAGCACCAAACCTGCACAGAAAAGTCTGAAGAATTTAGAGATTAATTGTCATTGTTGACACACCACAACAAAATGTGTCTTCTGCATTTAACCCATATGTAACATCATGACATAGCAGGGGGCAGCTAATTCAGCGCCCGGGGAGCAGTGCTTGGGGGCAGTACCTTGCTCCGGGTACGTTGCTGGTTGGGGATTTGAACCTGCAATCTTTCAATTTCAACTGCCCATCCCTAACCAATAAGCCACCACTGCCCACCGAGATGTCACGTGCTCGTGCTGGCCACTCATATCTTGCTACTTGTTTTAAACAAATAGCCATGTCCACATTGTCAGGGTTACTGCTGTTAATTGGAGCAATGTAATCATATGCAGATATAAAGGATACAAAATAATTCTTACGCAAGTCCGCCAGTCTGACATTTGGAAGGGAAGACCGAATTTACTTTAGCCAAATGAGAAAGGCAAAAGGAAATGTTTTGTTTCTGTTATTATAATCAATGTGTTTGTGTGTAAACACAATGTTAGATCTGTTTATCTGCCTGATGTGGTTAGGTGGTGTAATGTCAAAGATTACAGATGTTTCTCTTGCTAGGGGCTCACTGCTGATGTACCTTTAAACAAGGAACTTAATTCTCATAAAAAAATGCTTTTTATAAACAAGAAATGTTCAGTAAATGGAACAAATTCTCTTATAAACTACACCACCGTATTATAATTTATTTTTCTGTTGTCAATAACTAAACAGTAAAATTAAAATGATGAAATAAAAGACTTGAAATGGTGTCTGGTGTGATTGTATATGACCTCTCTAGTGTTTATGTACTCTGTTTCATATCAGAACACAGCATAGGATAGTTAAATTAGTATGTGAATCATCACCAGTACTACAGTAGGCTATTTCATATCAAAGTAATATGACATATAATACTTCATAATTGACATTGGTTTAACCTTGACTTACACTATTTCCAGAAGTTAAAGAGATAATTAATACTTACTATTGGACAAACGATTGGAAACAGCATTAGATTTAATACAGATGGTGCGAAAGCTTATTCTGTTTCACTGAGAGGATGAATATAGCATGTTAAAAATAACATTAATTCACAGCTGTGCATGAGTATAAAGTAATTTCCATAGTGGAAATTCTTACGGTACTTAAGAATCTGGTGTCACATTTTGGTCCAACTTTAAACCAACTGAAGGAAAATTTGACCAACCCTCCATTTCAGTCACCATCATATTACCCCCCTTCCCCCCTGAATGTGAGTTATTCACTAATTATGAAATAAACTTAACTGGAAGGTGTTGCATCCATCAAGGTTCAAGTTCAGAATCCATCAAGGACATTTTTTAAACAATATATTTTGGCCATAGCATAACTTTTTGTAGTGTCACACATTTTTCTGCACAGTAAATATAGTCAGTACAGGAACTGTGACCATGCCTGTGATGTGTCAACACAGAACCCCCACATAATGTCAGAAGAACACCAGCACATTTACAAGTTCACCAGCAGGGGCAGACTAACTTCCCTGGGGATTATAGGCTAACATGGATAGTGGGCCATTTCAGGATTTCTTTTTTTTGTAGCCAAAAGAAACAAGAGGGAATTAAAAACAGTGGACCATCAATAATATGCTATTCAAAACATGGGGTGCTGGGGGGCAGGAGTGCTACTGGAAAAATTCCCTGATCAAGGGGGATGGGGATATCTCACCAGTTGCTTGATTAGCCAAATTTAAGATGTTTAATAGCTCCCTCTTTTGCTGTGGCCACATGCTTTAGCCTCGGACAGGTTCTGAACCCAGTCCTTGGTGATCCCCCAGGTGGTTCATGTTTTTACTCCCAGCCAGATAGTCCACATTTTTGCTCCTTAGGCTAAGTTATCTGGAATTTTTGCACATTTTTATTTGTGTTCTCTACGTGTCTTATCACAATTTGTCTACCACTGTAGCAGGATGGTGTCTGAGACATTGGAGATGTAATGTTAGTCTTGTATCTTTGTGCTGTTTCCTTCTTGTACTGGTTCGCATGGCAGTGAAACATCTGCTACCACTAGACACCAGTGTAGAAAAAGCTTTGTAGCATGAAGTTTCAGACTAGGAATAGTCTGAGACTTCACTTAAAATTGTCTTCATGAGGCCCCTAGATTTCTGGGGACCCAGCCAGCTGCCTACACTTGCCTTATGGTAAGTCCACCCCTGCTTACCAGACACTTTCATCCAAAAGAATGCACAACTGAGGCAATTAGCCCATTACCAACATGTGCTATCAAGTGAGTCCACTGGACATAAGTGCAGCTAGGCTGAGCCTCCAGTGAATGACTAGGTACAGGTTTGAGCGAGAGCTACACAAGCACTTCTAACAAAGCAACTGTTCAGCAATCCCAGCTTGTTCCAAAAAAGAAAACAACCTGCACTGTATTTTAATTTTAGCTTGAACTGTACCTTTCGCTGTATCAATAGTCTGTACCTTTCACTGTATCAATAGTCTGTACCTTTCACTTGAACTGTACCTTTCATTGTATCAATAGTCCGTACCTTTCACTGTATCAATAGTCTGTACCTTTCACTTGAACTGTACCTTTCACTGTATCAATAGTCTGTACCTTTCACTGTATCAGTAGTCTGTACCTTTCACTTGAACTGTACCTTTCACTGTATCAATAGTCTGTACCTTTCACTGTATCAATAGTCTGTACCTTTCACTTGAACTGTACCCTGGCTCATTGAGAAGCCAAATCCATATTCAAGCAGAAATTATTTATTTCCAGATGTCAGCAGGGTGATCCTCAAATTTTTTTCAGATATGCAGCTCCGCGCTCGATCCCGCTCCAGCCGAAATCCTTCCGCTCCTGCTCCGCTCACATGCTCTGGTGGGCACATAGCACAACAGTAATCGGTTCACTGTATGCACAGACTTGGACACAGCAGCCTTGCTGAGGCCATGTGCATCACCGGCGGTCTACAGGAATCCACAAGTGGCGTAGAAACGGGGAGATGTCCGAAACTACACAGTGGGACTAAGGGCGAAGATCTGGTGTGTTTCTCTCTCCAATTCATTCTGCACCAAACCAAGGAGGCTCATTATTTCACCCCTGGGCAGCCTATACTTCTCTATGAATCACTGATTGCTAAGATGGTCCAAGGGATTGAATTCCACCTGCAAAACAACAATTTACCACAAACTTGGCTTCTTGGGCAGCACAGTTTCAAACAAAATCTCTGGTTTAGTTCCAGAATTCTTTGAATTGTTGTACCAGGGTCGAAAAGACGAAAGGTCTGTGCTGGGCGTGCCGGGAAATGCAGGGAAAGGCAGGCGCAGGCTCCAACACAGAAAAGCAGACACACACACTCAAACAAGGAGTCGGACAGGGGATCACGCTTACCGGACAGGGGATCGGGAATCAACGCACACGGAAGAACGCTGAAGGAGATACAAGCACTCAGAAAGAACAGTGAGATAATGGTACGCTTAGTTATTCCTATCAGCAGGTTGTAGGGACTGACCGGGTTTATACACACAAGGAGATGGGTTGAAGCAGTTAGTACTACAGACTTTTGCTTGATTGGTAAAGGGGCCATGGTTGAGCTGGGGAAAGTGGGGGATTGCAGCTGTGCCTTACAATACATGGTGAGTTTATGTATTTAAATTGTATGCAGGTGAAGAATCTACTAAGTGCCTCTGAGCTAATTTATAGCCTAGGCCTACATTATAGCTTTATATTACAATATTGACTATTGATTGTCGTGATCTGTCCTGTTCCCAATTGGCCAGCAGAGGTTGCTGTTGGTCATCCTGTGTTCCCCTCTCGTTCACCCACAGCTTGTTCCCAGTTACTGGTGTTTCCTCAGGTATGATTATGTGTGATACTTTCCGCCTGTCAGTCGTTGGTCTCATTGTCCAATGTCCATATGTACATAGGACCGGGATCAGACGATTTTCAATGGGCACGGCCCGGATCGGAGACCAGCCGATCAGCCTCATGTATTTCCAATACCGAACCGGTCCGGTTTATGCGTAACACCACACGTCACACACACGGCGGCGCAGGTAATAGCCTCACATTAACATGTCATTAGCGTGGAAGGTCTTTACTGTGAGTGAAGACAACACAAAGCTTGCAATTTGTAAAATATGTATAGCCAAAGTAAACCCTGGGGAACCACCACAAAAACGTGGTGAAACGTCAAAGGTAAACTTTAAACTGATTATTAAACATTTACTAGATAGTCTTCAAAAAGGAATAGTTATTAAATTGCAAAGCTAGCTAAGGTTTTTTTCCTATGACAGAGTAAAAATGTTTTAGCGAAACTGAACCCCCTATGCTATAATGTCCGTACAGTATGAAGGTATGAAAAAGCCTGCTCTTAATCTATCTTATTTGTGATGTACGAATTGCATGGGCATAACATACGATGTTGGTATTGACAATATTGCCCTGCACCTACTATTATTTGGAAGAGAATAAACTGAAGTAAACAGTTTTATTTGGAGGTCTGTTTGGAAACAGACCTTGCATGTAGTATTATATGCATGCAGTGTTTGATCGCAACCCTATATTCCCGCTTAGATCACAACCCCAAAATCCAAAACAATCAGTGTTGCGCATAAACATACTTGAATAGCCGTACGTTATGTATCACTGGCTGGAACACTGAATTCAAATTGTACTGGTAACTTACTAGTTAGCTAGGCTTTCATTATGATAGGTCGCCCAGCCCTGGTTAATTACAACACAGGTCCAACACACAAAACACAACTTAGTGTTTATGTGTTTATATGCATTTTTGTTTGAGGAATCCCTGGAAGTCATCCGACATACACCACACGTAATTAAAGTTCATAGTAACATTACAAGTAAACACAACAATAACTTACCCGATTCCTCCAAAGCGGTCATGGAGTAGAGTGCTCCAGTCACCTGGTTAGCTGGTCTGTTTCCAAACACGGAGTCCATGATTTCAAAAATGGGTCCATATTTGTTTTGAGGGTGGCCAGCACTGCTTTTATTGAACTGTTTTCACCTTCCTGTATTCTTCTTTTCTAATCTTGTTCACGACTTTCTTCGCTGTCATAACCTCTGCCTTCTCCAACTCTCTCCGCATTGCTTCGTAAGTTTTGCTTTCTGCTGTGATGACTCTAACCCCGCTTCCTGACATTACTACTTGTAGAATATATCTATAAACATAGTGTGAAAAATTTCCAATTTTAACCGTAACTGGTCAATCGCGATAAGTCTACCGAGGGCGAAGAAATACCATCGGGTCACAATAGCTCGCACTGTAATTAAGGTTGGAGACCACTAAGAATAACCTAGTGGGGGTCACCAGTCTCTGGCACTGTTATTGTGGGGTTGTGGGCTAAAAAGTTTTGAAACCCGTGTCCTAGAAGACTAGAGCTTTCGTTTCGTGTGGAATGAACCCAGAGAGCCATCTGTTTAGTGTCCTCATGCAAGATGATTCACCTCCTACAGAAAACTCACTGCCAATTTATTTCGACTTTAATCTCATACAGGTGTGGGTCTGTTAACTCATTTCCATTTTCTTTATGTTGCATTTTTTCGTTCAGAAGCAAGCAAATGGCGAAAGCTGAAAGCTGGACAAATGATGAATATTAGGCAGCTCGGGACAAGTGGGGAGAGGCTATTGACTGGGCGGCGGAGGATGATGTGTGTTCCCCAGTAAGAGTACCCTCTGACCAGGCTGACTGTCTCAATGTCTCAGTGGATTTATAATTAATACTGAGAGGCCTGGGGAGATGATGAAGAATTGCTCCCCAGAAATCACACCAATTGACCAGGCTGGACGTTGTCACGGCATAAACATGCAAGACGTGGCCGTGGCTTCTTTGGAGGGAAGATTTTAATAAAGCCTGCAGCTGATCGAACTAGACTCGGACTTGAAGCTCTACTGCTACTCTTTGAGGCAGAGCTAGAAAAATTTAATGAAAGTGATGTCAAATTTGAGATTGATGAGGTACGAATTGAACGAATCAAACTGGAACACACTGAAAAAGAAACACCCATCACGATGACAGAACTGGAAATAATCAACGTAGCCGTGGAGCTGTGGAGAAAGAATGTGAGAATAATGTTGTCAAGGTGGAGACAATATTGAATGAAGTATTACTAGAAGAGCTGGCCAGGAATGATGTGGAAGTAGGGAAGGTCTAGATGTCAGCCGCAAATGGAAATGTGCTGAAGGTTTCCAACATAGCTGGAGAGAAAGGTGGAAGAACAGGGAGGGCTGGACCACCACCGCTAACCAGAAGAGCCTCGGGCTGAAGCTCACCATCCTTCTCAGCCTCTCCACTGCTTTATGGAATTTTTTTAAAATAAAAAATGTAAAAATCCTTGTGAGACTGGCATCATATCTAAATACACAGTTGTGGTTCAAAAGTTTAAATACACTTATCAGAAACATATTTGTCATGGTAGGTTTGGCCTTCCAATGATTTCTATAACAGTTTTTTCTGTGGCAGAATGACTATGCAACACACAACCTTATATAAAAGAAATACAAATTTGATGCACAAGTATTAATTCATTGTCGGTTTTCTGAAACCAACACAGTCAAAATTATACATAGAGGTTCAAAAATGCACATACACCTACTTAAATAATTACTTTAGCGCTGCTTACAGATGTTCGCCCTGGTTCCAGGGCCTCTTCACTGCCAGTTAGTGACCATGATTGACTACACTTAGTAGTATTCATTAAAGGGGTTGTCCTAAATATAATCCAGTGGAAAAGGTTGGATTGATTTGGCTAAAATATGCAAGAAATTAGAAGTTGTTTTTAAACGTAATAGTGATGACACTGATTGGTATAGAAAATTGATGGAAGATGGAAGAAAAATCGATGAGTTAGTATAGATGGCCACCAGAGGGCGTAACAGTGCATTGTCTCAAAGGAACATGGAGGAGTTTTTTTTCTGCAGTATTTCCAATATATTACCATGTGTAGGACTGTACATGGTCAGCTGGCCCAGACGCTGTGCTTAAATGTAGCCTGATTAAATGTACTTTATTAACTGTTACCTGACAGGTAAATCTGTGTTATCAGCATGTTTTCATGCAATAAACATTACATCAGTAACCAATACTTTTTTGTTGTGAACTCGATGACTTAATTGAGCTCCTAAACACTTTAAAATCACAGAAAACTATCCAAAGATACCAATATAATTTTAATTCTTATAAAAATAGTCTACAATTTTACTCATACTTACCAATTAACCAATGTTTTATATTCGTGTATTTTTTGTATTAGTATGGTTTTATTATTTATATTGTTCTTTTGCATTCAATGTACGGTGTCCTTGAGTGTCTAGAAAGGCGCCTATGAATAAAATGTATTATTATTATTATTTACCTATTTACCATAATAATAATATAATGATTTTCTGCTTACACAGGCAGAGTATTTTATGCACTGTTTTTTGCAGCATTAAGCATCCATTTTGGGAAGAGGCATAATCGCTAAAAGACAGGCTTCTTACGGTTGCATTGCACAGTAGCGAGATCAATGTCTTCTTTACAGCTGTCATTTGAGTGTCATGGTCCATGCTGACAGCACTGACAGGAGCGTCTTCCTGGTCATATGGGACACGCTCACCCATGAATGCGTGTTAGTCATTACTCTGACGGCTGCAGATACGATGAACCCATTTTATGACGTTCACAAGTGTGACAATGAGCTAATCAGCTATTCACCTGAATAATTACGGCAGGTACCCCCATGGCCTTACCGAGTTACACATTCTGCTACTTGTAAGCATTAAACTTTAGGTGTCACCTGTCAGCAAAAATTCAGTACGTGTTATTGGCCTTCACAGCTGCCCCTCTTTTCCCGACGAAAAACGTGGAGACGCCAGTGAAAATGCCCTGGATCCTGGAGTGAAGGCGCACACCCCAACCGGGATCACAATACTATCATGCCGCCAGTGGCGGTTTGAGTGAAGTATGTGCAAAGGTATCCAGTCTGCTGATCTAGCGTAGACCTAGGTCATTATTAACGAAACATGAGTCATAAAAAGTCATTCTACCTTGCATATTTTATACCTTATTTTTATGCATATTTTATATGAGTTCTAGTAGTGTAAGGTGTATTTATTTAACATGACTTAATTCGGTGACGAACCGTTTGTCAGCTCTAAGAAGCGAAATCCAGGTGTGACTCACACTGACGCATAGGCGGGATAGGAAATGTTGGAGACCATCGTCATGGCACCGCTGCGCTCCAAGGAGTCCGGAAGCAGGCGGGGGACAGTGCTCATCAGGGTGCGGTAATCACAGGCTCTAATATATCAGATGAGTAGGTGCCCAGGACACCCCCTCCACCTCACCCAAGTTCGGACTCCACTGCCCTGTCCACCCCGTCCCCACACCCACATATACATGTAGGAAGGCTGCTGCTGTCACTTACACATCAATCAGATTGCAACCAATTTCCCAGCTGTCCGCCGTGGTCTGTGTCTATGGCTCCCTGTGATCTGTGCTTCAAATCCTCCTACATGATCAGCCTCTTGTCGCCTCATTTGTGATCAGTAAAGTACCTCCACCCCCACCCCCAGGTCCGTTTCCTCCGGCAAGGTATGCATCTAGTGTGATCACTGACCTTGTGTTGCCAACTAAGGTGGATTTGTTGCTAAAAGTTGATAAATGACATCATGATGTCATTGTGTGACGAAGCAAAATCGCATCATTACATAGATTACTCATTGACGCTAGTCAAATTGATTGGCCATCTCAGTGAAAAATGCAATTAGAAATTTATTTTAGATTTGTTTATTGTCACATACTTTATTTTTTAAAAATAACATAAACACAGCACATTTTTATGATCAGAACACACAAGCCATTGAATTACTGAACAACTGCATTTTTCTTGTTAACTAGTAAACTACACATTCTGACCAATTACAGCTTTAATTCATGTGTTGCTGTGTAGTTAACGTGCTACCTAACTGATCTGCTGAGTCACGGGCGGATCTACTGTGGTGGCATGGGGTGGCATGTGCCACCATAAAATAATCTCTTGCCACCCCTAGCGCCCCCCTAATTTTGCATATGACTATGTTGTTTATTAAAATAAGCTAGCATTAACGCTTTGAGCAAGTCAAGCTACAATTAACATTGAACATGAATTCTAAAACTGAATATATTGCATAACGTTACACCCCCCTTCCTTGAAAAATGGTTCAGCCCATAGTGTCCCCTCAAAACTATGGGTGCGTTCGACTTGGGCTTAGGTCTGTCTGCAGCTGACGTGACGTGGACCGAGATCTGCACACCTTTTGCTGCAGGGCTGGAGTATAAACTGACTGCAGCCAAGTCGGACAACTTCTACTCCTCGTAGTGCGAGACCTGACTGCAATGACAGCACTGCCAGAAGGGTGTAGATAAAGCTATACAAATATCACCTGCATGGACATTACTTCTTTTACAATAACCAACTCCTGATCTAAACTGTTAGCAGTGGAAAAAGACTATCGTGTATAGTGGCCCTGTGTAAAAAGATAGCAGCCAGGAAAAAGATCAAATACGTGTATTTAAAGGATTCAAAGTATTTATTGTCATGTACAGAGTACAATGCAATTATTACTTGAATGCCTTCTTCACAGACTGGACGATTAAACAAATAAAGCAGCGCAACATTACAGTAACTAACAATAAATAAACCACTAACTTACGTGTACTATTAGAGCATTTATGTCATGTATTTAAACTACGTGATATTCGGGAGAAATAGCAGATAACGCATCGGAACTTCCTGGGATACAAACGTCATGCGCCTGTCGTCACCATTAAGTTCGGGGTTTTCCTTGAAGAAAAAATTACTGAAATCGTCTCGCGAGGTTTTTGGACCATGTGACATGGTGACGCGTGGTGACGTTTTGCAACGCCAGGGTACGTCGGACAAAAAAATCTAACCATGATGCATTGCTCAGGACCAGAATGCATTGCCTTAAGCCAGCGCTGTAAGCGGCTGTAGGAAATCGAACGCAGCCATAGTTACACTCTGGAAATGGCATCAAGGTAAGCGTTATTAGCCCAAAAAATCATGAAAAACGAGGTTTAAAGTTTTCTAAATTCAGTGCAGGGAGACTATCAGTTAATATGTATGATTTAGTGTTGTTTTGTGCTAAAGTATAGGCAGAAACTTGCGGTTATCATCAAAACCAAAATGCGGTAATCGTAAGACAAACTTTAATTTGTGTACGCCAATGAATTTTAGTTTTATTATTAACAAGAATGTTAAATCTACATTAGCATAATTTCAAACTTATGCTGGACTTGTATTTTTAATTGATCCACCTCATGTTCTGGATTTTATACTTATTTCGCTGTATGCTTATTTGTTATATACGCTATACAGTACATAAAATCAAAATGCATTTTTTTTTTATCTAACTGCAATGTTTAATTATTTGGGGTAATGCCAATAAGAAAGTTTTAGACTATATTTATATGAAACGTGTGTACTTACTGCATTTGATGTATTTTAACCATATATGGTACACATTAGAGAATTTAACACCTGTAAATGTATAAAGAAACGGCTTTTTGATTTTGCCACCCCAACTGATTTCCATGCCACCCTAAGAAAAATTCTCTAGATCCACCCCTGTGCTGAGTGTGTGACAGACAAAACCATTTTCGTGTCATATATAGTATTTTAGTGTTTGAGTGACTTACCAAAAGTTGCAAGATAAATTTCAAATGTTAAAAATTTCAAAGTAGCTAAATTTGTTGCTTATTGCTTTTTGAAACAAAAAGAGTTGGGGGGGTAGACTGAAATGTTGCTAAATCTAGCAACAAAATTGCTAAGTTGGCTACACTGAACCATGCATGAGCGTGGAACAGAGACATGATGTCAATGGTGCAACAAACACACACATGCATACTGTATATGCACACCATAATGAATTGGACCCAGAAGGAAAAGATCAGGTACACTGTACAGATCGGGTAGTTACAAACATTTAACAAAAATTGCGGCAAATTTGGTCTATGGCAGAGGTGCCGTGTTTGCTGGCAATTTGGACTGATGAGAGTGTCCAGGAACAGCTGGCTGCAATGCAGTAAAACTCCATGACATTTGGTAAAATACCGGACTATCTTGTAATACTGTATATGCAGCACGATTAAATGAAAATCGTCGCGTTGCAAATTCAATAAAACTAAAAGAGGCCCGTGTGTCATCATGGTCAAAATGACTCAAAATAAACCACAAAGTAAGGACATTAATCATGAACACTGTGCAGTGCAATAGCGCTGTTCTTTCTTATGTTTTCTTTAGCGCAAAAAGTCTCACGGTGATGACAGAAGCGTGCTCAGGCTCGGATCATTAAGCACAATGTGATCGCAGATCAGCAGGGGAGTGGGGAGGATTGTGCTCAGGCATGCTACAAGGCAGCCAGGCCAAGAGTGAGTACGCCATTTTCTTGCATGCGCTTTCTTGGTACCTTCACACCAAATTTTAAAGATTGCCGTGACAAAGCGAACACATGGGAAACCCAATAGCTACCTCCCACCTGTGGGGTTGCCAAGCATAGGTTTGTAATCCACTTCTCCATGTAGCAGCTCTGCTAAGGGTGAGACGGTATTCCTGGCTTTTTAACCCAAAGGAGCTGCACGCATTTAGCTTCACCAAAAACAATGTGGCTCCTACGACTACTGCTATAAACACAGAACAGTTAATACAGCAAGTTTTTACACACCAGCGTGTTTTTGCTACCTAGTTTCTACGGTGGACTTGTGTATGCGCCATTGACCCAGTTTTCCATTTGTCATTTTGAAAGGTCATTGTAGTAGTGCACTTAAGAGACCCATAGCTGCAATACAAACAGAATAAAAAGGTCAATTTTGTTTTGTTCTGTCTGATAAGCAACAGTTTGTGCCACAATATACAGTCATATTGAATTATAACGTTCTAAATGACCGAACACTCAATAATATTAATAAGCACTGTATTATCACTCTGAAAAGAAGAATTGCAGAAAGTGATAACACTGTTTTGCTATGCGAATCTAATTAAATATAACTGATGCAACAGCAGATTATGCCCGGGGATCACCATCCCAGCAAAGAGGCACTGAGTGTGCACCTTCCTTTCCTTTCCGGAATCAGGCGCCGAAAATGGTGTTATTGTGTAGGGGGTCACACGCCTGCATCTTGTCACTCTGCTGCTGTAAAGGTTATAAAAACTGGGCCCGATGTATGGAGGGCCATTTTGCATCCTTTCATTTTCTCCACATTGACATAGAAATAGGTCACAAAATATAAAAAGGATAAAAAGTGTGGTAAATTCTAAAAGTAACATACTTGCGAACAGGGTTTTTCTTTGAAGAAAAGAAAAACTGTTTAATGGAATAGTATAACATTTCCATGAGTAGTCTCCCTTACAAAAGGTCTCACGGTATACCATGGCTCTAATCCAGTCCCCGTGGGACCCTCTTGAACCCTGGTTTTTGTTTCGTCCTAAGATAAAGTAAACCAAGGTAACCCCTGGTTGAATTACCAGTAATCTTTTTTTTGGATTGCTTCGAAGTGTTTTATTCTAGTAAAAGAGTTCACAATGACTTGTTGCTCAGGTTAATTCTGTGTGTTTATTTACATTAACATCGTTGATTCATTCATTCACCAAGACATAATGTAGAGGTTCAAAAAATCCAGTACATTGTCACTTGCCTTTAGACCAGTGTTTCCCAGTCTGGTCCTCAGGGGCCCACAGTCAGTCCATGTTTTTGCTCCCTGCCAGACAGTCCACATTTTTGCTCCCATTAAAAATGTGGACTATCTGTGAGTCCCCGAGGACCCGACTGGGATATACTGCCACGGACAGTTCTTTGGAAGACTCACGCTTGATGTCTAGTAGCTTTCAGAGGATCTCAGCATTATGTTTATAACCACAGAATATGTTAGTATTAAATCCGTGTGAGTGTCATTAGCACTGAGTGCGACTGAGGAAGCATGCAAGATTGCATACGCATGAGTGCCTCATGACTGAATCTTTTTGGGAGGGGGGCGATACAGGAAATGACTCCACCCGAGGGTAACATACAGGATTTTATGCTGGCACTTTGCGTGCGGGGAAAACCCCAGATCCACAAGGAGCTTCAGCTAGCATGTAAGTGACCGTTGAGCTGGGGGGGGGAAGGCGCAGGCACCTCGTTGGCCCTCAAAGGGGCCTTTTGTCCCTGTTCGTGGGGAACGCGGAGCAGGGTGGAGAACTGGGGAGGCACGAGGCTATGGATGCTGGGCTCTTGCCTAAAAACACAGTGGGGCACAGCCAGGACACAAGTCAGCACTGTGCACCTAACACTTCGTCGACAGTGTGTGGCCCCTGGGATAGTGTTCATCAACATAACGCTAAAAAGGCTGAAAACCTCCCAGGGAGCAGAGCCTTTGGCTGAAACCAGGAGCAAAATATGAAGAAGTACTCAACAGCAAAACTCAGATAAAACTCCTTGTGGCACATCAAGATTGTGACCCTGGAGCTTGATAGTATGGGCACCCAGGCTAAGGACACTTAAGGTTATTTCTTTATAAGGGGAGGAAAGGCCTTCACAGATAATTATGGTGTGTTTTCACATTTTTATTGAGACAATGTGAACTGAAAACGTGAATTAAATTAAACAATGTACTGCCACACTAAAGATACAGATTTTGTACTCAGAGCAGAGTCCAACAAAGCAGGAACAGCTGAAAATTACTAAAATGACTAAGAGTTTTGAAGCACTACATTTTTTCTTTAGGCAGCATTGTAAGACAGTACAGAGTTAAGCTGAAAATGATCATTAATACTGAAAGATGTTGGTGTTTTTCTACTTGACACGATAGTGACAGTAAGTGCAACATCACCACCTGAAGGTTTCCATGCATGTGCACTGAATGAAAATGATTGTCATGAATGTTTCTGTTTATTGCCTGGTCAGGTACAGATATACCATTGTCGAGAAACCAAAAGTAACAATGACAGCATCAATGCAAGCAATGCGTATTAACGACCTTATATGGAACATGTTCTAGTTAAAACTGCAGAGCTATCCAATAAAAAGGGTGCCTGTTGAAGCCATCCAATGAAAAGGGTGATTGTTGAATTATTCAGTGAAAAGGGTGTTTATCAAGTAACAAACAGCACATTCAAACACCCAAAATTTCATCCAGAAAATGCTGAGGGACATTCAACTAGTTTTCAGACGTTACAGTTTTTAAATTTTATGTTTGTCTGTGTTCAGGCAGTACAACCTTATGTTTTTTTTTTGCTTGTTGTTCTGCAGCAACCCAGACTGCAGCACCGTACTAGAACATACACAGAACTGATGGCTTTACGTCAGTGGTTACCAACCCAGTCCTCAGGGAGCCCAGACAGTCCACGTTTTTGCTCCCTCTCAGCTCCCAGCCAATCGAGAACGCCAAATACCTGGTACAAGTACACAGGAGCTGGGAGGGAGCAAAAATGTGGACTGTCTGGGCTTCCTGAGGACTGGGTTGGAAAGTACTGCTTTACATAGTCTCATTTCAGGGCTATGGTGACAATGCAAGGCTTTATTATGTCTGGGGCCACATTAGTTTGAGTTGCACTGTGTACTTGTATTTAATGTTCTGTAAGTTACCTAGTAGGCTAGTTTCACCTACAAAGACCATGAAACGTCAGATAATCTCATTTTCAGTGTATGAGTGTTCTGGCTCTGAGTGACAGAAACTCAGCATGCATTAGCACGCTGTGGGTCAGTGCACACATTGCTAGTTACAAGCTTTCTTAAACCCTGTCACATTTCACCTGATTTCCCACACATCGCACAAACTGGACCTTGTTGTGTGTTATGTTTGGCGATGCGGTTGATCAATGTGAAAAATCGGCATTTCTTGAACCTAGGATCCAAGAGTAGGAGTGGAGGTTTAAAGCTGGTGTTTGTTTGATGGTGGATGTTGGACGTAGGTTAGGACAGGAGCAGGCCTAGATGCTTTCCTTGTCGGTAATGGCCCAGAGCAGAGCTGGGATAATGCTTATTTCATGACAGGAAATGACATCATTCAGTAGTCTTTATGGAAAACTCTTGGCCTCCAGAACACTGCTCTTCCTGCCAGGCGGTTTGTCTCCTCAGGGGCTGAAGGAAAGAGAAACAGCTGATATTCACACTACTCTTCCAGTAGAGATGCCACACTTCTGTTAGAAGTTAACGAACATTTAACCAGGTGACTCTGCATTGTAATTAAACAAATAACAAAAACGCAACAATAGCGTAAAAACTGACAAGAATTTTGATTTTACCTTAACTTTTATCACATCAGTCAACTGGAATGTATTAAAATATAATGTCTAATTTGTTGGGTGTTAAATGCTTAATGACATAATATTGACTTGAATGATCTTGTAAACTGTATGATGGATTTGATCATTTGTGAAATTCATAAGTGATCCCATCCTAGACAATACTTTGACCATAAGGTCCATTCTATAGTAAAGTACTTTACTTTACTTTAAAGTAAAGTAAAGTTTGCCCCCCCAGTGCTGTGCTATATGATATGTATCATCTGTTCCTTTACCCAAAGTAATAGTCTCTCAGTTATCTGGTCAAATTGATTTGAATTGAGAAAACTGAGTCCCACGGACTGTAGCTCAGGCTCTGAAGAACACAAACCCTACTAGGATCCTGCCAAGATTTAGGGCACTTCCATATAATCTTCATTAATGAAGCATCTTGAACCCAAACCTGTCTGTAAAGCATCTCTTTGTGAAGGACTTCCTGAAGTACTCGCTTGGGTGTCATTAATCAAAGTACTCACGAGTACTGGCCCATCCTGCGCATCCCCATCACCGCCACGACAATGATGACCACTACTGCCACCAGCGAGCCAATCACGATGCCCACAACTTGCCCTGTGCTCAGGCCACCTGGGTAGAAATAGGACAACGTTTGAGAGGAAATCTTGGTTCAAAAGCTTATAAAATTAGTTGCTTTGGGGGTTCCTTACCCTCATCATCTTCTATAATCAGTGAGGAATTTAAGTGTGGCATCTCAGTTGTGTATCCGTCATCCACCATCATGGTAGAGACAACTGTGGAGCTGTCAGTGAAGGTGGTATCTTTGGCAGTTGCTGTGGTATAGTCCACACTTGTATTCTCCTCTGTAGCATCTTCAGCAAGCGTGGAGGTGATTTCCGGAGCCTCTGTCAGGTTTGAGGTAACAAATGGCTCTGTTGCATTAGGAGAGAGTATCGTACTTCTATCTGTGGGCTCTTCAGTGACTGCAGTGACCTCCGGAGTAGTTGTACTCTCATTGGTTGGTACCACGATAATGCCTGGAGAGCAGCACACAGGGACACAGTAGGACATTCAGACAGAATGCTTTAAATGTTATTGTCAGACTTTTAGCAGTTGGGGTTAAGGGCCTTGTTGAAGGGCCCAACAGTGATATAATTACTGTACCAGCCATGAGATTTGTATCGGCAAATTTCCAGACTCCTAAGTCCCAGTGCCGCACACTATTGCACATGGAGCAGATGCTGGTTCCTGTGGTGAGCGGTACAGCCTTTGGCACCAAGCTCACTGCCACACATGATCACGTGATCAGCAAAGCAGGAACAGTGGAAAATAATAATGCTTCTTCAATTTGAGCACTGAACTGAACTAAGACCAACTGTATGAAATGTAGAAAATGATGCAGGTGCCTCTTTTCAGCTCAAGAACAATCAGTCCAGTGTCTCGTGGTATGTGTTGAGGGGGCAATAAAAATGTACCACTGCCAGTCATTCCAAAAATCTCACCTTATAACCAACAGGATATCCAGTGCATGATGACCTTCTTAGGAAAAACTGAACCATTTGGGTAACACTCCTTTCTGATGGACAGTATTCTGTGTTTTTTGTTCCATTCCAAATCTGTAGCTCATAGGAATGAGGCGCACCAACTGAACTATGCTGAAGCCATGCTTGGCCTCATCGCACTCCTCCTGTAGGGTTAGCCACTCCTACCTCGCCCTTCGTCCTATCCTGTCCAAGATAGGTCACTCGCGTTCCATGTGTGTTGCATCATTTCCTGCCTTGGCACAGACGGGCAGTCAGATTACTAGTGCAGTAAGAGCGAGTCAAAAGGGAGAGGCTTTCAGGAATATAATTAAGAAAAAAAAAGTCTTGTGCATAAACCGTGTTATGTGGTGTACGGTTTTACGTAACAAAAATGGTCATCGTTAACTACTGTATTTAAACTAAGGCAAATTGAACTTCATAAACTACAAAATCAGACACTGTGTATAATTAATGGAAACTTTAATGACTAAAAACACATTTGAAAAAAATAAAGGCTAGATCTTAAGAAATTATGACACTACTGACAAGCAGTTAACAGGAAGGATGCGTAGATAAAGACATGGGCGTTCTTGAGTGATTATATTAAATGCTAACATTCAGGTTGGGTATTGATGTTGGGTGATCAGGTCCCTTTCTGTGAGTTCACGTTATGTACCACTTCACAAATGAACTCGATCGCAGACGTTTTCACTTCACTTGCGGTCGTTCGGGACAGCTCTAGGAGGACAGAAATGTGGCGAACTGACTTGTCGGAAAGATTTCTTATTATGGTGCCAAGTGGAAAGTCATTAACCTCTTCTGACCAACCACCCATTCCGGTGCTAATGTTTGTTGCAGATTGAGGAAATGTGTACTTAATTACATGCCTGTGCCATCAATGAGTGTAGCTTAATTATGCAATTCCTCTAATTAATAGGGGTGTCCACACAGTCTTGTGTACAAACAATCTATACAAAACTAGGAACAATTTGTTAGTTGATTTGCATCCAACTAGTACGAATGAGTCTGCATTCCTCTTTGATTTTCTGATAATGTTACTGGTACAGCACAGCTACTGTTCTAAATCCGAACCAGCAGAGCAGTTTAATGCTCCAAAAAAATCCCAAATGAAACCTTTACTGGACGTGCTCTGGAAATTTCCCCGGAAACCCTCAGCGGTGCTTCGCAGCAGCTCAGAGACCAAAAGCCTCACTTCTGCTGTACTGCGATTAGAAACAGTCCTGATGGTCACAGACTGCTTTGGCTAAGACTCCATTGTGTTGCCCTTAATGATTGGATTCCATCCTGCATCCTCCTGCCTTAAAGTCACCATCCCAGATACAAATGTTTCATTACAGCCTCGTTTCCCACAATTAGCTAAGGGTTGTTTCTCTTCCACTAGCGGAAACTCTCACAGATGTGGGAGAGAGAGACATGGGCTTCCCACAGGTTCTCTTTTGCAGTGAGGCGGTGGGCTCTATAAAAGGGAGGCAGCGAGCTTCCTGTTCAAAGAATGAGAGAAAAAAAATGCAGTTCCCATACTTTTCCTGTCAAGCGGTTTACCGTCTGAAATGGGGCTACTAGTTGAAATCTCCCATGGAGCATCTAAACCACAGCTGTGGTTTAGTCACCAGCTTGGAACGACCATGATGTCCTGGTCTGGCCCGCAAGCTCCCTCAGCCATCAGGCACGTGTCACAAAGGGAGGGAACGGCGGCATCAAAAAATAATCGAGTTGCCTAGCAACACTTTTGATCGGAAGAAAATACACAGCTGACAGCTGCACGCTACATACGTTTTTATAGCAGAATGCTTTTCAGTGACGGGACGTAGGTTAAGTGTCCAGCTAAAGGTCACAGCAGGTATCAGGCAGAGCTGATAAGTAGGGGCTTTACGGAAGAGGGATGAGCCACAGTCCTCAACTGCCCCCAGGGAAGGAGACCTGGTCTAAGAGGAGGTTTTGCTTTAGAGGCCTAAAATGTTTCCCTATAGGAGAAGGACACTCTACCCTCTCCCAAGACTGCACAGCCAGACAGGAGACAGAAATCTGTAAAGCGGAGCTTATCAGAGAGGGAGCCTTCGCATGGGCCCCCTTCCCTCATTTTTCATTCTTTTTTTTTCCTTCCCACTGTCGATCAGTGTCTTTGTTATCACTCCGTCCCAGATCCAGTCACTCTGGCAACCGCACTGCTAGAAAGAACCCCCTATCACAATCTGGGGGTGGGCACTCCCAAGCAATTGACATGCCGCAATTAGGCCAGCAGACGAAAACACTCAGCCCACAGAGTAAGAGGAAGGAGAGCCCCTCCACCCGACCTGCCTGCCAAAGTCATGTTCCCCACATCCAGATGGGAACACTTCACCCTCTGCTCTTCTGGGACCAAGACCAGACCAGTTTCACTAAAAGGGGGGGTCGGTTGTGTGCCCAGAGCCTGGCCTGTGGATGGATGTACCGACAAAGTGTGTTATTAGTGTTTTTGTCCATGTGAGTGAGTGAGTGCGTGTGGGCAAAAAAGGGTGCGGCCAGCACCATCCATCCAGCAGGTGGCGCTAAGGGTTTCTTTGGGTGTGGTCTATGGAGAAAGTCCAGCTGGCCCCTGTAATGGCATCCCGTCATGAAAGGCTGTGGGATAAATTTAACATCCCCCACCCCCAGCTCTAGTGACACCCTGCTAAAGATGGGCCACATGACGCAAACAGAAAGGACCCCCCCCAACCCCCCACCGCTCCCAGCAAGAGGGACGCACACAGAGTGCCCGCTCACAAGCACTGTGTCTGACCCGGGCCCCCCGCCCCCCCGGCGCAGCACACGGGGACTTTCTGCTAACCGGCGACCGGCTCCCTGTCCCGCTACGCGACAGTCGGGGCCTGCTCATCTAAACCTGAACCTCGCCCCCGGTGTTATGGCAAGGGAGCGCATACTGATGAGGTATTCCAAACTTTACTTAGACCTCCTAAAACTGTTTTGTTTTCCTTCAACTGGCTAACATTTGATAACTAACAAAAAGATTAGCACAAGAAGCACACACTATGGTACGATGCAGAAGCTAAAACTGAAATAGTGGGAAAAGAAAAAGAAAAAAATACACACACACACACCCATATCCCTACACCACTGTACTGGAGAATGGAAGAGATGGCGATCACATAAAATATGACATATACTCTGAAACTAAAATGGACTAAAGCTGAGAATGGAAACAGGGAAGGAGCAGCCAAGCAGGAGCAGGGGAGGTGAAGGAGGGAGGAGGTGACTTACTTGCGTGTGTGACGGGGCACGGGGGCCCTGCCAGCGCACACAGGAGCAGCAATGGCAGTGTCCAGCCTGGCATCATGGTGACGGCTCTTCCTCTCACACGGTCCCCACGACACAGCGGGCCGACCTTGGGCCACGGTACAGTACGGGGCGGCGGGCTGCCCAGGTAGGTAGTCAGCGGGGGCCGCGAGGTGCAGGTTCAGAGGACACGCCTACACACGCACGCACGCCCAGCTGGATGGATCCTCCACAAACTTCTGCAAATAAAACTTTGTGGTGGTTTTCAGGTCAGCTGCGATGTCAGAAGTCGGAGTCTGGCGGTGCACTGGAGGACGCGTGGAGAGTGAGCGAGCGAGTGAGCGGGTGTGTGGATGTGTGTCACTGTTTGGGGGGAGCTTGGGACGTGTGGGCAGCATCAGGCCCTGCCCCCCTTACTTTGGATGGCCCTAAAGAGCTGGCCAGCTGAGGCAGTCGTTATACATGCCTAATTCAGCCTACCAGTTCCAGGATAGCTACAGTCAGCAAAGCGAAAGGACAAACTGTACAAAACATTAATGAGACAAGCCACAGTTTTTCCACTCTGTCTCCTTCTTCCAGGTTGGTGGAGGCAAAGACATGGAACTGTGTCTCTGTGTAGGAATTTACTTGATAATCTGAAAAAAAAATTTTGCACTTCAAATGATTTGTAACACTCAAAGCAAATTTCCTTGCTTGCAAAAATTACTTTTTTAAAATTTATAATCCCACAAACTTATTCATAGCCAGGCTTACCTATAAAAAAGTACAATATAGAAACAACAACAATACAACAACAACAACAAATGGTTCCATAAACAGGGTTAAGGAAGCAGCCGGTTCACACAGCGAATGTGTCATTGCTTTACGGCTGCGTACTGTTACATGCACGCGATATTACATATGCTTCAGATTGGTGCGTCGTATCGTTGTGTAATAGCGACATCTGCCGGATAAAATTAGCGCACCGAATTATATAGAAATAAAGGTAATGGGGATGAACAGAAAGGGCACACTGCGTAGATTCCGAGTAATTTCTGTTTCAAAATGTTAAATGTTCGTATGAATGCATAGAAGGTAATTCAATGTTTGCTTCACATAAGCGTAAGGGATACATGAAATTAAGTTACCGATTCAAATAGAGAAATGCTGGAATTGAATGAAAGTCCATAGTCACTTATCCAGTACGAGGATGTGATGAGCCTGGCGTCAATCCCAACACGCAAGGCAGGGGAGCGCTGCGGATGGGGCGCTGGTCCATCACGGCATATGGGTTCGTAATTAAAGTTCTATTTTACGAAGAAACCGATAACTGACGTCTAAGGGAAGTGATTGGAGAGAACGGGACAATAAATTATAAAATGCTGTCAGAACCTCAAATCAAGGCAACACATTACATCCATTCATCCGTCTTTCAACTACATATCCAGTAAGGGTCGGAGAGAGAAACCACATTGCACATAAATTTTATGCATTTTTACATGTATTTACAATAAACAAACTGTGTAGTTAGGCTTCCAGATATTTCTATGTTTGTAGACAAAACCGTCAAGGAAATTACACTTTAAGAAAAGGTGTCAATATTTTTGATTTACATTCACTTTTTCAGCTGTATTTTTAATCATTTTACAAGTCTAAGAAGTGTCATGTAAGAAAAAGATCCTAGCAGTGCCTCCAGGTGAAGTGTGTTCATTATCCACATTAAGATTCTTATATATTGTATAAATGTTCTTTGAACTATTATCATCACGCTAATGAAAGTTAAGAAAACACAAGTAAACACAAGACGCCAGTGTTGAAGGTTGCCTCACAGGGTTGTGAAAACTTCAGAATTTATTCATTTTGCCCCATTCCATTCATGAATTAGAATTTGAATTGGTCACACCCAACAAGATATTGACTTGGAATTTGAATTGGAATGACAGGAAGAAGAACTTAATGAATTAGAAATCACACAAATTCAATGCAACCACACATCACAGGAATGCCGTTTAATCTAGCAAAACATAATTATGTATAGATTTACTTTCTAAATGGTAGCTGTATATACTGAGCTTGTATACATGAGAGTATGTGTGGAGTTTAAGTCAAGGGAGGTGACGCTAAGATTATACAATTCATTGGTAAGACCCCACCTAGAATATTGTGTGCAGGTTTGGCCACAAGGCTACAAGAATGAGTCCTGGTCTTAGATTAATGTATTATGAGGAGAGGTTAGCTGAGCTGAATCTGTTCAGCATCGAGTAAAGGAGATTAAGGGGGGACATTTAAGATTCTACCAGGTCTGGATGCTGTTCAGCCAAATAGTTACTTCAGTATTAGTACGAATACAAAACTCGTGGTCATAGGTGGAAATTAGCAAGAGAACATTTTAAACTGGATTTCAGAAAGCACTTCTTTACACAGCGTGTAGTTGGAGTATGGAATAGTCTTCCTGTTAGTGTAATGCAAGCTAAAACCCTGGGTTCCTTTAAATCAGAGCTAGATAAGATTTTAATAACCCTGAGCTATTAGTTAAGTTCTCCCCAAATGAGCTAGATGGGCCGAATGGCCTCCTCTTGTTTGTAAATTTCTTATGTTCTTAAAACCACCTAAAGTGGCTCAATAATATTAAGATCTGGTGACTGTGTAAGAAATGGGAGATGTTCAACTTCAGTTTCATGTTCATCAAACCACTCTGTCACCAGTCCTAAAGTGTGTGTTGCTGTATTATCATCCTGATACACAACACCACCTTCAGGGTATAATGTTTGGACCACTGGGTGAACATCGTCCTCCAGAATGGTTCGGTAGTCCTTGGCAGTGATGCCAACCTAGGATAAGTAGTTAGCCTAGGAAATGCCATGATATTGCAACCCAAACCATCACTGATCCACCCTCGTGCTGCACTCTGGGTGTGTAACAGTCTGGGTGGTAAGTCTCTTTGGGGCGTCTCCACACCGTAACTCCAGAATTTGGGAAAGACAGTGAAAGTGGACTCATCAGAGAATAATGTATGTTTCACATTGTCCCTAGCCTTAATATTTGCGCGGCTGGCACCATTGAAAATGAAGTTTGGCATTGGCACGAGTGACCAAAGGTGACCCTGTGGAGCTCCAGACAAACAGTTTTGGTGGAAACATGAGAGTCGAGGTGCACATTTAATTCTGTAGTGAGTTGGGCAGCTGTATTTTGGATACAACCCAAATGAATGCCTGGTAGGGCTGTGCCGTATAATACCGTCCACGATAACCCCTGTATAGATTTTTATGTGATAAAAAAGTGTCACCGCGATATCAACGATATAGCAACGCAATACATTTAAGGCTGCCTGCACTAATGAATATTTTTCTATAGATTAATCTGTCAACTATTTTACAGATGATTCAATAAATTTAAACGATTAATTTTCCTCCAGAAAAACAAACTGACCGTCTCATTTAAGTAAATTTTATTTTGACAACAACATTGCATGTCATTGTCAAACAAATGATACGCCGAATTTATACAGATTACTAACTTTTGAACATCACAATATCATTAATATTTTACGCATATTGTACTACTAATCTGCTTACCAAATTGTAGGCGTATGTAAATGTCCGTGTAGTAACGAAAACCTGCGTCCGGACAAATGTTTATCCGTCATCTGAAGCCATGCTGATTATTTCCCATGCGCCGTATAGTGGCGTAGAATATATAGTTGTAGAGGGGTTGGATTATACTGACATGCACATTTAATCATTCATTGTGCTTTAGGCAAGATACGGACTGTTTTAAGAAGCGCATTATGGAAGAGAGTAATTTTCCCAGTTCTACATCTCAGCAGCCGCAACATCTTTTAAAACAGGTGACATTGTGGATAAACAAGGCAAAAAGTCGTCGATGGTGTGGCGGTTCTTTCTGAAGCTTTAAGTCCGACATGAAACTCCGTTTTTTAGGTAAATATAGTTTTCGTTGTTATTTCTTTATTTTGCTTTTAATTTTTTTTTATTTAGTTTCTGTTTTCGTTTTAAACCACTGTAATAACACTGGTGCCAACAAGCCCAGATTTTAACCTAAACATTTTCTCATATACTTATTCGATTGAGATTGTAAGGTAGTGAGTGTATTTAACAGCTACAAGGACAAAAATACATTAAAAAGCTCCCTGTACGAATGGTAATTTAATAAACATGAACAGACAGCATTTAACACTTATACCGTTTACTTGTACAGTTCTCCAGCACTGACATTGTAACTCACCTGATTACATATCCATTTTATGTTTACACAAGAAATTAGAGGTAATGCAACAGTTCCACCACTGATATTCTACCTAATTTTATAGTGATTAAAAAAAGATGCAAGGCAACTGTTGTTTAAGTTTTGACCGGATTTTTAGTTTATGTTTATAAGCAGTAACTGTTTACATTTTGTTTGGATTGCTGCTGTTTGTTTACATTCAAACTTAACATTTGAGGTCAATTTCATTAGGTGACAGTATTGTGCCGGCTCCTGAAGAGTTACAGGTGTAGGATATTTTAGTTATTGTTAAACTAAAGTGTTAAGCAGCTGAGTTATACCTTTACTTAAGATTTCCAGGGAAAACACTATCTAGGCCACTTTTGTGTTTACATTTGACTTGTGCCGTGTCACTGCTATTGCACTATAATGCTGCAGATGACCCCTTGTTTCAATAGATTCACACTTGGAATTAGGTCGTCTGTCATCAATGACAGTAGCTCATTGGACACCGAGGATGGAAAATGGCTTTCATTTTGTGTTTTTCTTGTGCTAATCAATGATGCTCCCTGCAAGCTGAAATCACAGATAAAATGTTCAGTATTTTTTATCTTCATAAATACAATTTTTGCAAATTTCCTTGAAATATCATGATATAATTTTGAGGTTATATCACCCACCCCTAGTGCCTGGAAATCCCTTTCAGACAGCTTTCTCTTACATCCACAGATACTTCCTTCTGGATATGTTCTATCCTTCCTTGTGGTAATGCGACATTAGCCTGGATACCGTGGCTCTCGATACACCACAGAGACTTGCTGTCCTGGTCACGGATGCGTTTTGAAGTCTGATATGTCTCCCATGTTTACACCACCATTTTGTTGGTCCAAAAAAATGACCAATTGCAATAGAGACACACCTGTGGTTGATGGTGATCTTCTGTTATCTAGTCTTAAGATAACTCATAAATCTCAAGTAATACCAGATATCAACTGAAAGTCAACAAGGCTGGTATACACAATCCATGCTCATTACCGAGTCATCTCTTTGGACTTCTGCAGCATTGGGCAATAATCCATTATGACATCATCTTCAATCACCTAGTTTACACATGTATCGAGATGTGGTGTTAACAGTTTAAACCATATAAAAGTTTACATGCATACAAGTATTTTCCGGGTGGTCATGTATACTGACTGGTGTACAAGAAATTTACGGAAAAGATTGCAGTCAAAGGTAAATGTGTTATCCTTGTCTTACTAATGCTGGAATGTCTAGTGACAGACTGACAGTACCTAAAATAATTGTGAATAAATCAATTTTGATATCAGTCTATGGCTGGGTGATATGGTAAAATATTTTATCATGATTTTTTCATATTAAATGGTATCGATAATTATCACGATATAATTCCAGCCTGAGAGCGGCGATTTTAGAGAGGCGGAGCCTGAGAGCTGTGGTGTCTGAGAACGGTGTGGCCTGAGAACGGCGATGTTAGAGCGGCAAGGCCTGAGAACGGCTGAGCTTGAGAACGGTGTGGCCCGAGAGCGGCGGAGCCCGAGAGCGGCGGTGTCAGAGCAGCACAGCCTGGGAGCAGCGGTGTCTGAGAACGGTGTGGCCTGAGAACGGCGATGTCAGAGCAGCGGGGCCCGAGAGCGGCGGTGTCTGAGAACAGTGATGTCAGAGCAGCAAGGTCTGAGAGCGGCAGAGCCTGAGAACGGTGTCTGCAGCCACATTATTCGCTTATGATGGTCAACATGACACTTCATGAACTATTTGCTGTATTTTCTGACCAACAATAAAACATAAAACCATCACAAAACTGTGGCTATTAAATAAAGTGATAATAGTAAAAATAAAACAATTCCAGTAAGAAAAGCAGCCAACACTGCTTGGACCCCTGATAATAGGACCTTTCTGTAAAGAATCTCTGACCATGCAATAGGCAGGTAATTCACTTACAGCTCAACAGCAGAATCAATATTTTTTGGCACCACAAATGTAATGTTTTCCTTGGGTTTCATTCGTTTGCTTTTTGTGGCCTTGGGGCCAGGGGCAATGCTAGAGATTTAGGGCCCCATGAAGGCATGTCATATTGGGCTACCCAGTCCAGACCAATCCAGTCATTTTCCAAATTGTCTAGGTCCCCTGTCACTCATGGGCCCTTGGAATCATCCTAACTTTCCCCCGCTTTACGGCACCCCTGCTTGGGCCTCTTCTGTTTGGTGAGAATCACTATCACACAAGGAGGACAGCATGAATTTGTAAAACTGTTCTCAGGACAGTTTCAAACCCTGGGTCAGACGCCCTGTATAACGCATATCCTAAATCGTGATTTCGATTTTAAATTGATCAATTGTTCAGCTCTAGTCTCAGCATGAGCGCATAATTATGCAATTCCTCTAATCAGTAAGGGTGTCCAGCGACAGCTCCATGCATGGTGGTGTCCAGAATGGCTTCTCTGATCTTGATAACCTTTGAAGTGGCAACAAAAGGGGGTCTACCCTGGTACTATGTAGGGATACTTAATAAAGCGGCCACTGAATACATACAATTTCTGACCCTGAAAATAAGGGGTGACAATGACACAATAAGGGTGGTTTTTCTGCCTAGTGTCACAGCATGGCATATTTAAGCGTTCTGAGCAATCACCAAAAAAAAAACATTTTTGAAGCGATCAATTGGCTTGTGCTCCACGGCTGAGCAGACAAACAGGCGGCATATTCAGCTCAGTAAAGCCATGTCGGCAGGACAGATTTTCATACAATTAAGTGAGACGCAGGATCAGGTTTGTATAAAACTAAAACCAGAGAGAGATCTAAACGCAGTTTGCCGAAGTTCAAAGAAGTCCAATCCAATTAAATGTGCAACATGAAGAACTTTGTCTGACAGATATGCAAGCCTGGGACTGTGTGACACACTGTAGGCGACCTCAAAAGTGACAGTGGGAAGCATTACTGTGTGCTGTTAATACTGCCTGGTTCACCCTTTTTTAGAAACCAACAAAGCAGTGACTGACCAATAGAAAACCAGGCGGTCAGACGTACTGCAGCACAGATGAACAGAGGAAGGTAAAAGCAGGCGATTCCACAGTGAAGTTAACATTTTATTTCTGTAAGTGCCATTCATGCATATTGGGCAAGGGGCTGGGCGGGGTGGGGGGGGCGGTGGTCAACTGTTAATGACACAGGTATTGTACAGCACTAAACCGATACAGAGACTAGCTGTGCCTTTAGACAGCCATGATACTGTAATAAAACGTGCATTAAAAAAAGAAAACAAATACAAGATTTAAAATAAAAACAAAACAGCGAATAACATCTCTAAACACTGAAACAGGAACGCAGTACACGTAAAAGGTCACACAAAGCCAATGCATTTCCATCACATATATACAATATAGATATATATACATTCTTTATCGCCATTTGACTGAATAATAAAATACTCTGTATCCTGTCCGTTTTTTTTTCTGCGCACCACCTTCCTGTGTGATGCCACGCACACCCAGAGGGGGAGAAAGGACCATTTAAAAAGATATATTTACAGTAAGCACGACACACGTCAACACTGAATAAAACGGGCCTCACATCAGATCAAGGCCTCCTCCCTGTGCTTTTCCCTAACCAATGCTGTACAGTCACCCCGGTACAGGAAAAGTGGATTTGCCTTAAAAAACACGACAACACACACACACAGATTTAAGAATCACTCTTTTTCTTAATTGGTTGCTTTTTCCATGTCTCCATTTCAGCATCCCCCCCAAACCCCCAACATTCTACTCTCCCTTTTACGCATTCAAAGATGGAGATATAAAAAAAAAAACAGGGGGGTCTCTTTTTTTTTTTTTTTAAAAAAAAAAAAAAAAACCTTGTTCTCACACTACATGTTTCTACCCTCATTACCTGGGGGAGCCAATCATACGCCGTGCCCTTGACTTAAGACCACAGAATCCCCAGGAATCTTCATCCTTCCAACACTTCCAGACTTTTCAGAAGAAAAGTTTATCAGAATTTGACCCAAAAGTTAGCTTATCACTTGGACTGGATGACTTGCGTCAGACCAAACAGGATTACTATTGCTGCGATGTTGTCAAACGGTGCCCGTTCATCTTTCTCATGCTCAGCGGCACTGGCACACCCCTTCGTAGGAAGGACACGCGGCAAGTCCGAATTTAAACTCACCCACACGCCCCTACAAGTCACAGCCTGAATCTGGAGAAACGTTCAGGCCCGCAAACTGGACAGGGGTGAGTGAGCAGGGGAGCACGGCAGCGGCTGTGGGGGCCTTTCCTGTGTAAGGACAAGGGTCCCTCACGGGGGCCAATTCAAGACGGAGGAATCACTAGTATTACAGCCTCAAAGGGAATTCCTATGATTTATCATCCAATTAAAAAGCAGCATGAGATCAGTGGCTGACTGAAGCTGCAGTTTCTCCAATCACACGGGACACAAACAGGAATCTAACAGTGTCAGAGCGAAAAGTGCTTCTTCGACACAAGCTGAGAGCAGCTGTTACAGGTGGGGGGGGGGGGGGGGGGAAAAAAACGGCCAAGGAGAACCCAACGGATAAATTTGGCCATGGGGTGGGGTGGAGACGACCGACCACACACCAACAAGATAAAAATTACTGACACATGAACAAAC
>JAODKC010000107.1:3498434-3511637 GCA_026777985.1 Mormyrops attenuatus | reverse complement strand
AGTTATGAAAGAGTACAGTGTAGCAGAAGGGTGTTGGAAAAGGCAAGTTAACTTCTACCACAGGTTAGAGCAGTGGGCGGGTAAACGAAGCGGGGGTGAGGGGGTGTTGGGGGGGAAGAAAAAAGCCGGGAGAACCAGCATTTCATCTCCACAACAATGATGCTGCAAACAGATAACACAACATATTGTGCCACTGTGAATGAACCACCTGCTGAGCACGTCACGCAAAATACCCTAAAAGCCAAACACGACAGAGACGTTTCTACAGGAGACCCGCGCTCGTCTTCCACGCAGCCTAGCGAGGCAGCGACACATGGCAAAGGGTACAGCCTACAAAGGTTGGGAAAGGAGGGTCAAGCAATCCTGCAAAGGAAAAAAAAAAAAAAATTTAATCTCACCCATCATACCCCCCACCTCAAAAGAAACAAAACATATTAAAGAAAAGGACAGCCAGAAACAGTAATCTGACCAGGCAGCACTGTCAAGGTTACCTGCTTGAAGGGCTCATAGTCACTGCCCACCAAGGAATTCCCCCCCCCCCAACATTGCAGAGGTAAACCAAGTCACATGACCCACAAACAGGTTCCTCACCACACTGTCACACATGCATGTTACAGATGTATTGTTTGCCTGTTTCTGCTAAATATTTTGAAACCATCAAACAAATTTCACCACTCCAACTAGGGCTGTGCGATATACACTTTGGATGACAAAATAAAAACATGTATAGTTTCATATTATGCCCTATCGTTTATTTCGCGGTGTTGCAAAATACACCATTTACAGCAATACGTCATCACTTGGATGACGGTTTGCAATGTGACACCACCGGGCGGGATGTGGCACTTGTATGGAAGTTTTTTATTGGGCTTTACTATTTGCAACCCATAGAAGACAATCCACAAATATGTACCATGATCCAGAAATATTTAACTATCCACAAATAAGAATTTTTAAAATTTGTGTTGTGTAAAATCATATCCCCAAAAATGCAGAGCGATATGTACACGTGAAATATGCTTTGCACATTTGTGGATCACTCCCCATCTATCCATAAATATGACGTGCAGCTGAGATATACATCGTTATCGGGATATTAGATGACTTATATCGGGATATGAGATTTTGGTCATATCGCACAACCCTAACACCAACCCAATATTACCAAGCCGAACATCTACCCGGGAAGTCATTTACACAATTTGGAGGTGCTGGGTGCAGAAGCTGCCACACTTCTGCAGCTACCGTGACCCCATCACCGCTAATGACTGAAATATGACATACGAAATATTCATACAGAAACATATCTATGTGCTGGCGTGCAGTTACTGGACAAAATAAAGTGTCAAGCCTGCGCAAACCTAACTGGGACATTTCTCCTCCAAATGACTTCTAATTATTCAGTTTTTCCAAAAAAAGATTCCGTATCTTCATTTCACATACTGCTCTGCAGCTGGCATCAGCCCCACCAATAACTTTTTCTTGCTGGGGAAGCGGACTGCCAGATACCCGCTTCAGGTGCCACAGATCAAAGCTGCAGTTGCATCTCATCAGAAAGTGAGCTCTGTCCTTTTTGAACAGGAGCTCAGGTTCATAAACAGCCCACCCTCCAACCAAAAGTACAGATTTGAAGCCCTTCAAGATTTGGCTAGATGAGGCCCTCGGTAAGTGTGTACTACACATACATATAAAGCATTAGCATTTAGATTGGCTGTGCGGTCAGAGGCTACATTTAAGAGCTGTGGACGACTCCGGCGAAAAGGCAAAATAAGGAAGGCTGATGGAAGAAAGAGCAGACAATGAAAAAGAGAGAACAGAAAACACATACGTCTCAATCGGGAGCGCTGAGAAACAAGCCGCACGTTCCGAGCTAATTTAATCCCCCCGACGAAAGGCAGCCGGCACAGAGCTCATAATGTCAGAAATTGACCCAGAGCCAAAGCTTTTTCAGAGCATAACAATCAGTGACAGTGACAATGTACAGCAGAGAATTAAGCGTTTCATCAACAACTGCTTGCGGTATGCAACACCGAGATTTTCAAAGCCGGAAAGGGATTTATAAGCAAGACAAAAAAAAATAAAAAATACATACACAAAACTGGCGACCGAAAGTTCTTCCGTACTCATATACAGAGCCGCGGCGGTGCTACCGGGGTCCATCGTCGGCCCAACAAGCCACCGCTGGCCAGCTACCGGCCATGGCGCCAAGTCACCGAAAGGCTGCACCATAACAGGAATGGGCAGCCAGACATGTTGGAGGCTGAGAGCTTCCACCAGATTTTGCATCCGGTTTCCAGGCAATACCTGGGATTATCAAAGACCAGTGTTCGAGGATTCAGGTTATAAGATGAAAAAAATCTCATTATTCCCATAAGATATTAAGCAAAGTCTAATAAAAACTAATTTAAATTTTACCGCCATATTAAATACCAAATGATGCAGACCTCATGCGCACAGATATTTCTGGACATTACCAAATTCACAAAGCAGGGGGCGCCGACCTGGCCCAGGAAGTCCGACAGCTTGCAGCTGTATGCCTTAAAGAGCGCGCGCCCATCAGGAGATGTCAGTCACCGCTCTGTCCATCAGGGCGGCCAGCTGTATCATTACACGCCACTGCGTATCATTAAGCCCCACCTGCCACATGGGGGGGGGGCACACAGCCGCTGTTAGTCCATCAAAATCACGCCGAAGTGAAAGCGACCTGCGTGCGATTCCGAGCCGGAGAGAGGAGGAGCGTTCTCCGCCAAACACAGGTAGAGGGAATGAGGCTTTAACACCTGCCATATTAACGGCCCGCACCATTACCATACAACACAGGCTGGCATTTCAGGGAAGCCTCAGGAGGCTCCAATGCAAAGGAAGGAGCCCAGAGGTGGCGTGGCAGCTGGGGGAACAGCCTAAGTGAACAAGTCGTTCTCTGGAGGTGGTGAAGAGCAGCGACTCCAAGCTAAAGCACATAGATGTTAGGGCGGAGTCAGCGTCGCTGAATATTTGAGAACATCTATTAAAAAAAAATTTAATTCAAATTAAAAAGTTAAAAATTAAACTGAATAATGAATGAGGCATCTAAAATATTATTTATCAGCAATATGATTAGTTGTTTTCCTTAAGAGTTGATTTTTTGCATGAAATCTGTATGCACTTTCCAAACCAATCATAATCATAATGAAACTTTTGCAGCAATGAGTAATTTCTCATTTTATATGGAAATACATTAATGCTTGTCCATGTGCGGGGGGGGATGAGAGTCGCGGCAGGGTTATATTACTCGAATAATGACTGGCGTAATTCGACTAGTGTTTCTGCCTGAAGTTCCCCTCTTCTCACAAGACCTGTGCGCCTGACTAACGCTTCCCCACCAGCTCCACAGTAAAATGCAGCATGGGTACTATGGTTATCAGTCACCGGTGGGCTGACCTGCACACTCTGGCTCGCCCGGCCTAGTTACGGCGCTCCCCGCGACGTGCGCATTATCATACGCAGCAGACGAGCGCGTGCGCTGGGTAGTAAATTCCAGTGTGCGTCTCCACGGGAACAGCAGGAGCTGCAGCTGCACTACAGACGACACCCCCCCCCACCACGCATACACACCTCCGCACTGGACGCAGTCTCACTCCTCAGTCCTCGTTAAACGTGCACCCATTCCCCCTACCCCGTATAAATGTGCATACTTGCACACTCCCCACCCCCTCCCCGGGCCCGGCAGCGGGAGCGTCCAGACATCACTGCCGCTTTTGTCTGTCTGGCTCCCACTGTGCTCAGCTGACAACAATCACCTTCACGGTAATTAGGAAGCACACGCTTCCTTTTGGGGGCAATGCAAGCAAGCTGTGCGGGGCCAGGTACATCCGCTGTCAAGCGCTCACGGCTTTAACCCCCTACGCCAGCCGGCAACAGCACCCCTGCCCCCCTCCTATACGTGGGCCAACATCGCGAGACATGGGGGGCTGCAGATTATCTCCAAACCATTTTTACTGTTAATAAGCAGAAATAAGGTTTTGTAGCTTGGGGATTCTATTCACACCACATGGCTGCAAATGTAATTAAAAAAAAAAAAGAAGTAATTTTAAAATCTTTACACACAGGCATCTCAAAGGTCAGCTGAACTCAAATTTAACATTTGAAAATTAAATTCAGATATGATGACGCGTATGAATAATTGCGCTGCCTGTCGATCGCAGATCAAACAGAAAGTCAAAAATGGTCTGATCTGGTCTGTGTGACCCAACAGATCAACATTCACATCACCAGCCGTGATCTGAGTGGGAATCTCAGGTGTGCTGGCCCGCCATCATCTTTCCCAGGGTGTGATGTTCAATTCTGTTCAGTTTTAATGTATGGTTTTGTTAGTTTTTGGGAGTGATCAAACAAAACAGAACAGCAGAGAATACAGCTGGTATAGTTTAACCAGGATGAATTCAACAGAGTGCTTGCTATTTATAAGAGCACTAACTCATTGTTGGGGTTCAGATGCATGAGGAACACATGACAGTGCACCCATCACCGACTTTACCATGTCCCGCTAGACTGTTATACTATTAGCAACTTGTTAGCAAAGGCTGCAAATTTCAGCCACTGAAATGATTAAAAACCTACTGGGTTGTATACGGCTAATTCATCTCAGACACTGTTAAAAAAAGGCTCATTTACATACAAACGTCACACTATCTGGCAAGGCAGCAGACATGATTCACAGGCACTTGGACAGCTAATGCTACAGTCAGAAATCTCACCAAGCACATCTGCTGTAGTCTCTCGGTATCAGGACGGAGCGGGCCGTACTGGGACAGGAGGACAGTCCGAGGGCGCGGCCTCCATGGGTACGTGCTGCCTTTCGATAGGGCGAAGGCTGGGCTGCTCTGCCTCTTTCCGTCTCCCATTCATTATTTGCCTCGCTCCTGGGGTCGGCGGGTCATCCGCTCAACTCCGAACTCCTCGTGAGGAGTAACAGCATCAGACGGCAGCCTTTTGGGGTGCGAACCAACCAGATTCTATTCATCTCAAAAGTAAAATGCGATGCATTCGAGTTGCTGGCAAGCTTGACTAATTAACAGGAGAGATCGATGCAGCCTGCGATGCTTTTCTTAAATTCCCCGCGGCATTTCTCCTCACCCCGCCAGGAGCGCACAGGCGCCCACACTCCCAGGGTGCGCCAAGCTTCACTCAAGCTCAACCCTTAATTGCTTCACTGGAGTAATTATGGGGATGCTGGGGTCACCTCACCTGGTGTTTCAGGTGTCACTCGAGCACTAATTAAAGCACACTACACTCCGAGGCGTGGCATGATCCCGGCTCACCTTCCAGCCGCTGCCCGCCTCTCGGTAGTACGGAAAGTTGTCGCAGATCCACTGGTAGATCTCACTGAGGGTCATCTTCTTCTTCGGTGAGCTATTTATGGCAAAGGAGATGAGGCTGGCGTAGCTGTAGGGCGGCTTGCCGTCCCTGTGCTGCTGCGCCTCCTCCTGGTCGAGCATGGCGCCGCCTCCGGGTTCTAGCAGGGTGCCCTTCTTGTTGGTGCCCGGGCCGTGGGCGTGGCCCCGCGGCCCGCCGTCCGCCTTCTGGATGGCGGCCCGCATGGTCAGCTGCGGGAGCCAGTCCATGGAGGTCAGGCTGCTCTCCAGCTCCGACGTCATGGTGTCGACACAAGGCGGCGTGGGGAAGGAGAGACGGAGGCCTCTGCTCAACACTCTCCTCCAGCACAGAAATCCAGAGGCAGCCTGCAAGAAAGCGAGGAGGCATTTAATCTCACTGTAAAGAGCATTGTCACTGGTAGGTCACGTATGCAGCCAGAAAACCTAAACGTCCACTTGTAAGACCTCAAAGCCTCAAAAGTCTCAAAGCCGTCCAGGCCCCTTTTCAAATAAAAGCATCAGTTACAACCAACAGCACCAATATCATCAAAAGTAAACACATCACCGCCAGCCATCAATGGGGACGACGGGATTATAATTTTACTTCCTGGCAAGCAGCTCTGAGGGCAGATGGGGGCAGAATTCGCTTCGCTTTCCTACACAAGGCACCGCGGTAGCACAGCTACTGTTAGACGGGACCCGCGAGAAACAACAGGGATAATTATGGCGAAATCTCATCAATGCTGGATGCAGGAGATAAAAAGCCGCTCTCCACTGCCCGGGCCACTTCTAACACCCGACCCGCGAGGTGACTAAAGGCTGAGGAATCTGCATCGACTGCCAGCCGGACCTGGGAAAGCGCAGAAGAGAAATCTCATTTCCACGGGGATCTAAAACCCGGCGAGTGTCGCCTTTCACCACGGAGGGGAACGCGTCTGTCGCCTTTTCACACTGCGGGGGGAGGCAGTGTTCCCACAGCTTCTCCCTCCTTGGGCTGTTACAGAACACGGCCGTCGGTGAGCGGCTCGAGCCGCGGCGCTAACTACACATGTAACCCTACTGCTGTGATTTGAAGCGGGACGCCTCTGCATCTCCCTGTGCTCCAAGGAACCGGTTCCCATCCTGAAAGTCAGCCACCTAAATGACTCTGCCTTTGTATGCTGACAATTTCAGCTGCTCGACCACAGAATCTTTTCAAATGATGCCCCTTTTCTTCCATTTGTACGGTGAGATAATTTGATGGGGCAAAAGTGGGTTAAGCGCTCTGCTGAAGGGTTCTCCAGCAGGACATCAGCACCACATTACGGGCAGCTTCCAAAACTAACATTTAATTGGAGTTTTGGTAGCAGGCCGGATTATTTACAGTGCCGGCTGCTCATGAGTCAACATCATTAACTGATATGCTTCCTGAAGTTACAGAGGCAGATCCCAGATTTAGATTTTCACTTTTTCACTTAGCAGTTGTTTTTTTTTCCCCACAGCTATGGATCTTTCAAATTATGACACCACATCTAGCCCCCAGGTGTTACTGGGAGACAACATTTCAGATTCAAGCCCTGAGCAGAAAGACAATAATGCATAATCTTTGCATACTTTTGTGCTAAATGCAACAGTGTTTGTGATCTTTGATTACACCCAGTTGTTTGACTCACATTTACCCCGCAAAAGGAGTTACTGCTCTTACCCGCTGATAAGTGTGAGTGACACTATCCCAAGGTCCAACAGCAAAGCCCAATGTGACGAGTCCATTTCCACACGGAGATCCCGTTAAAAAGGATTACAAATTAAATGTCAGAGTCCAAATGGGCAATTTGCAGTTTAGGAAACAATCTGCGAATAAATACATAAAAGATAATGCTTTGTCACAGTCACATGGCACCGCACCGGCGACCGACAGGCGAAGTGCCACGAGTGCGATGGCTCTGTCCTGACGCAGTAATGAAATGGCCCGTGAGGGCGGGCGGATGCGACGTGGCGCACGAGCCAGCTCCGTGCTCCGCGGGACGGGAAAGCCTCAGCTCGCTGGCGCCGGTGACTTCAATTTGCACTTAACCACCTTGACAGGCCATCAAGACAACCTGCGAATGCTTCAGATCTATTTGAATGCAGAGCCTGAAAACACTTCACAGGTATCTTAGCGTGAACACGAAAGCGAGAAGGGACACAGGGACTCGAAAACCACCCAAGAAACACAATTCGCAAGACACAACATAATTAGGTGATTTATTTTTTTTTTTTTAATAAGCAAGGTGGGATGGGGGGACAAAAAAAAATAATAATTCTAAATTGATTGCACAAAAACTTACAGCTGTGGAACTGAATAATACACTGTATCTAGGACTGCATAACATCACTTAAATATTTCATGAGTGGAAAAACCCCAGGGAGAGACAGGCAAACATCTTGACTGTCAGTTTGGCACTTAAGAATGCTCAGAAGAGAAAAATAAAAAAAATACAAAAAAATTGGCCTCCTCCGGAGCTTAACTGTGAGCCATCGCTTTTGAACGAGTCTCACTCCCTGCCATGGAAATTAACGGTTCTCAGAGTTCTGGGCTTCACTTTTGGCCCTGACGCCACACTGTTGTGTCAGATTTCACCAAAACAAGCCATTCTCAGCTTCCAACCCGCCATGATTTTATTATTCCAAGAACTATACTTACTTTTTTTATTATTATTTCAAAATGTCAGGCTGAATCAACCCATCACCCGGCACATATTTAAAATTCAGAATGAGTAATGCTATTATGCAGTCGAGCCCATGAAACCTTAAACGATTCGGTTCAGAGTGGGTACTGCAGTTCAAAGTACTGCCCTTCTTTAATGTGATTAATTATATCAGGCTCTTGCACAAAGAAACGTGGAGTTAGCGTTTAACCATCTGGCTTCAGGCATTAAAGAAATCACACACAAAGATAATATCCACTAATTTATTGGTTTTTTTTTTTTTTAAATGAATCTATTTTTATTTTACGGTTGGATATCCGCCACCTGTGCTCAAATGACCTTTCCCAGTGCTGTTAATAAGGTTTGAACTTAACCGTATCCTGCACTCCTTTACAGTCCTGACCTCCCACTGCAGAAATGGCCACCTAACCAGCCATCTCATAAAGTGCCATCTATCAAAGTGAGTAGCCGGCTTTGTGATCCACATCAGTATTCATCGCGCTCTGCCAACAGGAGGACATTCCTGAAACAAAAAATGGTAATAACGTTGCTAATTATCTCAATGTGATGAATTCTTCTGCGATCAGTCAGACCTTTAAGTAACATTCTGGTGCAAAGAAACTTTTACACACTCAAGAAAACCGCAGCTGCTCTCTTTCACCCAGTAGCTGCTGAAATGTGCCATGTTGGATGCTGGGATAAGTACTGATAACATGGAGTACCGATTACCCAGGGCTGTTGGGAGAACACGTCTTCTGGAAAATAGAAGTTCATATCCAGAACAAGTGGTTATCACCGTTGCCCCACATCTCCGGCACCAGGGTTCGAGTCTCTGCCATGGCTCCATGTGTGTGGAGTTTGCATGTTTTCCCCGTGTCATTGTGGGGTTTCCTCCGGGTGCTTTTTATAAAGCGGAGTCGTCCCTTGTGAGGACTGGAAAAATGTCCCCACAAGGTCAAAAAAACAGGTTGATATCACATTGTGGGGACATTTGGTTCTCATGATGTAATATATACACACACACACACACCTTCTCATTTCTCAGGTGTCCCAAAGCAATGGGCCTCAACTGGAAAAACACGATTATCCGAAAAACCTCTCAAAAACCCGGTTAAGACGGATCAAGGCCACACTGTTTAAAGAGATGCCTCAACCGGCTTCCTCTGCCTATCCTGTGTTCCCCACATAATTAAAATTCACATTTAAATGGAACTTCTAATAAAGACGTGATTAAACCTTTAATTTCTGCGGATCATCAAGTATATAATGTAACAGCCGCCCCAGGAAACACCAAGAACTGGGTTGGACTTTGCCCCAGGGGTTGGAAAAGGAACAGAGTGAGGTTCTCCCGTTAAGGGGCAACTCAGCAGCGTTCACGTCCCACATGCCGACCCCAGTTTTCCCATTGTAAATCATCCAATCACCCAAACCAAGCCGTGCTCATGCTGACATTCCCTGCTTACTAGAAGGGCAGAAAGCATGACCAAACTGAGCCAAATGATCACCATCTGATTGGTAGACATGAACTGAGTTTTCTGCGCATAAATTATTCAAGAAGGGTATACGAGTATTCTATATATTATTCATTATTAATTAGAAATGCAACGATCCAATATTTGGATCGGTATCGGCGCCAATCCAGACCTATTTGACAGATCAGCTCTGCCATACGTCACCAATCCATATCCGATACTCACTCATTTAGTTTTTGGCAATCTCTAAAAAGACAGATTTAACACGAAATAGGAGCTATTTGTAAAATCAATCGCACGACAGCTCTTTCCCATCATAGATGTGTTTTTTGCGGCATTCAAGCTGAACATGCTGCCACACGGTTTTTTTTGCTACTGTGTGAGCGCAGTGACTTCTACCTACTGTGACGTCATGTGCATACCCTTTGCAGTATGAGGAGCATAAGAACATCAGGTAAGATCTGAGAGTATTGTACCAAACCATAGTACACCAAAACAGTATTACGTGGTATCCTCCGCTAACCGAATTTAATAAACAAAGATATGCCAAGTTTATACTGATTACTTTTGGGCGTCATAAAATGCCTTGTTAATATTTTGGGCATACCACTAATCTGCTTAAATTGTGGCCGTAAATAAATGTCCATTTAGTACCAAAAAGCTACCGTTCAGGCCAAATGTTTCACCCATCATCTGAAGCCCTGGTGATTATTGTGCATGCACGATATAATATCGACATGATATCGCCCGGCCCTAAGCTGAGGCGTCACCTGCGGCATGGCTGCACTTCAGCTCCCATCCCTGAAGTGGTTTGTCATGTGGTGGGTGTGGCAATGCGCTGTATCAGTGTGCACTCCTTACCTCTCTACTTAAAGTACTATACAACAGCTGAACGGAATGGAATTTGTAATGCAGATTTACGTGAGCAAATGCTAAAGTCTGATGCTAACATAAGACGCCGATTCTCACAGACTTGCTCGTGGAAATAAGTACATAGTAAATCATAATGTACACCGAGTGAACAGTAAATAAGCGTCACTTCGCTTTTCCATCACTGATGCTCTCTAAACCCGGCAACGCTTTTACCAAGCCGACCGTTCTGCAGTGGAAAACCGAAGCGTGCTGGAACCACGCTGGAACGAGGCGCTCTTCGCGGTACGGCTCGGGCACAGCTCGGTTCCTATATGCCAGTGGAAAAGCGCCATAAGATACTGGCGGGGACCAGACCCAGGAACAGCCCACCCTGTCCACAGGGGTCGAACCAACTAACTGTTCCATGTGCATTTTTTCCTCCAGACCTTCACTTGATATTGGCAGCAATCACAATGTGTACAAAAGACACATAATTGGCCAGCAGATTTTTTTTTCCCCCCATACAGTGACTTTCCGCAAACAATAATCTAGGTCCATTTCATTCCACAGGCTGCCATGATGAGTCAATTCATCAATAAGGCAGCATAACTATAAGTGAGTGGAATGCTGCGTTTATGGTGACAAATGAGTTTAATAAGGCGTAATACAAGTGGCAAGCAGAAGGGCTTCCATGCGACGACCCTCAGTGGAGACAGACGTCTACGTGACCAAAGAAATAAGAAACCCGCACGGAAAAAAAAAAATCCAGCTAACATTCAGAGCCCTGTTTCTTATGAATATTCAGAAGGCAGCCACCATAATAAAAGCTTCTGGCTTCTGAAGCGACTTGTGCGTTTCTAGTAAGAAAGTTAACTTTCTCAGCTATCTGCAGGGCTTATCTGTTTGCTGATGTACAGACAAACCATTGTGGTGTAAAAGCTATTAAACAAAAAAAAAAAACTCATAACTGACTACCAGAGCGTTTCCATTAATAATATTTGTCAAGCTTTCAACTATGGTTTCTCACACAGATTTTGAATCTGTATGGCATGTATGGGGCATGGAGTAAAAACCTGACTGAGACCGTGTGCTCATGGTAACGTTCCGAGGCTTTTGAGCCGACAAACATGACATCACCTGTGACAAGGAGCAGCCTGCAGTCATCACTGAAGGAGCATGTTCTTTTGGAAGAGATCCTTCAGCTGCAGCAGGCTCTTTGAGCTCATACAGGCCATGAGATTCGTCCAGGTGAAAGAACAAAGGAGTTGGCCATTCTGCCAGTCAGCGCAATGTTTCCAGCACACACATATACAGGAGGCTGCAGTTAACATTCCGACTGGGTCTGGGCCTGGAGAACCTTGACCCAGGTAATATTACACATGACCCAAAAAAAAAATAGAACACATTCATCTCCTAGGCTCTCAAAAGGGCAGTTCCTAGTCCTTAGTGCTGGATAATGAACAGGCACACATCTCTGTCAAAATGCACCTCAAAATCTATGTCCCATCTTGCCATCTTGCCACTATGGGTCAACAAACTAACTCGGTTTGGAACTCCCTCCACTAGATGAGAAGAGTCACTCCAGATGGTTCTCGTATGGTTCCCCAATGGTGAAATAAATTGCCGAAAAATGTCCGGTCACCAGACTCCATCTCCACCTTCAAGAACCCATTTGTTCCATGACTTCCTGTACTAGCCTGATGTCTCTTTACATTCACTTAATGTTCTTAATGTTGCAATTGTGGTCTTGAATAGTCTCATTAGGGTCTTGCTTACTTAGTTGGAAGTTATTGTGTGATTGTTGCTGTGTAGCTGTTTAGCTCCCGTGCCAGCTACTGCTTACACTTGTACCTCAGCATTCATTGGTAGCTCAGCATTCATTGGTAGTTCAGCCTAGCTAAAACTTGTACATCGCTTTGGACACAAGTATCTGCTAAAAGTGTTAAATGTAAATATAAACCTGGGGAGATGACAAACTGGAGGACCTCTCCTGGACCAGGTTCGAGCACCTGAGGTCACAACAAGTTAGGTTGGCCACACCTTGCAAAACTGAGTCAAGATAAACAGGAGGTAGCCTAGCAACTAAGTCCCACAGTCGTGGGCGAAACTCAGGTCTCACTCTATGCCGCAACGGCATTCTGCGTTTCTGAAAAGACTGTGTGGGTGGGGGCGGGGCTGGGTGGGGACCACCCCCTCACCTACGACACGGCCGTTTAGAAATCCCTCATTTTTTCCAGGCCTCGAGGTACAGACCAAGGGAGGAGCATCTAACAAAAAAAAAAAAAAAAACAAATAACTAGAACAGGCTTTAGGGAAAGAAAAAAAAAAGAGAGAGAGACACCCCAATGACTCATCTTTTTAAGAAAAGAAAAAGAAAACAGCAGACACTATAAAAGCCAGTGGGCAGCTTATACATGGCTAAGGCCTGATGAAGGGTTTTACAAATTAGTGCTAAAGACTGTGCTCAGGAAGAAGACGAAGGCGACGCGCTCCATGCTTCCGCGCACGTCCGGGATGCGCTTGCCTAACTGGCTATAATCTAAAACAGATTTCCCGCAGACATCCCGTGCTGCGCAGGCAAGCAGCTCTGTGCACAAGACATGCTGCCTTGGCGGCACAGACAGGACAGCCCCTGCGCCCCGAGAGGGAACCCCAGCGTGAGTCTCCTTAGGGGCAGGATAATCCCCCCACATTCCCTCATGGACAGTCGAACATCGCAGTCGGCCTGAAGTATTAAAAGCGCACACTCCCATCTCCACAAAAATAAACAGCCCCCCCCCCCCCCGGAATAAACAGGCCAGGAGAAGGCGGGGTTTGGGGGGGGTGGGGTGGGGGGGGGGGGGGCGAAGGACACACGCA
>JAODKC010000107.1:3479822-3498424 GCA_026777985.1 Mormyrops attenuatus | reverse complement strand
TACTTATTAAACGCCCCCCCCCCCATACCCCCAAAAATAAACCGCCCCCCCCCCCCCCCTAATTAACCTGGCAATCATTCTGCGGTGTTGGGGGGGTTTGGCTTGGAGACGAAGGGGTCTAAGGACACAGGCATTATGCAGACGCACCTTAGGGCACGAGCCGCTTTCAGAAGCGTTTATGAACATAGCGAGCTCAACCCTTATATTACCGATTACTGACGGACTGATTACCGCTGCTTTGGATTATCACGCGCACCTGCATTTTCCAGCCCCCCCCCCCCTACACTTTTTTTTGCTCTGACACAGGGGTTCGCAAACTTTTAATGCCTATGGACCAGTTTATTACGGCGTACAAAATGTCAAGGACCTGTAAAGTGGAGGGGGGTCAAATACCATCACACCGGGAACAATTCTCAGGGGGTGGGGGCGTTCACCAGGGATAAAAACACATCAAGTAGGAAACCGAACATGAACACAGTTGCTTCTCGCCCATCCAATCAGAACAGATGGGGGGAGGACGCAGACTTACCCTGAATTTTACTGGTTCAAGTCCCATAAATTGCTCTTCTGTGCTAGGGGAAAATATAGGGCTGTAAAAATGGGTGATGCTCAGGGTAAAGAGACTAGGGAACTAAGGCTGGGGAACTAAATCCAAACTCAAATATCTTTACAAATTTTTCACAACCACAAAAAAAGCCCGTGAGGTGAAGTTGGCCTTTCCTATAAGCCACCCAAGTAGGGATCGCTTCTGCTCCCCAACACAGGCAGAGACGTGACTTATGGTACCGGAGGCCTGGAGGGGGCCTGCCAGCCCCCTGCAGTCACACGCTACAAGGCCAGGGGGCCAGGCGTCACTTGAGATGGAACATGTAGGCTCACCCGACACACTACGGCTAAACCGCTACAGCATAGAGCAGGATCACCGGAACCCCTCCCCAGGCTGCAATTGGCCCTGATCCAACAGGTCAAGGGGCACCAGGCAGAAAGCCCTCGGCCCACGGGGCGCCAAAGTGGCTTACCGATTTGTCATCCTTTGGTGACTTAGGGATTTCTGCATAATTTAACCCCAACAGCAAACAATGTACCTCATTAACTGAAATGATTAATCTTTCAACACCTGGTTCAACAACTGCATGATAATAGTCTACAATCCAAACCCCCGCCACCTCCACACCTCTGCAAAAAGACCTGTCTGAAATGAGTATGATCCGGCAGGATGACAAACTGATACCTAATCTTTTGTAAATAAACTGACAAGGAGAATATCTGCACAGAATTACACACTAACAGAAATGCATCAGGGACTGACATGACATACATTTGATATTAGACCGTAAATAAATAAAGATTAAGTGCCCTGTCAGAAAGGGCTTAAAGAACTTTTTAAAGAGCAAACAATCAATACTCTGGCCGCACACCTGTGGAAAGTGTGGAAAGAAATACTGTAGCAACATTTTTAAGCCCGCCTAAACAGCACTAGGTGACCTTGAGGTGTAATTAATCTATTCATCCATGAGTTACAAATCAGTAGCTAATTTTATGCAGCACACGCTAGCCCGCGCTGCTGACAGTCTGATGCTCCAGTGAGCGTGCCGTGTGCTCGTTAATCCGGTAAAGCTGCCCAATGAATACACTGAACCTCCACAATGGCGTACCTGATTGGTGGGAGGTCACATCAACATAGTCACTGGACTAGGCCGAGATCGGATTCGTTCTCGCTAATGAAATGCCAGCCTTCATCTCGATGCAGCTTAACAGAAGGATATGTCCCTACTGCCACAGAGTAAGAAAAGAATACCAGTAGCATTTTATACTATATTCAAATGAAACCAGCTTTAAAAAGCATATTCACTGTATTATACAAGTACTTCACTTAATATAAGAGCTATTTAGAGGGTGAGATTGGACTTTGTCATTAGAAATGGTGTCGATGGATTATTTCAGCACAGACTGGTACTACAAAGCACTAATTACCCTCAAACCTTCATAACAACCTAAATCCTTTCAGAGAAAACAAACAGAAGCTGCATTATGAACTGCAATTCAATAATAAATGTGCACGGGGAAAAAAAATCTGTCTCACAAACGAGCTGGCTGTCATTTCATTCAGGTGCAAAGAAAGTACTTTTGATTTAAAGGTTTGGTGTCAGAAAATGACACATTACATTCTACTGATGTCCCGTAGCAGACAAAATGATGAGGCGACTTTAAAATATACTGTGGGTGTCTTCCATCAACAGAGAGTGCTGCCACAAAGACACAAGGTCAAGAGGGCACCAAGGACGCATTTTCATGCTGCCATTGAATTCACAGGGCCCCTGATATGGCGACAGAGAAACCGCACACAATCATCAGCAGGACTCGAAAAACAGCTGTATTCAGCATAGGAAAGGGTTAATGCCAAGCTGGCATCATCGTACTGCTCAGATGTTTCTGCAAACCACGCACACAAAAACTACTACCGTTAACTACTACTACTGCTACCGTTTCATCATGAGGCCAATAACCGAGATCTTTGGAGTGTGCATGCATGCATGCATGCATTCATGTTTATATTTTAAACAACACAAAATGCCATAGATTAGCTAGAGTGATCTTAGGAGAAACTCAATGAAGGAGGTGACCAGCAGCTGGGACATTTCTCTCCATCCCTCAATACTGACGCATCCAAGACATTCTGACCAGATTCTTAAACATTATTAATGCTTTAAAATCTATATGCTGAACTTCACCTTTAATATGCATGGGAGCGATCTGAGCATTACACCACCTCCATAACTGACTCACAAGACAAAAGTGGATAGTGGTGAGGGAGGGGAGGCAATCCTTAAGTCATTTTCTCACTATTGGGGGGGTGGGGGGGCAAAAATCACTAATTTTCAGTCTTAGCCACTTTGCAAAAGGCATTTTGTTCACAATTACCATTAAATTCAATACAAAAAAGTACACAAGTCAGGCAAGAGATTATTGAATGCTTGGGCCAATAAAATTGAGCATTTCTCACCAGTACGGCCCTAAATCCAGAAACACAGTTAGTGTTGACGAGATCTGATGAAGGTATGAAAGAAAAGGGAGGGAAAAAATAAAAATCAAATGTCAATAGAACAGGCCATTCATCATGCTGCCCAACATTCCAGGCGCACTTTTGGGAGGATGAGTCTGATCGATAAATTGTCAGGTGCCAAAAACGAAAGTCTCAGGGGGCAAAGCATGTCTATAAATACCAGATTTTTCTGCCTGGCCAAGAAGGAGGTCAAGATACGGATTGAGTTCCAGTCAGGCCCGACTAAGCCAAAAACCCAACCAAGAGCAGGTGTGAATGAATCACTATGTACATTTTAGCCATTTTTCCTGTACAAATAAGATAATTTCAGAATTCCAGCAGAGTAATGTATAATAATGGGCCCAAACAGTGACACCTGTGGGATTTCCTCTCAAGCGTGACAAGCTGCTTTGTGACAGAGATAAAGGACTCCGCTGTGAATCAAACTTATTGCCTCATGCTGCACACTTATTCACATTTCTCTGGAAATGTACCTGGTGCATTACTTGGACTCGGGAGACACAGGCATGCGGAACAGGATGGGTTTACCGCATTAACGGCGGTGCACCCCCGCAAGGCTCCTTTAAGTGGCCATCTTTCAGAAGACTACCCAGATCAAGGTCTGGCTGTCATTCAGTACAGCGCACAGTAAGTCCTACCAACCTCATTAATATTTAATCAACTGAATGTCATGCGTACAGTTCCTACTTCATGGTGATTTTGGGGTAACATTACATAACGGCACAAATTCACTGAGCGGCGTGTCTTTGGTCTACGAGAGAAAACCGAGACGCCTGAAGAAAGCCCACACAAGGCAGAAGGGATAAGACCACAGAACCGCTGTGCCGCCCTGGAGAACTGTATATGTTTCAATAACTCCTTCAACATCATTCAAAGCTTTGTTTATTTACGTTTTATTTATTTAGCATATCCAAAGACGCATACAACCGAGAAGGTAGCATTAGCCAGGTCCTGGAGAAAGTGAGGGCGAAAGGTGTTACTTGGGGGCCCAATAATGCTATCACTCTGCCGACCTTGGGAACTGAACCAGCAACACTGGCATCATGGGCACACAGTATTAACCCAGTGAGCCACAAACTGCCCCAATCATTAATTTCACTTATTTCATCCAGTTTTTGCCTTGGAAAGTCTGTATAACTACACATAATGAGACATGATGAGACCCACTAGAGGAAACACACTTATTTACAGATATCTATTTAGCAGGTGTTTTTTTCTAAAGCAACTGAGAGGGCAGGGTCAACAAGTCCCAGGAGCAACTGTGGTTTAAAGGCCTTGATCAAAGGACTAACAGTGAAATTACTCTGCCCACGACGGGATCTGAACCAACAACCTTCCGATCACGGCCACAGTGACCTAACCCAGTGAGTCACACGCTGCCCCCACCAAGTGTTTAACAATGATGCAGAAAAGCTTGAACATGAGCAGGATACCTGGACAGCGGGTAAATAAGGGAAAGGAGACCCAGGGAACATGAAGGCATCAAGGCTGTAGCAGATTATTGCTTTTCATTCAAACCTTGGCAGAATCATTCAGTTGAATAGGTAGCAAAAATCCATTATTTTGTTAATTGCTTCCTCCAGGGTTAGCGTGACACAATGGCAGATGAAGGTCAAGTCAGACTCACCTCGCTGTTCTACAAAGAGCATAGAGGCTGCGGTGTCACCTGGCGAACATGGCCGCCTGGCACGGCACGTCATTCACGACAAAGCTGGCGGCCCGCAGCCATGTACAGATCGTAAACGTCGCTTTCTACCAACGCACCGATAAAAGGCTGCCGTTGCACGCGGCAGATCTCCCTGGCCCTGGAAACTCACCGCTGAACGGGACTCCTTGGGGGCTCTCTTTGTTGTACGTCTGACCATTTGTTTTGTTCAGTTCATCGCTGTGCCCTACGAGGATCCTTCATGGATACCCAAGGCGTTCTGAAGTTAGAGTCAGATCCAGGCCCACTACCGTATGCCGGCACAGGGCATTACAGAACATCAGATCAACCAGTCTAAAGTAGCCTAGGACGAGTACAAAAGCAGCGTATGTCAGACAACTCCAACAATTTACTCTGAATTCAACTTCAGTGTGAACCAGCAGAAAATGCTTACAGGCAGCTTTATAGCCACTAAGGAGACTATTTCAGTTTATGCCACAGCATCATTTTTAGATTAGAAATCATGCACTCCTGCCAGAATGAATAGGGAATAACAGCAAGAGTATCCACTGTGCAGACGGGGGGCGAGTTCAAATATACCTGTACTGGATAGACTATTCCAAAATCTGACCTTAACTTTTTACATGATCATGGCATCTTTTATGTTGCTACTCTGGTTTAGATGATACATTTATGGACTGTGACCATCTCCCTTTGTAAACGTGATTACAGTATAAAACAAAACTGATCGTAGCTTGGCAGAGATTATTTTCACCGCTTTTCAGTCCAATCATCAATATTCCCCTAAACCTTACATGTCAATATTTTCATCTGATGTTTATTTCTAGGCCCCATCGATGGAGGTGATATTAACTGAAAGCCTGCACAGGCATAAGGCAACTGACCACCAAAGCGCCAGGAGTTATTTATCCGTCAGAAGCCATAACCTGCGACATGCTCCGCTCTGCATCCTGCTGCCTCCTACCATGGCCAGAAAGCAGAAGGGGGAGAGGCATCTAACAAACACACAGAAGGGAGAAAAAAAAAAAAGGAGTGAAAAGCTATGCTACAGGTGGGTTGGTCAGCATTAAGGCTGCGCACAGCCGTTACTGTGTCAATAGGCAGCCACTGTTCTGCGTAATTACCATAAAGCAGGAGGGCCTGAATTGGCCACAGTCAGTTGTGTTCTGCTTCCACAGCAGATAATATGGCAGAAAAGAGGTAGCCTTTTGGTCCCGTCCCCATGCTTGTAACCCCCATACCACCTGCTCCCTGCCAGCCTTCGCAGAGGCACTGCCCGCATGCTCCCGGCCTCTCTTAGAGGCAAAACAAGTCGCCTCCTGCACAGACACACGGCGGCTGTGGAGAGCTGCCGAGATACAGGTCTGATGCCAGAGCAACTCACTGGCAGGCGACCGGATGACAGGCACAAGGCAGAGGATGCCGAGTGGTCTGCAGAGCAGCAGAGGGAACTGAAAGAAAAAGTGTGACGTTACCTAGTGTGGCCTGCAGAAAAAGCATGTGGGTCAACCTTAATTGATGACGCTATTGAACCAGGAATATTCATAAAAGACCGGATAAGAACAGGGTCATAATCTTCATCCTCTTGATGCGGGTGAAGCTGGAAGCAGTGGTTGGTGTGCAGCTTGACTGACAGATGAGATAAGCGGTCCCCAGGTTGACTGAACGCAAAAGCGAAGAGCATCTACATATCGCCGGGGGGCGAAAACGCACAGTGAGCCTCGAAGGTTTAACGCCTGAAAGACTGCAAGTATTTCAACGTGCTTCAAAACCTGAACTGGGAGAAAACACCTTGAGGTTCATCTTAAGTCTTCATACAGAGCAATGTCCTTGATGGCAAAAATAAACATGACCAAGTTTCCCCAAACGTGGCACCGCATATACAGCTCTCACCATAGAAACATCCAAGACGCATTCAATCTCGGCATTTATGACAACAGTTCAATACGGACTAACCTCTTCAAGGTTCCCCAGCATAGTAAAATCCACACACTATAAAAATTGATGTTTCATTGAAATGAATCACTTACCACCGGTGTGCGAAATACCCGTCAATATTCGGGGGGGGGGGTCCCCATCTCCCTATTGTTGCGCAATACCGATCTTGCGAAACCCTTAAAATTTTGCTTTGGAGGCTTTCAGGGGGTCTCGTGGGTTAATTGGGGGTATTGGACTCCCCCAGACCCCCGCCCCCCGTATTTCGCACACTGCTTACCGCATTCATCGACGTCCTCTGAGACTCTCCATTCAGAGTTAAATCACAAAACTTTTCCTATCAGGCGAACGGACGCACTATTGCTCCCAGACTAACATGGACGACAGCAACGTGATGCTAATGATTAGGGGGGAAAAACTCTGTCAAACAAATTCATTGCTCATTGTCTTCGCCTGCTGTTAGTTGGAAAAGCGACACTGAGCACATCAGAGACTGACTGACGGAAGCAAAACTAACATCATCTTAGCTAATGTGGCAACTGCTTCCCAAAAGAGAAAAAAAGAAAAAAAACACACACACACACACAAATGTAAATATGTTAACACAATAAAATAAATGTTTACTTTTATGAGAATAGTTTTTGTAAGTAAAACGCTACCTAGGGAATAAAACTACAAGCTCACAGTTGAATTTTAACGTCTCCCTCTGAGTTATCTACAGCAGCTCACATTCAGGATCCTAATGACCTGGCTGTTGAATTGGCTGGGCCTACAGATCTCCCGACTTTTATTAGCCGTTGCTGTGACTCGTGGGTAATCACTGGAGTAGAGGTGACTCCACAAGTATGGGGCTCACTTCCCCCAAAAGCATCCCTCTGTATTTTCATCATATTACACACGCACGCATGCACGCGCGCACACACACACACACACACACACATGATTGTATTCATCTTTGTGGGGACCGTTCCTCCATTTCAATGGGAAAAACCATAATCCCAATCCTGACAACCTTAACCCTTACACAGTCCTAACCTTAACTGTAAGTAACTAAACAAAATACAAGACTTAAGAGTTGTGGCGTTTTTAGTTTTGTAATTACATTCACACATTTTTACAAAATTAAGATTATTCTTGTAGGGACTGAAAAAATGTCCTCAGAAGGTAAAAGGTTACAGGTTTGTATCACCCACAGACAGGCACACACATCTTCACTGGCTAAGTCACAAGGCCAGCAGGACATCTTGTGATGTCAGGCTGCCGACCAGCAGGCTTCACGTCACATGCGTTTGACGGACAGGAGCAGTGGCCTCTGACACTATGGCTGATGCTGTCGCACTTTGTCGCACTTTTGAATCATGCAGAATTCTGAATAAACGTTAACAGTTCTATAAGCGAATCGGCTGCTAATCATGCACAACCAAAATTCTGTTTAGCTGTATGAGGCAGATTAAATGCGATTTTTCAAAGTGCATGTCTGCTACATTGCAGGAACAGTTTCCATTAGAAACGTAACCTTTTGCTTCCTACACAGATTAGACAGAAACTTTATTAAATCCCAAAGAAAGCTGCAGGTTTACACGTGCACCACACACACACACACACACACACACACACACACAGACTCATTTAGACAGTAAAAAGACCACAAATACCGAATTTGACAACCTACTGGGTGACAGTGATGAACACAATTTTAACCACAGCTTATATTCCATATCAATTTATATTCAATAACATACACAATGCTATTGATACAACAGAAGACTCCTAGCTTACTGGGAATGAAACCAGTGACCATCTGATCAGTTCTTCATCCACTCTGGGTTGCTGCTGCTCAACCATATGTCTACGTCAGAGTTTCCAAAGCAGCCGATTTAAACGAATTTAAGAAAAATAAAAAAACGCAGTGCCAGTCAAAAATAAGGACACATGCTTCAAAGCATCATTATCCTGGGGTCCAACTGCCAGATTCTTATAAGAAGCAGAGAGGGTGCATGAGTGGTTCTGCATGCATGGTTTGCACCCTCAAGCATGGAGGAGAAATGCCATGGGCTGGGGCTGCTGGTGACAGAGTTGGAGATCTTTACCAAATCCTTCACCTGCATTCCATTCCACATGGATTACATACAGTATGATACAGTAGGAGTCCTTCATTCTTCAGTAAGAAAGTGAAACAAACGCACCCAAAGAAATCCTACTGGTGGGTTTTGAGTAATCAAAAAAAGGACAAGTTATTTTTTTACTTTCCTAGACGCTACTTTGGTGCTCCGGATAAATATCAAACAACTAGAATATGTAACACATTACAGAAAAAAACTGACCTTAATGCTCGCTCCCATAGCCTGTCTGCCTGCACTTAAAGAAATATGCCCTAAGCAGCGTGACGCAATGGGCTTCTGCACTGTGAAGCGGCTGGTGCGGGTCCTATATTCACATCCAGGGCTGGAGCCTCGTTAAAAAGCCTTTCATTACAGCAAAAAAAAAAAAAAACAGATTAAAGCATCCAGCCAAAGAGGTCTGAAAGTTTGGCATAGAGAGGAGATTAATAACAAAATGACTTCCGAAAACCATAGGATGCTTGCCTATTAAACGGGAATGCACAGAAACCACTACATGTTAATTAAAATAAATAAATAAGCCTGTTTACTTGGCAGCCATTTATCCACACCCTTAATGGTTACTTCCTGTGCTGTCTGTAATTACAATGCACCTTCCAAAATTAAACAATCTAGACCCTCTGGCCTAGTCACCAAGAGACAAGCAATTCCATCACAGCACCACCAGGTTCACACACTGCCGACTGCCTGCTGGAAAAGGCTTATCACAGAAGTTACCACACGGCCCGTCCAGCTGGCACCTGTGGTTTAATTCAATTAAAGCTGTCGCTTTTGGTCTTCGATGCAGTAAGTGCGACACAAGACAAACAAACAGCACTAAACACAAGTAGCACAAGGAATCCAGTATCAAGGACGTTAAGCAGATGTCAGGGAAACATAATCGGCTAAATAAAGAAATGAACGAAAGAGGCTTAACGCTAATCTGTATTCCTATCACAGGTTGACGGCTGAAGGCTGCACCACTGTTAGCCTGGACCGCCCCCAGAAAATCTCAACTTTGCGGTCAGGGGCAGGCTCAATGCCACGCTTAGCACAGTAGAATGCACAAAAAAGCACTTTGAGATCCTGCTGCCTTCATCTCTCAGCGAGTTCTCAGTGAGAGTCGAAACCTAGAGATTAAAGTGTATGGATTCCATTGAGAAGCACACACGAAAATACAGCAGTAAAAATGCACTACTGTGCCACCTTGGAGAGATGCACCAGAGAGAAACCTAAATAATGCAGCGCAGACAGGGGCGTTACATGGGGAAAGGGTGAAGCAGACAACATGCGAGCCCGACGCCGGCAAGGGGCATGGCTACATGCAAGTACTGTGTCTCCAACTCACTGAAAGTGCCGGCTCAAGTTCCAGCTCAGCTCGTACCTAATTATCCCTGATTAAGCTGCTGATAGATTGAATTGCATCATTCAGGGCACAAAAGCCCTCGTTGCTAAACTTTTCCAAATCATAATGAATTTGCGCGAGCAGAGGCAAAGATTAGTGGCCATCCATCTATCTCCTAGCAGCATATCCTGGTTAGAGTTGTGGAAAGGCCTGGATCCTATCCCAGGGAGCGCTGGGAACAACCTGGATGGGATGCCAGTCCACCCACTGAAGCAGATACAGTCACACATTCTCTATGGGAAACTTAGAAAGCCAATTAGCGTAACTGCATGTCTTTGGGCTGCGGTAGGAAATCCACATGACAGAGAACATGCAAAAGTCAACACAAACAAAGCAGAGAACCAATCAGTCAAACTCCTCAACTGTTCAGTCCCTGACTGATTAGATTTTAGCCAAGCCAAGGCATTTTGATTCTCATACTCAAGTTTAAAACATTTACATTTAACAGTAATTCATCAAAAATTACTTCTTTTCACTATAACAAGTATTCAACCGACAGCTTATCCCGAAACACATTCAAACTGATATGATATAAAACTGTGTAATTCAATTAATAATTCAATTAAGACTAGTTAAGCATTCAACTTGCCAGAGGCAAAGTTAAAGACCAATGATTTCACACGTTCCTCTATCCGGATCATGAATGGTAACAATTACACACAGGTAGTCCCCGAGTTAAAAACGTCCGACTTATGAACAAGTCGTACTCATGTATGGACTGCCATAAAACCACTTACATTAATAATTTGAGTTAAATACAACAGCAAAGGGCTGCTTTGACACTCATGAAAACATTGCACAGCTGCAACGGTTCGTTGGCTCGAAGTACAGTACATAGTTACTTTTATTATTACTGTTATGTACTGTAATATTATGGTTAAGATGTTTTAGTGTTATCTTGAAGTGTTTAAGTGTTTCACATGCATTGAAAGGTAAAATATATACGATATAGTATGACAAACATTTGAATAACTGATGCTAAATAAGAACCGGATGTACCTGTTCTGACATGCATACAAATTTTACTTAAAAGACAAAACTTAAGGAACAGATCTCATTCATAACTGGGGGACTGCCTGTGTTGTTTATGAGCTGAAGATTAAAAGGTATGAGGGTTCCCATTACAAACTGCGTGAAACTGTGATACGCTTGGTGTGATATGGAGCCAGGTATGGGGTGTGTGTGTGTGTGTGTGTGTGTGTGTGTGTGTGTGTGTGTGTGTGTGTGTGTGTGTGTGTGTGTGTGTGTGTGTGTCTCAGGAGCTCTCCATCCGACACCCCACCCCAAAAGTGGCTGATTATAATTCTCAGACAGGTCTGCTTCAGGGATGTATTAGCTAAGCTGGCAAAAGTCACTTAATGCAAGTTCCAGCTCACAATTGTATTTCTCTCTCAATTGCAAGAAGATATTAACAGAATTTCTTGCAATTTCTCCATACTATTAAGAAAAACAAACACACACACAACCACACCTGTGCACTAGAGGTATGAAATTAAGGTATGAAACCCAGAATGGGGCGAGATTACTGGGCGCAGTCACTGTAGTGCTGTTTTAAACCGGAAACCGATGGAAATGGTGTAAAACGATGCGTGACGACTGCCCCCCTCGTTCCTTCCGGGGCTGCCTGAACATCGGATTTTTACCAAAATGCTAGCCCTGGACACAAAGTGGTTCGCTGAATGCTTCAGAGATTAGCTTTATGCCACAGCTAACCTCCACACACTCCCCACACACATGGGGTCCCCTGCGAACTGGACCGGGGTATGCAGCAAGAGGATTTTCTATCATGGTAAAAATATCGTGAAACATGGCACTTCACATCTAACAAACAGGAAACGCAGAGTTGTTAAAAGTGCATAAAGCAGTAAGTGGCTCAGGAGTTAAACCACGGGGAACAAGGCAAACATTACAGGCTGTATTCAAACCCACGACCCTGAGGGAATGAGGTGACAGCACATCCTACAGCACCATTAATGAGAGGTTCCATAAACATGGCAACTCTGAGTCCCTGGAGGACCGGTAATTCTGGAGACTGGTAATAGTTTAGTCTTTCGTCATTCGACCTGTTGCTCAAAGACACATGTAGCCAAAGCTCTCTTCAACCCAACTCCAATGTCAAAATGACGGCTTATCCCTACCAAGAAGCTCCACCTGGCCCGGGATGCCAGAAGCAGGCTCGACTGCAAGCCCCAAACAGCGAGTCAAGAGCAGAAGTGACCGGCAGCCGCCCGCGTGCACAGTGTCGTTTCGGCACCATGCGTCGGACCCCCTTATGACACTCATCTACATTAAGGCACTTCCACCCTTAAGCGCACAGCAGGGTGTCGAGGTGAAGGAGTCCCAATTCACCCCCCTCCCCCCACCCTCTGTCCGCAAGATGCACAATGAATCTGAAATGTATGGTAATAGAGTGCTAAAAGGTCAGAGATGATTATTACTGGAAATTATTCATTTAGGACAGTCAAGCCCTGCCATTTAAGGGCAACAATAGGAGTCAACTGTGGCGATCAGTGAATCAACAGCTAAATCGATAATTATCCTTTTTAACTGCAAAGGCTAATAATAATTGTCAGGAATTATGTGATAAGATAGCAGCAAAGGGAATATCTAAGTTCTGATGCCTGCCAGAGCAATAAGACTACCCACAGCCATGGAAGGCAGCTGAAGAGTTCATGATATGACCAAAATTAGTGATGTACAGATTTTGAAAACTGACAATAATACCGAATGTTTGGAAGGTTTTGATTAAATAAGTTTAAAGGGACACTCCACCCAAATACATTTTAAAAATAAATAAATTACATTCCTAAAATATAAAAAAGCATATATTTTTTGGTAAGAAAACACCAACTCTAACATACAACAGTCCCAGAGCACTATATTTTATAACTGTATACATCTTATATATTTAACAGAGAAGGGCTGATCAAGTGTGATAAAGTCCGTAATTTTCCAAGTAATATCTTTTGATGTCTCACTGTCTACAGTGAATTTTCTTTTTCTTGTGTTGAAATGTTTATTACTAGATCCTCTTTGTAGTAAAATATATTTCTAATGTCGTTTTCACCAACATAAAAATAATTCCACACAACAGACATTTTTCGAACTGTTTAGCACGGGAGTGTGCAAAGCAATGTGGTCACCGGCTCATGTTTAACCATCAGTCGATGGCCAATTGTTGCTGTATTAGTCGATACCTATAGCAGGCTGATACAATTGGTTCATCTCCAGCCGAAATATAATCGTCTCCCTGGCATTCTTAGGTAACACAAAACACATGAAAACTGGTTATAGTCTAAAAGACAAAGCAATTCAAAACCAATAAAAGTCTTGCTCATACATCACACAAACAAGCTGTGTACCTTTTTGTTCAGTAGCAAGGGTAGAGTTCAGTGTTCCTTATTTGTAGATCAGACTACAAACAAAACCTCCAGGAAATTTTTTTATTGCACATCTCATCCGCTCCTGCCAAATCACTGCAGGCTGGTCAAATACTCCTTAGACAATGAATACACTCCTTAGACGATGAATTAATAGCCTCACACAGTGTGTTTACTTTTATTGACACAAAGAAAGATTGATAAATGTTCCCCTGTGAAACACCTGGGTCTCCACATGTCAACTCAAGCAACATCAGGGGTTTGTTAAGCCCGCCAGAAACCTTTGTGATGGTGGCATCGCTGCAAGGATTTGAGGGAAGAGGGTCGATTGGCTACCTGAGCTGAAGAGCCAATTGTCCTTCTGGAAGCTGGTAAAGGTCGTGGCTGTATTTGTGCAGGGTCACTCCCCGACTGGATTGTGCCACTTAGACTGGCGACTGCCCAGCTCCGCGCACCAAAGTCAGGCCGTTAAATGGTATCAATTTGCTTGTTTGAAATTAGGTCTAAGTCAAAAGCAGGCTACAGCAACTAACCCTTAAAGCACACGGCATTGTTTGCTGCCTCACGCCCTTAGCAAACATGCCTGAAATTCGGATTCCTTGAATGGCCTAGCAGGAAGAGGAATGACCATCACCCCAAACTCAGCAAAGGGACACTCGCGAACAGGCACTTCTGCAATGGTGCCCTCCCTCATCCTCACAAGGAGAGCCTGGAGTTTTCAGTGTAACATAGGTTAAAATGCACATTAAAGTCTCCTCAACAACTGCACTTCTATACATTTAAAAATTTAAAAATTCAGCTAGGCTTTTTACCTTTCAGTAAGTGCACACATACACAAATAACATGAAGCAGTTAAATTATTCCATGTTCAATATTAGACTGATCCATTGTGACTTACACTGCCATGCATGAATACTAGTAATCTAATATGAAAACAACACTGGCGCAACACATTAAACACAAGTCAACTTCATAAGTCTGCCTCTCTCAAATATTAAAAACTGAACTTGAGGCACTTTTCTCATAGACAGAAATTCAAACGCAAACTTTCCTGCTAAGCTGGCCGGGAGCTTTCTAAACAACCCACTGCACCAAACTCACTTCATGTCTGAAACGTCATTTTAAAAGCGCAAGGGCAACAAAGAACCAGGGGCAGTCTTTGCTCCGTTTTACTGGCTGGTGAAAGTCTCATTGTCCAGATGTGATACATGCGGTGCAGGTTCACCTGCCTTTGTTAGTCAGGCATTGCAGATTAGGGGCCATACGGAAGGAGAAAACAAATATGAAAGAAAGGTCTCCGATTTACTGCAGCTTTGTATGTCAAGACATTAAGAGTCAGATTAATTAATCGAGGCCATTCGAAAAATTCTATTCCCCATTTAAGGAGCTGAATGATACATGTCATGATGCCAAAGGCCAAAATGGACATGGCTTCAGTAAGAGTATGGAAAAACATCCATATTAGGAGATAAAAATGTAGTTATAATGAATTGTGACAATTTAAATCATGTTTAAAATATGCCATTTCACACAACTGGATAGCTTTGGATAACTTCGCTGATCTGTTCAGCAAAGCTCATGAGTACTCAAATCAGCAATCCATCTTGGTGCAGACCCCACAAACCACGTTCTCCAAACCTTCTTAACAAGGTCATCCCAAATGACAAGCCACACCTACAGCGTGCACGCCTGTCCTATGACCTCTGGTGGAGGATTTCACACTTAATTCACTGTAATGAGAAGGGCATCAGATCACATTTGGAGGAATTAAATTTACCCCCAATAAGCAGCATTTGTTTCTGGCCCAGTATTCGAGTTTCTGATGAATGCAATAAGCGGTATCCTGCGTGCGCGTGCGTGCCTAAAAAAAAGCAGAAACTGCTAAGAGCAGTTTGAGAAGTGAAAAGATGTAAATACTAAGGCTGTTCCCCCCTTGGCTTTGACTAACACTTTCAGTACACAGGACCGGCGCAGCTGACAGTAGCGGCTGAAGATAAACAGACCGTCTCTACCTCGCCGAAGATTAAAGCTGTATTATAAAATATACAGTGACTACACTTTGTTAAATGGCTTCTTAAAAACCAGACAGATCCTTCCTTCTCAAGGTGCACGCTGAGCCTCTCCGAGGAGCCAAGGAGCCCAGCCCTATAGAAAAGCCCTTTCAGATTCGCCCAGTAGTCGTCCATACTGGGGCAGCAGCCATCCGGAAAATTGAGTCCCGGTTTTGAAACAGATTTTACACATGCTTTTTTTAAATCTTGGGTGTGCTACAACAATTGTCCCCCCCCCCCTTAATTAAATTTTTTTTTATTAACTCCAGTAAAACAATGTATTTTTAGCCTCAGCCAAATTGGGGAAATTTGATTACAAAGCTTTGCTCTGCGATAAAGACAAGAAAGCCTCAATGTCACAAATACAAGGAAATAGTACAAGGACATCAACCTTCTAAATTAGTACAATTTTATTAGGTATATATCGAGTATACTGCGATACAGATCTGTGCAAAAAAAAATAAAACAATTTATTACATACTGCTTGCATTTTAATACATTAAGGGTTGGAATTTTATAGTCTTTGTTTAAAAACAGATGAGCAATGACAAGATTCAAGTCTCCTGCAAATTGTTTTCTACGCATTATCTAACAAAATGTAAGCACGCATTTAAAATACACAGATAAACGATTACATACTCCAGAAAGTTCATGTACTGGGTTACCTCTGAATGCCCAAATATTTTGCCTAATTAGGAAGGCAAGCCAGTAATCTGAAGGACACTGAAGCCTTCTAAACGTTTATGTTAACAACTGCGGTCTTATGGAGAGAGATTTCCTGTGTTTCAGACCAGTGTCCTTGAACAACAGTGTTACATCAGAATTACACAACTGTGCCCTCCACTCTGACCCTCGTACAAAACACTACACATTAAACAAGAAACATGCTGTCGTCACCAAGTCACTGGTGCCCTGCCACAGATTTTGAGGGAGACATGGGGAAAATGCCATATGTGAAAAATGTAAAAGCATGAGGAGAATACAGGAGAATGCTAAACCATTACTGAACACTATCCATTTCACATGATTATAAAAAAAATGGAAGATTAGGCCACACATTATGATAAACTTAAATTTGGTCATTTTTTTTGTAGATCTCTCCGGCTACAGATACACACTTAATTTACATCGCCCAAGTAATAGAGGCACATGGCATTCTTCTCAGCTCCATTTCAGCACCCTTCTCATCACACATTAAGCCAAGTATGTAGGGGGCTATGAAAGATCGAGTGAGGACTTCCACAAAGGGCAATCAGCTGAAATGGCAACAGCCGTTCTGCAATTAAAAAGCCAAATTACTCTCAATCAAAGCCGTTTAATTCAGAGTAAAAATCCTGGCATCAATAACATGAAGAAGTATGTTCAGGCAGCTCTCATCTTGATGGGAATTAGCAAAAAAGTGTCCAAATAAAGACAGTGAGATGCTCAAACGGAGGGGGGAAAAAAAAAACATCTCTCAACTCAGCCACTTTCAAGTGCTAATAACTGACACGAGATTCAATAATAAGGCACACACATTTCCCCTCGACATTTTTTCATACATTCGTGAAACAAAAACAGAGAAAATTGTATGTATTGATCATGTTTTCCCTCACTGCAGATCCTTCAGCACTTGCATAGAAAATTAAATATTTTCCACAAACAATATTTAGCAGACGTTGAATAGAAATTGCATTTGTGTGTTGACAAAGACTGGAAATATACAGTTTGATTATACCAGCTGAGTGGGTATTTGAGGAATTCTTCCTCCTTCCTACTTAAGGTACACGCCATATCTTTTGAGGAGACTACGAACTAGACCTCCTCCATTTCCCTGGAATGGCAGTCACCAAATATTTAATATTTAAAGACTATTTTACATATTAAAGATGCTGCAAATTCATACATTCATTTTGACTTATTTAACCATGCGGAGAATTTAATAAAGCGTTTCCATTTTAGCTCCAACAGAGGACTCCGACCTTCTGAAAAAAATAACTAAAGCTACCCAAGACAAAGCGAGTTTAGCGGTCCTTGACAAAATCATCCATTTAATACATGCTAAAGGGACCAGCATGGCAATGGAGAGACTGATGGGGAGTGAGAAAGCAGCCGGTACTGCCACCATACACATCTTTGGCACCCATGCTATAAGACTCTGATTGGCTGGCCAGTAATTAGGAAAGCACCGGTCCTCCTACCACAAGCAAAAAAAAAATAAAATTATATATATTCAAATATATATACACACACACACACACACACACACACACACACACACACACGACACTGTACACCAATACACATCCCAGCAGATTTAAAAGGCAACATAACCCCAAAATGCACTTTCATAAAATCATGTAATGCCTATATAATCCACAATATACTGTGCAGCCAATAATTCCCTAGTGGTCTCATGCCAGGCTTTGTCCATGCGGCAGACTGCATGCACACATGCACAAGCACCCCCACGCATGCGCACACTTCCAGGAGGGGCCCTGCTGTAGGTACTTAAACTGAACGGCTACAGTGAAGCATCTAACTGTATAAAGAAATAGGCAGATAAAAAGTCCACATCACTTATATCACACTCCATCCATCTTCTATGACTGCTTACCCAGCACAGCATCAGAGTGAGTCTGGGAATGATCCCAGGAAGGACACAGGGCAGGGGACACCCTGGATGGGTTGCCAGTCAGTCAGATGGCAAGCTACGGACCTTATGATAAAACCGAGGCACCAAGAACAACACCCAGGCAAAAACAGGCAGGAATCAGACCCTCAATCCAGAAGGTATGTGCTATGGTTAACAGTCCAACAATGCAAACTGAAATTATTCATTAAAATCAGCATCTTTTAAGAAATAAGAAAGCAGCATTTCAGAACAGAGTGTTTTGGCTAGAGCATGGTTACATTCCTGTAAGCAAGGGCACAAGGGAACCTGTAGCACATGGGGGGGGGGGGGGGGGGGGGGGGGGGGGGGGGGGGGGGGGGGGGGGGGGGGGGGGGGGGGGGGGGGGGGG
>JAODKC010000107.1:3424590-3479722 GCA_026777985.1 Mormyrops attenuatus | reverse complement strand
ACCTGTCCCAAATGCCCCCCCCCCCCCCCAGGTCAAACCCACAGGCCCCAGCTGGCCTTCTTTGCTTGTAAAGCTCGATCTGGCCCTTTAGGAGGCCAGACCAGAGGGGTAAGTGTAGCACATCCATAGCCCTGATTAGGTTGCTTCAGATTCCCCCCCCCCCCAACCCACCTGGGACCAGTAAGCATTACTACTGCAGAATGGAAAATTGAATATGAATTCTGCACTTTAAGCTACATTTTTAACATTCCCCATGAGATGAATACCAGCTCAAACACATCCTACACCCTCCATATTTTTAAGATATATTAAGAGCAAACCCAACTGACAGAATTGATAAAAATGGTCTGACTGCCGACTACCTTTTAAAATAACTGCACACAACTAGCAGCTAGAAGCACATTAAATGCGCATGTGACATCGGACTCCTGATCCCATCCTTCAAACCCAACACAAAGATCCACTAATAAGGCTACTTTATTTCCATAGTCCAAAGACAGGCTTAATGGTTTTGAATCATTTTAAAGATGTCCGTTAATACCCTTCAGCTTCATACGTGATATATTCTAATGATGCTCGCGATACCATTACTAATTCCCGCCGCACTCAAATAACCTCTGATACTAGAAATATTACATTTATTTTAAAACGACACTGCATCAACGCTTCTTCTGTAAAAGAAATGTGCCGTTTGCATGCAATAGAAGAACTGTCTACGGCAAAAATACTGTATTAAAGCAAATTTAAAAACCATACACCGACCTAAGGCGGCGTATATTCAACTCGACAGCGCTAGAGATGCGTCGGCTTAGTTACGCGCCCACTTGACTAGAAACTTCACATTCACAGCCATTATCCAGGCGACGGGTAAGATGCCGAGTAAGACCAAACGCGCAGCCATAACACTTCGTCCTGTGCGTCTTCCTCACGTCCAGCGGCACGGTAACGCCACGGAGGAGCGAAGCGAGCAGGAAGGACCACCGGAGTCCCGCTACCTGTGGATGCAAACGGGAACGTGCCGCGGTCCAGCGCGCGCCCGTCCGCAAGCGCGCGCATACGCACACTCACACAGAGACCACGAGCGTGTGACATGAAAAATGCGTTACTGTGCGTCAAGAATCAGCCCGCTTCCACTTCCATCCAGCGGTGCTCCTTTTAATACCATGTGCATGACACATTAACCTAAATAACATGCGACGAATTATGCCTCGTCAGTCCGTCCTATATCGGAATGCGGGGCTACATATCCAGCAAAAATGCATCTCACTACCTGGAAGATAATCCCTCTTGCGAGCATCAAAAACGCGGCTGCCATGTGACAGTTTCTTACTGCGGCTCATTTGTCAAGTTAACGGAGTAGCGAGCACCGTCAAAGAGTAGGTATGACACATGATCCATAATGTGAGCGTGTGCATTCGACTGTTCTGAAAACCGATAAAACTGCATCGATACGTTTTGGGAAATACCTAGAGACACCTGAACTTCACCGACGGTGAAGAGAGAAGAAAAACTTCACAACCACGATTGCAAAAACTTAAGGTAAACCTTTCAGCATAAACTTCAGCTACGTCGATCCAAACATCTCGCTTTTTCCCCCCCAACTGAAACCATCGGCAGTTACGTCGGAAATATCCCGTCATATCAGTAATCATAAACTGATCGGCGACACCTTGACACCCTCGCAACAGAACTAAGATTTAAGCGTCACTGCCAGATTACGGGCTAAACCTGCGCACATAGTTTGTGGCGCGACAGCAAAGTTAACTGTCCAGCCAGCTGTGCGACACCAGATCCGACTTTGGCAGCTGGAGCTGCAAGCCGAGTCCAGCGTGGGCAAAGAGTACAAGTAACTGGCTAACTAACCAAGAACGGACCGCGACAGTGCAGCCTTCACTTAAGGTCCCTTAAGTCAGTGGCTGGATGACGGCAAGGCCTTTTCGGAATAACTTCATCGCCTTAGTTGGACGACATTCCGCCGCCCCGCGAGGAGCAGTCCCTAAACCGGGCCTGGCTTCGGACTCGGATTCCCCCGTGTCCCCCCAGCTTACTTACTCTCCGCTAGGCGCTACTGCCGTGCTGAACGGGTCCAGGTTAGCTCTGGATCAAGCGGCAATCTCCCCTCACTTGCAACTTCGTCTTCACCCAAGGGGGTTGAGCTTCTTCGCCGCCACAGCCGCCGCCGCCGCCACCGCTGGCGCCACTCCCCCTCCTCCCCTGCCGCTGGCGCTGCTGACACGTTCCCCTGATTTCCCCCGGCTCGCTTCACATTGGTCAGCGCACTGGTCAGTATCGTCCTCAGGATTCAGGCACCTTTCCCCCCCTCCCTCACAGTTATACTTACAATTCCACAGCGAACATCCGGGGACTCGCTCGCTAAAATGAACACCCGGAACTACTTCCAGGGCCAGCCGGAGCGCATTTTCAAAGCAGACGACTCATATACATACGCACGATTAAGTAGCCCCTGTTTTTTTCTACATTCGTGACGTTTAAAATGTCGCTATAGGCAACACGTTATAAACCACAGAAAAAGTCAGGAAAACGGTAAGCAACTGCAATATGTGCCCCCAATACATAAAGCTTTGTTTATCCAGATAATCTGTGCCTGCCGATAATGAACTCACCACCACTTGTTGAAATTTGGAGCTCTCCTAGATTTAAAATAATAAAACAAAGAATCATATTCATCTATTTTGTAATGGGCTTAATTTTATGTCATGATTTTATTTGATTTTTGTCATGTATTGCATTTATTAACGTTAATAATGAATATAGCATGAGAGCTGCCTTGTGATTTAAATAAAACACGAGTGCCCTCTACTGGGCAAAATCCTTGTGTAAGAATCAGAATCAACTTCATTCAGCCAAGTACAAGTAGCCTTTGTTCAACACTTTTGTTTTTGGTGTGTCGAGTTATCCATATTGCACAATAAGTTATAATAAATCCACCACAAAGCACAGACAGGGTAAAACATGACATACAAGGTAGGATACTAAGGAGCAAACTCCTTAAGATTTATTTCATTTCAGTTGCTTACCATAAAATTTATCCAAAGGGAACTCCATAGCTTACTATTTGCCTTTATGAATTTTTTTATATTTCTGATATAGTGGTGTAGCTTCGCTTTGCGGTATAACACAAGCACTGGTACAGCCGTTACAGCCAGGGGTGTGTTCCTAATTTGTATAATAATCATAATATTTTATTCTTTAAAGTTAATTCATTCTTTTCAAGTTTTAAGTTTTTATTGTCACATGTTCTAAGAAAATCCTCGTGCAGTTGCAAGAGAGGGGAAAGTGCATGGGGGACAACGGGGAACAAATCAGTGCGATACAGAACAAACAGCAGGGAATTAAGAGCAAGACAAGATAAAAGGCAGTGCAACATTATAACAATTACTTTATTAATCCCCACGGGGATACTGCCTTTACACCTCCCTCAACTTGCTCTTTTTGTATGCAAGCTGTCCATGCAGGGCAACTACCCATGGCAGTGCCCGGGGAGCTGAGGGTTGAGGGCCTATCTCAAGGACCCACAGCAGCTGGGTTTGAACCGGCAACCTTGCGATTACAAGTACACAGGCTTAGCCCCAAGCCACACACTGCTGAAATAATAAATTTGCAATAAATAAATAAGTAACTTGCAATTATAAATCAGGGAAGGCTGCACAAATAGCCAATGAGGTAGACAGTACTTAAGTGTGGAAAGAGTGGAATATTCATAACTGTATGCAATACAATACAATAAACCTGGAACAGATGCAGGTCACTGGTTATTTAGCAACTTGTTGGTTTGGGGGAAGAAGTTGTCCATGAAATGGGTGGTGCGGGTGGCGATGTACTGGTATTGCTTTCCTGAGTGTAAAGAGGCTGTGAGCTGGGTGGCTGGTGTCCCTGTTGATGGACTCAGCCCTCTTCGGGCAGTGAGAGAGATAGATGGATCGTAAGTGGGCAAGATTTGCGCTAATGATATACAAGGTAGTTTGGACAGTCCTTCGTAGCAGTCTGAGTTCTTCAGTAGTTCTGTTACCCATCCACACCCTCATGCATCCAGTCAAGATGCTCTCAGTGGTGCAACAGTAGAAGTTCACCGGGATTTTGGTTCCCAACCCAAAGCTCTTTAGTTTCTTCAGGAAGATCCTGACCCTTCTTGAGGATGCAGCTGATGTCTAGAGACCATGAGAGGGTGTTGGTGATCTGGACACCCAGGGACCTGAAGCAGCTGACTGTCATGACGGGAGATCCAACAATGAATAGTGGGGAGTGAAAGTCTATGGTCCGTCTGGATTGGACAATAATCTCCTTTGTCTTTTTGATGTTCAGTGAGAGGTGGTTGCTGTGGCACCATATGATCAGGTCTTGTACCTCCTTGCAGTAGGCAGCCTCATCCTCGTTGCTGATGAAGCCAATGACAGGGGTGCCGTCCACAAACTTCATAATGCTGATAAATTAATATTTTACGAACGTTTATATTTGATAGTTGCACCTACATACCCATTTAAAATTCATCGATTTCCAAATGCAGTGGAAATTTACTTTATATAAACCTGAAGAAGCAATAATCATTAAAAAATATTTTCCTATATTTAATTTTCATTTATCTTTCAGTCTCAAACTAGCAAATCATTTTTAATGAAGGAATGGTTTTAATGCAGTTTTCTATATATTTTTTCTGTTACGGTTTTAACATTACAATGTATTCCACTCACCTAGACGTAATTTAATATAATTTAATTAATTTAACACCTCATCGTTTTTATTGCGTAGTACCATCCATTCCGTTTTGCTGTCAAGGTAGATTTGTCCTTCAAAGACCTTTAATGTTTGACAATTTCCTCTTCTTTGATCAAATATGCAATTTTATGTAAATTTAAATAAAATTTTATGCATGAATATATGTCTCATTTCTGTTGTATGGTTGAAGCACCCGGCCACATAATTTTCTTGTGTATGACCAGGCAAGACCAATGTGGAAATATTGTATCGCACTTCAATCTGCTGGGTCATTTTCAATAAAACTTCACATAACATCTGTATGCTCAAGAAAACATATTCATCTACCTGTTTCCTCTGTTTTGATTAATAAACAAGAATACTAAGCATTACTGCATTTACAGAAGTTGCAATACAAAAACGAGCAACAGGGGGCACCCTTTCCTAAAATCTGTATATTGTATATACACCACAAGTTTGGTTTTATGGCAATTTAACCATAAAAATAATGCACACTATTAAAACCGCTACTAGGTCTTGCTGTTGTTGTTATTTATTATGGTGTAGCAGGGAGAGCAGCAGCAAATTCCCACAAGGTATTAAATATTTTGTCAACTTTTTGGGGGGCGGGGTGGCCATGGTTAAAGGTTCAAGTTCAAGTTCATTTGTCATTCCAGCCATATCTAAGGAACAGTGGGCCGAAATTACATTCTCAAGATCAGAAAATGTGCAAAGGGGGAAGGAAAAAAACAAGGGAGATGGGACAAAGAAACAAAGGAATAAAAAGAAACCCAGGAGTGAAATCATAAAGTCAACCCCATACCTAAGGTAAAAATGTTAAAATAACCCAAAATAATATAAAATATAAATATAAAATATGCCTATATAATAAGTACTACGGTTAAAAATAAACCATTACAGATAAAAAATAAACTTACTGGCTTTATGATGTACATATTATAGAGAGTTTAATGATCTTATCACATGCAGCAACAAGCTATTGCATACTGTGTGTTCTTGATTTTATGGAGCAATATCTCCGCCCAGATGGCAAGAGATCAAACAGAGATGGATGTGAAGGAGTTTCTCACTAAACATTCAGAAGCCACTGCAAAAATCTGACTAGTCAACCACTCAACGGCCAAAAATATTATTTCTGAGTGAAATAAAAGCATAGACAAATTCATTGAAAAAGGTTAATTGAGGTCCCTAATTAGCAGAGACCCCTGGACTTCGGACCAGGTAAACCCATGCATTACAGTGCATCTACCAGCAATCAAATCATAACTTCTCTTCCAAGTGCAGCCATTATATTTACCAAAATAAGCTTGGCCTTGACCCAGTGCTTATTTCCTATTTACATGAAAAGCAAAGTCTGCAGAAGACGGCTGGGAAGCTGGACAGGAGGGTTGCAGACAAGAAGCTGACTGGCAGATACTAGCAGTGCAGTTTATATACATACATATACACACACACATTATTTTTTATATATATATATATATACAACACATACCACAAAAACTGTAAAAGTTTAAACTAGTCATTGAAAAGGTTTTCTTAATTCCAATACCTGGACACGATTAATTGCATGAGCGTAGTGGTTCTCTCTAAGTGTTAGTTATTACAACCACAATGGGAATCAGGTTCCCATTTTATGACGAAAAACAACTGCAGGCGAATCTGAGGCTACTATCATTTTTAAGGTTTTCATACGAAGCTGCTGTATTGAATATACGCGCCATCAATCTATTCAACGATACATATAACTATTCTTTAACTATGCTTCAGGCTATACATATTTATGCAAAACCACAAAATGATATGCTACAGGTGCGCCGTCATTAATACGAAATCGAGCAAGAAATGCGCGCAGGTCTCCTTTACATTTTTGTTCAACTGTAGTTTACATAAACGGAAGGCATCTGCTTTCACGTCCTTCGTAGATGAAGAGACGAATTAACTTTATATTGATTTCCACATCAGCATTGCCGAAGTGGGTCATTCACAGCATCTCTCAACCCATGTGATCACATGACTTTTTGTGTGTGACGCACAATAGGCTGAAAATCGCAGAGCAGCTCAGCTAATGGCGCCGGAGATGTAGTTGAAATCACTTAATACCCATACCAGCATGCCTGCATAACATCAAAATAACATGCCCACAACATATAACGTACGCAAGTGCATAGGTATATCGCCGATTATACTATATTTTAATTTTCGCATGCAGCTATATGACAATTATGGAACTTCCCTTTTCAGTAGTAACCCAATAAGTGAATTTTTTGATCACAAAATGGTAGCTGGCAGAACCATGTGTCGTCTGAAATAAGCACCGCGAGATTTGCTCCAACGCTAGTGACTTAACAGAAAAACAAAAAAAGGCATAATCCCCTTATGGAAATGACCAGTGCCTTGTATTAGGAAAATAATCGGTTTCCCATATTTTTCCAGATGCGGACTATCACAGCATCTCTTTGTTTGTAACACTTCCTGACTACTGCAGCATCGATATATTTTCTGTCATATCAGCGCAGACACGAGCGACAGTATTCAAGCCTCCCCATACCCGGTCTGAACCGGTTCGGGCAAAGCGCGGGCTCGCGGTATCACCCCCCTTTTGCTTCCCCAACGCGTGCTTCTCTCCGCATCCTCAAGCACTCGTTGGTCACAATGGCGGAGTACGCACGCCTTCTCATTGGCTCACGGGCCTACGCGAGCCTCCACACCTTCATTATTCCGATTGGTCGAATATATCTAATAGCCCGCTTTTACCGCTATCAGTGTCAAATGCGATTGGGCACCGGGTGAGCAGTTGCACGTTTTCATTGGCTATCCGGGATTTTTTTGTTCCAGTTAGGCGGATAGGTAACAGTTGTAAACGCAGCGCGTGCTGGAAGAAAAAGCTTAGGGTGGAAAACAAATGCGCATCTTTTCAGCACCGACTCCGTGGATAGCAAGGACTTAATTAGGAGCAGGATCGAAAGCGGATAGATTGTCCGTTTCAGCTTCGCGGAACACAATCTGTATTTTATCTTTTTTTCTTCTCCACAGGCAGAGGGGTTTGCTGTGTGCACAGGAAGATAGCGTTGATTTGGTGGTAGGCGGATTTAAAGCGCGTTGTGTTAGCTAGCTATACTTGTTCGCCCTTAACGGGGCTGCAAGCCACTTCTATCGAGCTATCGATAGATAGCTAGCTACCTAGCTAGCTGGTATCTAAAGAGAGCGCTTGGATCTGTCTGAATCTAAGGAACGACGTTATAGCGGCCAGCATCCATTAAGACCCCGATCTGGCGTTATTTTGACAGGTTTGATTTGCTTTAGTAGGATCCTGGATCGGGGAGGGCCGGGAATAACACATCGTAAATCCAACGAGAACGGCAGGAATTCACGGTTTACTCGGTTTTCCTTCGTCGCGACGCTTCAAGCTGCTGCACTTGGATCGGGTCGCTGTAGCTTGCAGGCTCGTCTCCTGCCCCCTTCGCGCGTGTGTTATTCCCGTTATTCTCCGACCCCGGATCCCGCGCTCTCGCATATGCCGTTTGCCCCCCGCTTCCAGCCCATCTCTCATTCTTAGCGACTCGTTGCCTCCGTTTTGATCGAAGTTCGCTTTCGGTGCGGCTAGCCATGTGCTCCCGGGTGTGGTTTGTTACTGACCGGCGGATCAGCCAAGAGTACCCGCAGGTTCAGATCCTCAGGGCGCTGAAGCAGCGCTGCGCTGAGGATGATGTCGAGTTCCGCTCATTGCTTATGGATCAGATCGTGCTCACCATCTCCGATGGACAACTGGGTGAGTATAGCCGTTTCCAGAGCTAGAAGATGCATTTTTGCGATAACCCTGAGCGGATGGTGGGTGTTTCGCTTTCTAAGAATAGATGTATGTATATGGGGAGAGATTTCATGTTAATGCTTCTTAAAACCGTATGTTATACTGGTTTGCTGGCAAACGTGGACGGCGATGCGGTGCTACCCAGCTGGGAGTAGTGTGCAGTCCAAGCAAGGGTTCAAAATGGGCGACCGCTGTTTTTGTCTGAGAGGGAGGGAGAGCTATGTGGCGCGGAGAATAATCGCTGCTACCCGCTACACCGCCGACTTGCCGGGTTTAAACTCGTCTTTTGGTTTATAGAGTGTGTTTAAAGGGGATTAATACGCTCTCCGCACCGGCCATCACCGCGGGGGAACGAAAAGAAAAGCAACGCGTGGATGCTTCACCGATCGGGACCCCATAAGCAATGCGGCCCCCGCTTCGTCCCGTCCGACTCGAACACGTAATGTCGATCACGATTATTAACTGCTTGGAAGTTCTTTAAAATTATACAGAACATATTTTCCCTCTAATACTCGCTCTAAGAAATGATCGGGCAGACCGAGCAAGGCTGCAAATCGACACTGGTCCGAGATCCGGGGTTGGCGAAGGATGACGCTTTAATGGATAGCGGTGTGTGCGTGAGTGGCTAAGCGTGGCATGCGAAACGCGGGGTGGCGAGAGCAAATTCATGCACGGTGTATTGATTCTTTTTTTTTTCGCGTCTGCCGACAAAACTTCTCTCTCACAGCCCCATTGAAGACCTGGTTAGAACCGGTTTTGTATGATCCACCAGACGTGCGAGCCTCCGGATAAATGCCCGCGTTCACGTGCGAGTAATTGCTGTAGTCATTTTCACTGAACCAATGCGGATATGGACGCACACTATTTGCATTTTATTTCTCAGTTTTTTTAAAGGTGATGTTTAAAATAGTTTTAGTAAACGATAGTATTGCAGGACCCCCGCTCTCCACCTGTGCCCCTGGTTTTCACATGAAGATTTAGGATCTTTGCGAACGGTGTCAGCCTTGCGCTAGGTGTACCTTAGCCCCCCAGACTCGCCGTCACAGCCAGCTGCGGCACAAGGGTGCCATCGGTCAGTAACTGATCGGCTGGGCGTCGAAGGGCGCAGGTTCTGAGCTGCAGTTTTCTGCTAACATGGGCTGTTAATTTTACAGGTGAACTATGAGCAAAGGAAAGGCCGGCGTGAGGCTGACGTGTTCAGACAGTTCTCCAGGGAGCTGCGCTGATCGCCGTCAGCCTGGGCTGTCTGTCCCCAGAGGCGTAGCCGCCTCCCTCCCGTGGGTAATATATCCAGATGTTTCAGGTGTCAACACCAGCATGCATGTAGGCCTGCGTTTTTTTTTAAGCCCTTAAATGATCCTTGGAATGGCATGTGGAGTGCAGATGTGCTGTGCCCATGGGTGCAGTCACCAGACCAAATTGTGCTGCAGGCCTGCAGTGAGACGTGCACTGGGGAAATGCCTGGCCACCATAACTAGGAGCACCTCTGCTTGATCTGTTGCTCTTCTGAAAGACAAGACACCCACTCTCTGCCTAAGAAAATGAGTGATGTGTCTATGTAAATGGAAGTCATACCTTGCTCTGTTCAGGCTTGATTCTTAATTAGTGGGTAGGATTGGTCAGTACACATGGCTTTGGTGAGTTGTCTGCATTTTGCCCGGTCAGCAAGGGAGGGACTCTGGGGATAGGCCGATTAACCCATCCGGAACAGATATAAGGGCAGGTGAAAGCATGACGCCTCCCGGAAGGTGCAGATCCACCATCATGGTGTTCCTGCCTCCGTCAGTTCCTCGGGGGTGACTGGCCGAGTGAGTTCATCAGGCTTCAGATGAACCCTCCAGCAGCCCGCCAAATTCTTATCGTTAGCAGCCGCGCGTTTCATTAAACGGAAGACTTCAAAGGCGACCAGCCCTGATGACGGTGTTCAGCTACCTTTTAACCAATGCCGGATTGACACCAGGTGAGGTAATGCGATACCCCAGATGAATAACTGGGAGCTGAATGACCGACACACGCCTGGATCAGCTGATCCACGGCTCACATGGCGACTGCGATGAGTCTGAATGCACTTGGCGCCATTGCAATTGCCCACCGCGATTTGTCGGAATGGAAGGGGTGGGGTCTTTCCAACCATTTTCCTTTTTTTTTTTGCATGACGACGAGTTGCCTGCATGCAGGCCCAGCCAGATATCTGCCGGAGTGTCACATGTCCCGAATTGTGCTACGTGGGGGGGGGGGGTGTTTGACTCAGCTGCATCTCTAAATTATAACAGGACCCACTAGTTTGTCCTCTTTGTCTCTCCTGCAGCCGTTTTCACTCCCAGAGACACGCCCAATTTCTTGGCGTTTTTGGAGAGTGCTCCCAACGCTTTCTTGTTTCCCCCGTATGTCTTCAGAATCGGCCTCATTCTTCTCCTCCTGTAGCTCGGGATTTTAAATGAAGGAGGCATTCTTTGCGTTCACACCCTTCCCTCAGTCTCTGTCTCCCTGGCGCCCGCCTCCTCTCCAGGTCCTCGTCAGTGTCAGTGACAGCTTCGCCCCGCTTGCTCGTTGCCTTTTTTTTTTTTTTAATACCTGACACCAGAGTTCAGTGAAATGCTTCGGGCAAGCGTGGTAGCCCTGGGTGTTTGGCTGCTGATATGCTGCACATAAAGTGTCAGCGGTACCCGTCGCGCACGACCCAGCTTACCGTCCAACATCGTCACGGCGCGTGAACGCACCTTTGCATGAAAGTGCACAGTTGGAGCGTTGGTGTGCCAGCATGGCGGAACAATGGCATTACTCGCATATCGAGTCACGTCCAGCCGTCGCTGGGGCCTCGATCGCTGAGCTCGCGCCGGCTTTCAGTTGACCCATGTGTGACGGGCGAGTCCTTTCACTTGCCCGCTGGGGGTGACAGTTGCTTGGATACAAAACAAATGCTCCTCTTCTCCCTTGTTTAACAGTTAATGCCTTCCCACCCCTTTGGAGTCACCCCGTAATCAGGGTTCAGTTCCAGTTTGTCTCCATGCGAGTTGAGGTTGGTTCTGTAGTACTGCACCTTTTTCCCTGGGGGCGGCGCATATTAAATGTGCGATTGTGGCAGCGGATCAGGACGGTGTGGCAAAAGCCCCCTCTTCGGTCCCTGGTGTTGATTGGGCAGAGACATGCCCGCTGGCCATCCTAACGAGCCCCGCGCCATCGTCCTGGCAGGCTGCGGTGAAAGATGAGACATGTGAAGCGAGCGGGGAAGATTTACGGCGACGCCTGAGTGATTTCAGACGCGCGTGGTATAAAGCCATCTGGCGGTTGGATCAGAGAGCTGCCTCCCCCTCTTGTCCCCCTTTGGATGCGGGCATGTTTTGGGGTGATGGGGGTGGAGCTCTGTCAGGGCAGTTTCCGGAGGGAATTTAGTGGTGGGATGTGAGAAGGCGTTCCTGTGTGTTAGGGTAGTGATGGTCACGTAGGCACATTTGCTCTTCTGTGTTTATTGCGAGCCTTTGTGCTGGGGGTCAGGGGTCACGGGGGAGCATGACATGGGGCTTCTCAGCAGGTCACCACAACTCCAGACATGACTTCCTTTGACGAGGGGCTCGCTGATTCTTCTCTTGACTCTTTAGTAGGTGCTAACCCACCCCCCGGGCTATTCAAGTTGTGGGCCGGTCCGTCACGATCCAATCGACCAATGACGGCATCACGTTTCAGCCGCTCCTTTATGGGTCATCGTTTGAGGAGGTGCTCTTCACAGGCCTGTGGGCTAGGGAGGAGATCAGTCTCCCAGGTGCTAAATTCTGGAGCGCAGCCGGGATGTTTGCTACCTGCCGTTTGGATCCGCATAGGGATGGGCTGAGCCCCGACACAGCAGATTAAGGCTTGGGGTTTCAGATTCCGCAGTGTGAGGCTTCAGCCGGCGACTTGGGCTTGGGGCACATGATGATAAAGCAGTGACCTGTGAGAGGGAGGGCGGGCAGTCGGCTGGGTCGTGGGGGGGCTATGCTCCTCAGATGTGTACCATTATCTTATTTTTGGTCCCTACATAAGTAATCCCTCTCATGGGCCTGGTGACATCCTCTGGACCTGGAATCACAGAGGTTCAAAATAAATGGCCAGTTTGTGTTGCAGGACTGTGATTTTAGTGCCAAATCAGCAAACGGCCTGGATGGAGGCGGGGGGGGGGGGCTGACTATGGCAGCGTTTTGCCGACATGGCAGGATGGTATGTTCTGTAATGTCACGCCCCTGAAAAGCCTTAGTGATTCCTCTTGTGGGGATCAATACAACCATAGTGATATAAAGGCTGGGCATTAATGCGATTTTGCAGATTTTTGGGATTTTTTTTCTGGTGGGAGGAAACCACCCTCTCTCCCAGCAGAGGGGGGGGACCCCAGATGATCCTAACTAGAGTAACAGATGAGCTTATCTGACGCTCTGCCACATTCACAGCCAGGAATGAACATGCTAGCTTGTTTGGGACTAGAGCAGATCTGGTGCAGGGCCGCAGTGTCAAGTGTGGCTGCGATTCCCTGTGTGACGGTCCTCTTGAGTGTGATTTCGACACCTTTGTTTCTGTCATAATGGCCCCAATCCCTGGAGAGGGGGTTGGTGGGGTAGACAGGGCGGGTGTGTGTCTGTCAAGGCCAAGCAGTGTTTAATCTTGTGTTACAGTCACATCATGCACATATGTTTAACTGGGCTTTACAAAATAGTTTCTTGACTTGAAAAACATATTAAACTGTATTAAGAGTCAGAATATGGAAAGCTGAAAAAATAACCTTGATTCTTATGCAGTATTGATTTCTCCTTTTTGAGCTACAGTAACTGGTGCAGTTCATGGAAGACTGAGACTGTTCTCTCCATTTATTTTGCACTCATCTCCCTGTCGTGCAGTGCACGGCCCAAAGCGGCTTGTTGCGGTCCAGCTTTTCACTGACTGCGGGATCAGACAGGCTCTGGAGTCCTCTGATTTGACCCTTGACTTCCGGGGAATTCTCGTGACTGTTTCCGTGACGACGCTTTGTTCTGCATGCCTCAGATTCCCCTCCCCATCCCAGCTTGGGTCATGTGCTTCTCAGTGCCGCAGTTCTTCCTGTGGGGGGCTCCCTGTTCGTGACCTTGGGTCATCGAAGCTACGGTGTGCCCCCCAACCACCCCCCCACCCAACCCGCAGGCACTGGTGTGAGGTGATGTCACCTTCATGCGTGCAGGGATTGAGGGAATCGTCCAGGGGGGCAGTGACAGGCAGACCGCACGTCTGGCTTATCCACGATGAAGCCCAGCCCTCTGTCACACGTGCTGGGGGCCAGGGGCGTGCCGCGTGTCCGTTCTCCACATTGCATCATCCCTGCTGCAGATCCCCACCCCCCAGCTGGCGGAGCCTCTCTGTCAGTGTTGCATCTATTAAATGGCTGCTGAAGGAAAGCGGCCCGGAGCCTTGTAAACCGAGTCTGCCCTGCCGTCCCTGATTTACAGGGGGCGTGTAAAAACGATAAATTAGCCAAGGTAGTGGTGCGGCGGCTGGACGGGACTGAAATAGCACGAGGCGTCTCGTACATTTTCTGTCCTCCTTAAACACCCCCCCCCCATGCATTATGTACTCTGCAGACACGCTCCTCCTCCTCTTCTCTTCCTCTCACTGACAAACGAATGTCTTCCAGTTTGATCAGGAGCTTCGCTCCAGCATTGAGCCGCAAAGGCGCTCGCTCCACGGTAGCCTGCTGGTCCTCGTGGCTCTCACCAGATACCCCCTGGCATTAGTCAGTCTCCAAAAAATGTGCTGAAGTGCTGAATTCAGTCTGTCCCTGCCTCTGCTCCTCTCTGCTCCTCCCTTGCTTCTGAGCCTGGCTCTCGCTAATGTCCCATGTCCGCAGCCGTGAACAAATGGCGCCTGTTCCCTGATGCTAACCGACCTTCCCCATGAGGAATGGAAGATCAGCCTTCCCCGTCAATTCCTGTTAAATTCTGACCAGGAACCCCGTTGCCCTGCTGAGCATACTGTTAACCTGGCACACGGTATCGGTTCAGCTGTTTATGGAGACTTTCCATTGCTCCAAAGAGCAAGATTCAGAGTGTAATTTATCTGCATTAAATTACTGATGTATCTGTCACATAATAGAAGGCATGGTATTTAATGTTGGCCTTTAGCAAATTTAATCCCTTTTTTATATTAAAGCAGCTGACCTGCTAGTCATCTCACGAATCTGGAAATTCTAGAGATTTATTGTAATTGTTGTTATTATTAATGTACTTTTAAGAGAAATCCTGTCTCTCTCCAGGCAATGGTGTGACAAGGCTGGTTGTGTTTTTCTCTTGTGGCATTAGGGGTTTAAATTAAGGCCTCTCCCATTGAGAAGCCCAGATGGACAGAGGGCTCAAAGCGCACCTTTGTGTGTCCTGCCCTGATCGACGGGCGTGGGGTAGAAAGGCGCATGGTGTCAGACGGAGCCGTCGTCGTCTGCCCCCGCCCTCCTACACACTTTAATAATCCTGACCCCAGAGCATCACAGAATGAAGTCATTTAGCCATGACACACACCCCAGAGATGACCGTGCTCACTGAGGCTGCTTGGCACCCATTCTGGCTAGTCGTGTGATCGGTGGTGATTTGCCAAGAACTCTGGCAAATGGGAGCAGGCGGGATAGAGGGTCCAGCCTCCCGGTGGGACTGCCCCCTGACTAACACACGGTCTGGGTCGGCCACACTGGCCCTTTCTCCCACAAGAACCTCTACAGGAGACGCATCTTCATTGTGTCTCTCTCTCTTTCTCTGGTGCCCTATCCTCTTGGGCATGTTCCACGTGCAGATCAGGTTTCTGTGAAATGACGGAGAGAGAAAGGCGGGTGCCACAAGTTGAAGCCGCGCACGTGACGGCACCTGAAGCCATGGCAGGACGCGGCCTTTGAGGCAGGCCCGCGGTGGCGCACTGCCCGTCTGCGTGAGGCTGTGGGGCGTCCAGAGGGGGGGAGTCTCACCCATCCTTGCAGAAAGCTGCACACGGCACTGGGATAGGATGTGTGAGATGTGGGTGGGTTCCAGTCTCGATCTGAGACTCCTGCAGGTGGAGGTTGCGTGGAAGGTGAGCAGAGCAGCGTCCTCTGTAGGCCGAGAGCCACTGCATCCTGCACTGAAATGGCGATCTGCTTCCTGTCGCCCGTATGCCATGCCTTTGCTGCTCTGATCACACGATCCCTACCCCCACAGGGCTGCGTGTCGAGCAGGAGCCGGTGACATCGTACCCGCAGGTGGCCGTGGTGAGGGTCCCCACGCCCTGGGTGCAGTCAGATAGCGACATCACCGTGCTGCGGCACCTGGAGAAGCTGGGCTGCCGGCTGGTGAACCGACCGCAAGCGATTCTCAACTGCGTCAACAAGTTCTGGACCTTCCAGGAGCTGGCCGGCCACGGGGTGCCCCTGCCAGACACCTTCTCGTATGGTGAGCTCTGCTGGTGGGGGGGCGTTGCGGGTCCGGGGCGAGGGTCCTCATGATGGGTGGAGATTTGGCCTGGCACAGGCATTGCACTGTCCCTTTTGTGGCGAGTAACAAGCCACGCCGTTATCCAGGTCACTCAGTAAAAGGACAGTGGCTGCCTCAGCGCGCACTGGCTCAAAGTCAGCGGTAATGCTTGCCACCTCGCGGCCCACTCCCTTAAAGTCAGTCTCATTCTTACGGTCTTATTGAGTGCCTGTGTCATCATTCCCTGGAGGCCACGCCCCTCGCTGTGCATTCCCTTCACTGCAAGAGGAGGCTGGGCTGCAGTGCTGGATTTTTAAAGGTCTCTGACGCTGCAGTTCCTGTCGCATTTTTATTATTTTTTTTCCTCTCTCTCTCTCTCTCTCTCTCTCTTTTTCCTGCTATGGGGTTTGGCCGACCGATGCTATATCCTTTTAGCCGCCAGCGAAGGCTTTCAAGAAGTTAAACAAGAGAATGTGTCAGTATGTGGTGATGAAGCAGGTTGATGTTATTAAGAACATGCTGACTGTCCACACTGAACTGGTGAGGGCGAGGTCACAGCCTGAGGCTGAGCGGCCTGCGGTCCTGACCAGGAGGAGTGGTTGAGAGTAGGGTGGATGGGATTGGATGGCTTTGGACTTAGACAGTGTGTGTGTATATCAGCAGGTTTGATCAGATGTGTGTGTCTCTGCAGGAGGACATGAAAACTTCCGCAAGATGATCGACGAGGCAGAACCCCTGGGGTATCCTGTAGTCGTGAAGAATGCACGTGGCCACAGAGGTCAGTGGGCAGATCCCCCCCACACACACACACACACACATCCAGACACACACACACCTCCCCCACCTTGTTGGTGTAACACACAGCCTCCGTTTTCATTCCCTTAAATCCCTAAGCTGCTGCTACAACATATTGTGTTTTCAGACAAGGTGGTGGAAGAAGTGATTTGGACTGTTTAAAATATCTACAAGATATCTTTATTGCCACTGCATGAGTACAATGAGATGATGTTTGGATTATCTTGTAGAAGCCTCAGTAAAGACTGTAAATTTAAGGAAATAAATAAATAACATATCGCAATGTACAAATACAGGTACACAGTACAGAAGTATGAGAAATTCTGCACATAAATTATTGCACCCGGGAAAGGCATCGGTTGAGAGTTGTAGTATTACTTGTATTGCACAGTATAATGGATTACATAAAACCCAACTGAAGTACCGAGATGAGTGTGATAGCAGAATTGTCGTACAGTCAACGTGGGTGATTGTATGATGCCTAGGAGCCAGAACAGTTAAAGTGCATATTTCGGCGTGTGTAACGCATAATGTCTGTAGTGTGGATGGGTCTCAGTGTGGTGATATGACGGGGGGTGGGCCCAGTGCAGCAGTATGATAGCTTGGAGGTAGAAACCGTTCTGCGGTCTTGCCATGCGAGTGTATATGGCCGTGAAGTACTACCCGATCGGCAGAAATGTGAAAGGGTGGGTTGGATCACTGTAGATCTTTCTTTGCGACTACAGCAACTTCTGAAGAGTTCCTTCTGGGTAGGATGCCGTGAGCCAGTGATCCTCTGGGCCGTCTTGACGATGCTCTGGAGGGCCTTCCTGTTCTCAGGTGCCGCCTGGGCACCACACTGTGATGCAGTATGTGAGGATGTTCTCACACTTGCTGATGCTGACCGTCAGCTGTTGTGGAAGTTGTGCTTTCTTTAGGCTTCTAAGGAAATTAAGCCCCTGAAGTCCTTTTTTGGCCATGGTTGTTGTGTTTGCTGACCAGGAAAGGTCCCAGCTGATACGGACAGCAAGAAATCTGTAGTTCTGTACCGACTGCACCTTCTCGCTGCTGATTTTGATGGATGGTGGTCCTTGTATGTCGATCTACTGAAATCCAGGATCAGCTCCTTGGTTTTCTTCAGGTTGAGGGCGAGGCTGTCGTCCCGGCTCCAGCTCTCAAGTTCTCAACCTTCTTGATACAGGCTGGCTCAGTGCTTGAGATCAGGCCTATCATGGTGGTGCTGCCTGCGAACTTGATTTTAATGTTGGAATCTTGGATGGGTTTGCAGTCGCGTGTGAAGAGGGAGAACAACAGAGGGCTCAGCACACAGTCCTGTGGTGCTCCAGTGTTCACTGTTATGACAGTGGAGGAGTGCTTGCCCGTGCATGCAGTCTGTGGTCTGCTGTTGTGAAAGTCCAGAATCCAATTACACGGGTGTGTGTTGGGGCCCAGGTCAATCAGTTTTGTAGCCAGCTTGTTTGGGGTGATGGTGTTGAACGCGGAGCTGTAGTCAATGACCAGCATCTGTACGTAGCTGTCTCTCTGTTCCAAGATGCAACACTGATGTGGTTCCGACCGGCCTGGACTTTGTAAGCATTCCCTAAATATAGGCTACAACAGTCTAATAAAACATATAGGTTACATTATCAAGCTAATTGTAAATGATTTTTAAATAATAATTAATGAAAACACCTTTTAACATTCACTGATGTAGGTGTATTTTATTAACACTTGCTGCTGCTATTGAGCTAAATATACATTAATAATCTAATAAAATTCATCAGTAATACTATCAAGCTAATCGTCATTTTTTTTTATATAATAATAAAAACACCTTTGAAACATTCCTACATGTACAGTTTCAGAAACACTGTATAAGAAACGCATCCTGTGTCATGACACGTGTATGACCAGCAGAGTGTCCAGCCTTTCTGCGCCAGGCAGCGGCAAACCGAATCCTTTTCTATGAGTATCTGAGGAGCATCACACACACATGAGTCATTTGAGTTTTTGAAATTTTCAGTCTGCCAAGCACTTTGAACATCAGCACAGTTTTGCTTTAAAATGAATGATGTTTTTGCAATTTTTTGTTTGGGCTGTGATTCAAGTTTTCCTGCACCTTTCTTCCTGTTTACAGTCATTTACATAACTATCAATATGTATGGGAAATGACAAAACGGTAACCATAGAATGTGTTATTGTGGCGCTAAAGGTGCTGTGAAAACTTGAGTGCACCTAAATGAAAAAGTTAGGTGCACCAGTGCAACCAATGCAAAAAGTTAGTTTGGAGCCCTGTTTAGCCAGTGCTAGCTTAGCATTAGCTTGCGGCGCAGTGTACACCCCGGTGAGATAACGACTGTAAACTCCCTCAGCAGATGGAAAAGTCTACATTTCAGTGTTAGGAATTCCATGTCCAGAGGGCAGAATTGTTCGATAATGTCTGTGGAGGTGACCATGCGTTGTTTACATATAACACACTCTGCCGTGTCCTCACTGGATGCAGAGATCTGGTCTGAGTGGTATACGGTCACGTCTCCTAGCTTGATAGCCACGTTGGGGATGTTAGCATTCAGCCATGACCGAGGTACAGCTCTTCATCTTATTGGCGGAGATCCTTAGTCTCAGCTCATCGATCTTGTTGACATGGCGACTGGATGTTCGCGACGAAGAGGTTCATTAGTGGCGGCTTGTCCGGGGAGTTCTTCAGCTTGGCATGAATGCCAGCTAGCTTGCCCCGGTTCTTATTGCGCTCCCTCCTCCCCCTGCGCCGTCTCTTCCCCGGGGTGGAAATCCAGGCAGACACCATATATTCCAATATCTCGCAGTTCTGCATGTCATGTTTGCAAGTGCTGACTGAATTAAGGGCCTAAAAGTGTCCTCCAACATGGGGTAGAAACTGTTCTGCAGTCTTGCCATGTGAGCATACAGGTCTCTGTAGCGCTTGCCAGATGGCAGGAGTGTGGAAAGCTTGTGACTGGTGGGTAGGATCACTGCAGATGTTCCTGGTCAGGTCTGAGAGTATGGTCTCCCCACATCCCACCTTTGGTTACAATTCAGAGCTTTGCTTAATAGCCCAGTGGTGATGTGATTACTTTCCCTGCCAAGAGATTCGAACCCACGACTATCCAGACATTAATCTGTGCACCCCACCCGTAGTTTCATTTGTATTGTGTTCCCTGAAGTGTGAAGGACCAAAACAGCCCGGCCTGGATCACATGGGATTATCAAGGATGGTAATGGCAGCCTGTGTGTGTGTGCCTGGTGCCAGTGGGGTCTGTGTACTGTGATACCCAAATATCCTTGCGGGGGGATCTTAATTTCATCTGTAACTTCCATTCAGTGGTTCCCATTTTCACACACTAGTTTATTACATTGTCTTAGGGATGCCCCCCCCCACCCCCCAATAGTTTGCTATGTTATTGTCTCCAGCTTGCATTCAGGAAAGATGCCTGCGTCGACACTTATGCAAATTATCATTGCTGCACTTCTGTAATGCTGCTATCTTCCTTTTTTGTTAACGCTCCCTGTTTGAATCTTGGTTGGGGGGTTGCTGACAGTATTACATACATTTAGGTTTGACATGAGACCTCCTATTCTGCTCCGTTGGATTATATCTGGGGCCGGCCTTTAGGGACTGGCCTTTCTCCCCATTTCTATTGGATGTCTTTAGCACTATTTTTGCAGTAAGCCACGATTCTGGTCTGTCATGGCCGCCGGGGCCGTCGTGGTCTGTTTTCGCCATCATCGCTGCTTAACCCCGCCGTGGCCGTTGCCATGGCGTCTGGTTCACAAAGTGCCAGTGGCCGCGTTTCCCCCCCAGTCTGCGCGACGCAGCTGCGCCGCCTTTCCTGGGCCCGACGGAAAGCCACCTTTCAGCCCCTTATTCAGCACAGACGCGTTTTTCCAGCACGTTTTAAATAACAGGGAAATGTTGGTCTGGTTTAGGTTTTTTCTGTTCCGTCCACCCTCTACTCATAGTCAAACTGTTAACTCTTAGTGTGCTTGCTGGCTGCTGTATTTAAACACTGTGCTCTTTCTCTGATGAACTGTTTTTTATTATCATTTTCTCTATTTTAAAACTTGAAGGACTAGCTGTGTGGTTTCGTTTTCCTGATAAATCCATCCAGGACAGGAACCCAAACTCCCGTTGAGCCGCTACTATGCAGGCATGTTAGTTTTAGGTGCGTTTTACACCTGAATCACTGCAAAAACTGATGTAGGGAATAAGGCTATAAAATGATAAATGCAGCTATCAGTGAGGTGTCAAAGAGTGGGGGCCGTAATTGAATGTGCCATTTTTTCTTTTCCGGGTGACTCAGTGGGTGGCACTATTTCTTCATACTTACAGGGTTGGGGGTTTGGGGGTCTGTGTGTGTGTACATGTGTGTGTCCTGCAATGGACTGGCGTCCCATGCAGGCTGTACCCCAGCCTTGTGCCCTGACCCGCCCGGGGTGGCTGTCGCACCCCCCTGTGGACCCAAATAGAAAATACATGGCTGTCGCGTGGTATATTCTAGCATTTATTGAATATGACTGTTAGCATTTGGGATGTCTTTGCACAGAAGGCTTGTAAAAAGTTCACGTAGACTGCCCTTGACTGAAAAATTTGCCCGATTGTCGTCCTTTCATTACTCATTTTTTGGTGTCTGGATGATGCCAGTGACCAAAACGGGCAGAGCATCGGAGCGACACAGATTTACTGTACTGCTGAGCTGGGTGTCGTGTTTCTGAAGAGCAATTTGAAGTGTGAGCCACCTGGCTGAATGGAATTTTTGAGAGCAGGTCAGTGCAAAACACACGGAAAGGCACAAGAGCGTGACCGGTATTCTCAGGGTGACAGTCCATCCCGCAATCGCAGCTTTTGCACTGATCCGCTGAGCTGCAGGCTCACGATCCTCCACATTCTCAAGGTGTTCCCTTCCCTTGTCGCTCAGCTACCCTTGCTGTGCTCTCATTGGTTGATTTATGGGACTCCCGGCAAGGTGACGGCGAATCTGGCCTTGCTTTACACACACTCCCCCCACCCCCCCTCCCCTCACAGGAAAGGCTGTGTTCCTGGCCCGGGACAAGCACCACCTGACGGACCTCAGCCACCTGATCCGGCACGATGCACCCTACCTCTTCCAGGAGTACGTCAAGGAGTCCCACGGCAAGGATGTGCGGGTGGTACTGGTGGGGGGCCGCGTCATCGGCTCCATGTTGCGCTGCTCCACCGACGGCCGCATGCAGAGCAACTGCTCCCTGGGTGAGTGGCTGTGTCACCTCATGTCCCTGTGGGCTGCATGCGATGTGATGCAGTGCTTTGAGTTTGACTGGACAGCCATTTGAGGGTTTGTTTAGTCTGGTGTGGTGGTACGTACAATGTTTTTGGAATTTTATTGCCAAGATTTCACAATTTTGTGCTATACCTTACCACCTATACCAGCCAAGCTTAGTTGATACCTTTTGATGTGCCTCTGAAACTCTCTCTAAATATCCAGTCTCTGCTCACATGGGGTCACTAGTGGACTCCACCATGGTCTCTCTTACATGTGTTTCTGAGCCAATATCGAAGGTCGGATTCTGAGAATTTTTTTTTTTACTTGATCGGTATCAGCTATCGTAGCCCGATCCAAAGCCCAGTCTGTTTTATTTACCGCATCCGCCCAATTCGCGTCGCTTGCGCGGATTTGTAAGGTTCCGTCACGCGCTGCAGTAAGCCTGAGGCATGTGGCTTGAAACTATAAACTATCAAGATGTCAGCCGTGTGGAAATTCTTTACATTGGAAACTCAAAGTAGCCCAACAGCTACCTGCAATGTCTGGAATGCCGTCCTTTCAAGAGGAAGTAGCAACAGTCGTTTAATACAATAAATCTAACTAGACACATGTAGAAACATCATACGGAAGAATGGCTTACTCAGATGAAGAATGCAGCCACGCCTACTGCATGTGTATGCATATTTAAACATTTATTAAAGGCAGATATTGAATGGATCAGATTGGGGTACCAAAAAAAGTGGCATCCCTATTAATTCCCAAGTTTTCATTACTATAGTGGACAGTGACTTGGATGGTGATCTTTGATCACAATTTCCCAACTCGCACAAACTCATATGACGCTATAAAGTTGTTTGAATCTGTATGCCAGTAGCATGAGAGAGAGATTGGGGGAAACAATTTAAATACAATGGACTATTTTTTTTTGAGGGAGATGAATGAAGCCAAATTAAATATGGTTGGTACATGACTCTGGTATTTACTGCCTCGTGTATGGCCTTAATCTGAGGAACAACCATTTAGCATTTTTCTGTAATCAAATTCATGATGTAGCCGTGCCAAATAAAAGCCAAGGCCGTTGTATGTGAGCAGTCTAAGAGATCATGGCATTGGTTGGGAAGGACCCTGTAGTAGTGTGTAAGATCTGCACAATGTTGCCCCCTGCAGGCGGCGTAGGTATGATGTGCCCATTGAGCGAGCAGGGCAAGCAGCTGGCAGTGCAGGTGTCCAACATCCTGGGCATGGACGTGTGCGGCATCGACCTGCTGCAGCTCAACGACGGCTCCTTCGTGGTGTGCGAGGCCAACGCCAACGTGGGCTTCATTGCCTTCGACCAAGCGTGCGGCATGGACGTGGCGGGCATCGTGGCCGACTACGCCCTCTCGCTGCTGCCCAGCCGCCTCACCCGCAAGATGTCACTGCTGTCAGTGGTGTCCAGTGCCAGCGAGACTAGCAGCGAGCCAGAGGCATGTCCCCCGGCCAACACTCTGCCTGAGGCCGTGTGCACAATGAGCGTGGGCTCCACCTCCAGCGAGAGCGACCCGGAGCTGGCGGAGAGCCGTGACGGCCCCGCCCCTGCCCTGCCCGACACCACCTACAACATGAACACCCTCCTTGCCAACGAGATCAAACTATTGACTGAGTGAGCTGGGTCCAGCAGCAAGTCACATACAGCGCACGTGTATACACACACACATACATACATGTTTACATGCATACTCGTTTACACACACGCATCTAAGTGTCATGCGCAGACATGGACTGACACACGCAGCCCCAGCAAAACGTGGTGACAAACTCGAATACACAAACACACACACACGCATGCTGTACACAAGCACGCATGTGCATTCTGTCTGACATATCTACCCCCCCAAATCCCCACCCACAACTAGATCTGAGGCTGCTCCCCTGACACCCCCCCCCAATCCCTGGTAAAATGGCCCCCATGGACTTTGTATAGACTAGTTCTCTTGACTGGCATTTAAATTCAGTGGCTTGTGAAGGTGATCTCTGAGGTCGGGGATGGTTTCAGGACGGGAGGCGGAAGCGGAATGGCCCCTATCTGTGCCAAACACGCCCGGAATCAGGCGGGAAGCGCGGTTCTGTTGGAGTGGGAATGCAATGCTTTCTGATGGCCTTTCCCTGTGCCTGAATGGGTGGGAGCAGTGGCATGACCCCCCCCCCAGAAGGCTGGCTCCGCTCCCCTGTGCTGCATGTGGCCTCCAGCGAGAGGAGGGGGGACTCACAGAGAGCGACATAGACAGCGCCCCCTATAGGACTCCTGAAAGTCCCAGCTAATGATACATCCACATCCAGATAGTGACGGGATGACAGGAAGGAATGATCACTGCCTCATTCCTCCTCCCTTTTATCTTTCTTCTTTTAGCAGACAGCTTGAGTAGAAATTGCTTGAAATGGCTTAAATCCAGCAAGATGACACACTTAACGTAACTTTGAAAGGAAATAGTTCCCATCGCTCTTTAGCTGTCAGTCATCGGAAACTGCTCCTCATCTTTTTATTGCAAGCACTTTAAGGTAAATGATTTGCAAGAACTTTTATCAAAACGTAACTGTCAGATAGGGATGTAGAGACCAGCCATGATATGTTCATATGAAATTTTACTAAACCAGTTCTTATGGTCATATACCTCAGTTAAATTTTCACTGCCTTACTGATTCACCAGGAGATACATTTAAAGGACTAAAATGTTCTTAATCACACAAGCCTGAGCTGCTGCTGCCTCATTGAGGCATGGGGGTGGACGCTGTTATCATGCAAATTATCTTCATGTTACTGGGCAGTGTTCAAAGCTGCCTGAATTGATGGCCGGCATTCTCTAACTAATTTTAGCCATTGGCTAAGACACAGAAATCCTCACTGCGCAAAAAAAACTTAAGTGTCAACTAAGGGTTTTTTTAATTCATTTGTCCCATGTGATTATTTGGCCAAGTATAAATCTCATTGAGGAACTACGTGTTTTTTTTTTTACTGACCAGGTCTTATTGTGCAAATAAAAATGTAAACAAAATATGGTTTTGTTACTCCTAATTCTTACATTACTGCAAGTGGGTCCCACTTCTACATTTTCATTTGTTAGTTCTTGGCAAAAGATTTTCATCAACAAAAAAAAGCTCATCAGTGGTCAACCTCAACTGCCATTACACTAAAATACTTCCTGTTTGTCTGGACAAGTGGATATCATTGTTGTCAATACCTGTGAGGCATCTATTTATGGCCTCGTAGCCAAAACTGACACAATAAACCAACAGAATGGACTTTGTGAGCAGTTACACTTCATGTTACTTAATCACTTGACTGTCACAAGATGTTTGCAGCTTACATAGGATCTGTATACTGTTGAAAATTGGGAGGACTTTCTTATGCTGTTTGTTCATGGACTGAGCTCAGGGGAAGCAGCCTGGATCTCCCTTCCCAACCCCCAAGGCATGTGACGTGTCCACTATAGGTAGAGATCTGCTTAAAAAAAATATTCACAAATGTGCAAACAGTCTCTGAAAAAGATGCGGTGTACCACATTCGTTAACATGCATTTTTGTCTAATTTTTTTTTTGGTTTAATTTATGGTGTACATTTTTAATGGTTATTCACATGTGTGCAGTACAGTCTCAGACTGAGACATTCCAGCTGAAATTTTGTGGGATTGCTTTATCTCCCTCTGATGCAGTGCAAGCCTCAAAGGTAGTCATCAAACACACGCCGGCTTTCTGGATTACGACGGTGTGTTCACAGTGCGGTCACATGTAGGCGGTGGCTGCTCATAGCCACGCTTATGGTTTGGAAAAGAAAGTGTGGTTCTCGCCATTGTTGTGACGCACACAAAGGATTTGAGCCAACATACACAGAATCCACAGTGGGGGAGGGGCCATCTGAACAGCAACATTGGCTGTAACTTGTGTGTCACAAGCCACATTCATGGATTTATCTCTCACCCTTGTGGTGTTAAATGTGGTCTTAGGTTTCTTCCTTCCTTTGTTAGGGCTTTTTTAAACATGTTGAAACATCGTCTATGGATAATCCTTAGATTGATGCTTAACTGTTACTTTTTTTCTGCAGGTACTGCAATGATTAAGAAATTTCCCATGTGTCTAGATTCCATTTATTTGTAAGTGCAGCCAGGTCTGGAATTGCATGAAAAGTAGAATGCCCTAATGATGGTGGCTTGTTCAGAGTAATTGGTGACACATCATCCAGCGTGGAAGGTCGAATCTATCCTTTGTTCCCACAGATAATGGGAGAATAGTGCATATTTCCCATTAACCATTGCTAGTTTATTCTTGTACAAATCATAACAACTACAGACACGTTAAAAGGGAATTTAAGAGAGGCTTGCCTATGGGGTTCACAGTTTTTCATTTAAAGTGTTTGGGGAGACTCTTCGTTTGCCAAGAATACATGCATTTTGTATTTATTAACATGTTAACATTCCTGTAATGTTGTTTTAACTTTTTTGAGTGTGTAACAAACATTTTCAGTCAGAGTACATAGTTTTTTTTGAATGTGTTAGAAATGGGTCCAGTAACATCTGGATTTGTACAGGTTTCTGTTTTTGGTAAATTAGCATAAGTATCTATGTATTTACATAAGAACTGATTTTATATAAATGAATCAGTTTGTGCTGAATTTCAGTTAGTACTCTAAATTACCAAAAACCTTTCAAAAATCACCAAATACTCTAGTAGTATTATATTACAGTAAATTATTTTTCAACATGATTTATATATAGTATATAGTCAGTTTCACAGCCAGTTGTACATATTACTCTGAACTGAAGTTTGGAGGGAATAAGACTAAGTTTGAGGTTCCATTTGTCAGCCGGGACACATCATCACAAGCGTGACGGCCCTATTCATTAGGCCTCCATGACATGGACGTTTGGCTTAGTCATTAAGTTGAAATGCAATATTCATTCCAGGCGCTGGTGTAACAGATTGATTAAATTATTCATCCTCAATGCAATGTTAAGAATACTGATGGTGTTACAAACTGGATTCCATATCTGGTTTTATTTAATGATTAATTTGTGCCGAAGTATGTAAATACACCCTTCTTTTTTAGACTAAATAAAAATGCCATACTGATGAAAGCGAAAGCAGAATATGTGTGTTTTTTTCCCCCAATTATTGTTCTAATGTGGAATACGACTCAACATTAGCTTTTAGCCTTTTGGTTTAGCATAGTATAGATTTAATAGTAGCTACTGAGATAATGTAACTACTTCAGCCTTTTTTATACAGCTGTATGCTTTACTGGAGCCTACTCAAATGAATAGCGCATCACACTACTGTTAAGTGTCTCTACACTGGCAGTGCACATACAGTGCAGAAGCTGCTTCCTAATTCAGTGCTGCTTGGCTTGGTGTGAATGAGTGGCGTAACGTGACTCTGGCATAAGGGAAAAGGACAATCTGGACGGCCACAGCTGTTACCGAAACATGGGATATTGGTTAGGATTGACATAATGAAATGAAACTCCACTGACATACGTAAGACAAAATAATCAGGATATCCCATGTCAACATATACTACATACAGTATATTTACATGAGAAATTCAATTTGATAATATTTTGGCTCTATATGATATGATATATGATATGATATATGATATGATATGATATGATATGATATGATATGATATGATATGATATGATATGATATGATATGATATGATAGGGGCAGGGGGTGGTATGCTGGTGTAGTGGTTAGCACTGTTGCCTCACACCTCTGGGATCAGGGTTCAAGTCTCCGCCTGGGTTCTATGTGTGTGGAGTTTGCATGTTCTCCCCATGTCGTCATGGGGTTTCCTCCAGTTTCCTCCACAGTCCAAAAACATGCTGAGGCTAACTAGAGTTACTGAAGTGCGTGTGCGTGCGCGCGTGACCTGCAATGGGCTGGCCCCCCCATCCTGGGTAGTACCCAGTGCTTCCAGGATAGGCTCCGGACCCCCCTGGTGCCCAGAAGGATAAGCGGTTTGGAAGATGGATGGATCAGAATCCTTTAATTAGCCAAGTATGTATCCATACAAGGAATTTGCCTTGGTGGTGCTTTGGATGGATGATAGGGGTAGATTTGAGCTCATCAGTATCTTAATGAAGCAGTAAAGTTTTGCTACAGAACTAAATGATGTGACTACTAAATAAAATAAATGGAATGTACAGTAAAATATGGGATATCCAGTGAGGGAAATAATCATTTGACCCCGTGCTGAATTCTTAGGTTGACCCATTAATAAATAAATGAGAAGTCTAGAGTTTCACTGGTAGGTTTATTATCAACAAAACAAGCAATAAAATATCACCATGTAACAGTTGCAAACCAATTTGTAATTCACCTCAGGAAATAAGTATTTGATCCCTTGGAACACATGCTATAGTGCTTGGTGGAATAACCATTGTTTTGAAGCACAGCTGTCAAACGTTTCATGTAGTTGGTTACCAGGACTTCATGTAGATCATCAGGAGTTTGTATCCACTCCTCTTTGCAGATCTCTTCCAAATCTTTAAGGTTTTTAGGCTGTCACTTGGATAGACGAAGCTTGAGTTCCCTCCACAGGTTTTCTATGGAATTAAAATCCAGAGACTGGCTAGGGCACTCCATGACCTTAATGTGCTTCTTCCTGAATCACTCCTTTGTTGCCTTAGCCGTATGCCTGGGGTCCTTGTCTTGTTAGAAGACCCAGCCGCAATGCATTTTCCATGCCCTGGCTGAAGGAAGGAGGTTCTCATCCAAGATTTTACAGTACATGGCCCCGTCCATCTTTCCTTTGATGCGGTGCAGCCGTCCTGCACCCTTGGCAGAAAAACACCCCCAAAACATAATGCTTCCACCTCCATGACTGACGGTAGGGATGGTGTTCCTGGGGTTATAGTCAGCATTCTTTTCCCTCCAAACATGGCGAGTAGAGTTGATGCCAAACAGCTCGATTTTGGTCTCATCTGACCACAGGACATTCCTTCAAGCCTCATTGGAATTATTCAGGTGTTCACTGGCATACTTCAGAAGGGCCTGAACATGGGCCCTCTTGAGCAGGTGTTCACTGGCATACTTCAGAAGGGCCTGAACATGGGCCTTCTTGAGCAGGTGTTCACTGGCATACTTCAGAAGGGCCTGAACATGGACCCTCTTAAGCAGATGTTCACTGGCATACTTCAGAAGGGCCTGAACATGGACCCTCTTGAGCAGGTGTTCACTGGCAAACTTCGGAAGGGCCTGAACATGGACCCTCTTGAACAGTGGTACTTTGCAAGCAATGCAGGATTTAAAATCGTAACGGCATGATGTGTTACTGATGGTTTTCTTGTTGACTGTGGTCCCTGATGCTTTGAGATTTTTAACGAGCTCCTCCCATGTAGTTCTGGGATTAGCCCTCACCATTCTTAAGATTGATGCCACATGAGATGAGATCATCCTTGGGGCCCAAGACTGAGGGTAATTGACAATTATTTGGTCTTTCTTCCATTTGTGAATAATTTACCAACAGTTGTCACTTTCTCACTAAGCTGCTTGCTGATGGTCATGTAGCCCATTCCACCTTTGTGAAGGTCAACAGTCTTGTCTCTGATGTCCTTAGACAGCTCTTTGATATTTCCCATGGTGATAAGGTTGACAATGTAGACAGACTAGTGACCCAAGAATAATGTTTAACAAACTAATGCCATTAAATGACAATGCTGGCTTGGTATCTGTTAATACTTAATTAAGTACTACTTGTGTTGTGTTAGCACTTGAACTAATTTTGTGCTGGCTTGTAGGGGATCAAATAATTATTTCTCTAGATAAATGACAAATTGATTTGTACCTGTTACATAATAATTTTTTTTTGTTTGTTTTGTTGAAAATCTATCTTCTGGTGTTAAAATAAACCTACCAGTGAAATGATAGACTTCTCATTTCTTTATAAATGGGTCTAGTTAGGAATTCAACAGGGGGTCAAATAATTATTTCCCTCACTGTATAGTAAAATGTTTACTTTAGGCCTGTATTACAATGTAAACATTACATTAAATCTTTGATAACACTTAAAGCAGTCATGCGTAATTCATTATAGATACCTTCATAATGCATTGTAACACTTTCATAAAGTATAAATACGTTAATAAAAGACGTTAATGGATTTTGCTACATATACCTACATTTGATGCTTTTCACCTCATGGAGTCTCAGTATTAAAGACTTTAACTGAGTAATAACAGTAGAGAGCCTAAGGAGATCTAGGGTATAATTACAAAGAACAGTATTACCGTGTTAGATAATGAGATCCATGAGTAAATGGTGCTCATTTCTGCAAATACGGCACTGGTCTCTGGTGATCAGCTCATGCCAGTTGCTTCCTGGCCACCTCCTGCCTCAGACATCTTCAGCAGTCTTTGGATGGGCTCAGTAAGGCCACAATCCGGCTCCAGCTGGCTCGAAGCCAGGGCCCTCCTACCAAACTCCGTTGCCTGGCATCAAACACAAGGGTATGACGGAATATAAGTCCACATCTGTCACTGACATGTAGATGTGGAAACTGAAAAGAAGAACTTTGCCAATGCACTTCTCAAAAGGGATCCAGCTTATATTTGCACAGACAAGAATCAATCAACATTCGGCCCCAAAGGGATCCGCACTGCGAATGAAACATGGATCATCTCATGTCAGAATCATGTAACTGTTTCTAGGGACAGTTAAATGCAGTGTGGACTCTATGAGGAGAATCTTTCTTTTAATGTCACCGTTTGTCAGCTTGGATGCAAAGCCTTGAACATTTCACTGCTTAGTTCCAAACTACATCACATGGTGACTAAAGTAATCACAGGGTTATTAATCAAATATAAAGAATATTCATGCAAGTTTTACACCCGTGCTGTACCATTATCGTGTGAAGAACGTGTGGAGCTTGAGAATGTTGTATGGAGGTCGCAAACACTAGTCAGAGCACCGACAGATTGACAGATTTACGAGGTCGGCCCATGAAAACCTCACGATGCAGCTGGGATTTCCTACCTTTGAGCTTTAGCAATTAGCGCTAATCCCACATGAGCGCACAGGAGGTAGTGTGCTGCCGACTGTGCCGTTAATACCTTAGCAAAATCGTCGCCTAAAAACCAGAGCATGGCCAGGGTGTGGCAAGTTAGTGCCATCAAGCAGGGGAGCCGTTTGGGTATCTGCTCCTCCAACTCCAAAACACACTGCAGTGTCCCATCAGCTTCAGCCTGCTGGGTCTCATCTGCGTCACACAATTAGCAGCGTCATTCCCCGAACATATAACTGCAATGCATATTTACAGGCTAATTATACTGTGACTGACCACAGTATGCCAACCAACGTACATGAACATGACTACATCGGCATATTCTATTGGGAACAAACACATGATGCAAATCACATTCCACCACACAATAAAAATGTATAATAAAATAAATGTACAATAAAACAATACAGGACCCGGAACATTACCGCACAGCACTCTGTCAGTCCAGCCCGAAAGAACCGGCTGGACCAGGTGTCTGTGAGTCAGCATACGGTCCAGTTAAAGTGCAGGCATTAAAGGTCACTTCGCATTTAATGAGCTTTTCCCCTCAGCGAAGCAGAGAGCAGATGACAGAAATGCAGCCGCGCTGTGGGCCGCAGTGAGCCATCATCAGCTGGCTTAGTCACCCATCTGTGTGTGAGCTCAAATCTCTGCTCCCAGCTTGGAGAAAAATACATAGTGTCCTGTGGTGGAACTTATTCCAAAGGATATACAGGCAATTACCAGAAGGTGATAATGCTTAGAATTTTAAAAGGTATAAAAGAATTTCACAAATGCCTTCAAATTCCACAACTGAAATTATGTATTTTTTCATTTAAAAAATGCTTAGTATTAGTTAATGTTACTGGTACAGCTAAAGCACAAAAATCATTACATTTACTCATGAAACGTTTGTATAGATCTCACCCACCAATTGCATTGTGAAGTGAACTGTTCTGAATGTGACTGTCCAGGATTCTGTACAGGTGAGAGTGCCAAGTATTGGCCACCTACACTCTCAGACCACAAAGAAAGACAATAACTCCCATTAAACCACTGTGAGCAAAAAAAAAAATACACACACCTGTATTTTCAATGATAAAAATATATGAATATCCATCCATCATCATTTCATGGTCATGATGAATAAACAGATCAAATATTTTTTAAGAAAAGCCTAAATGTAGTGGTTCTAATCTATTATAACATCCATCTCTTACCTCATTGCACAAGGACATTGCAATATCAAATTTCTTTTGCTTGAAAAATATATTTGCCATTAGAATGTAGCCACCACAAGTCACAGTGTTGTCCAAACCAAATTCTTCACTGGCGTAGTAAACCTGTATGATAAAACAACACGGTATAAAATATGGACAAACTCATTAAAAGTTTCATCAACCTCACAGGGTTTTTGTGCACATGAATGGTTTTTTGGCCCCTGTATGTTAACTCACATCATTAGCGAGGTGAAACAGGGCCTCTTCAAAATTTTCTGTGGCAGCATGCAGCCGACCCAGGCTGCGGTGGAGCTGGTGACGGACCACCAGACTGCACTCCGGTGCCTTCATTACCGTCCACTCTGCCTGGGCCAAGTACTCCTCTGCCTGGGAAAACCTACCAAGACCTGGTGCAGTGACAGCACACATTAACATTAATGCAGCTACACTATATGGACAAAAGCATTGAGACACCTGACCATTACACCCACAGGAACTTTTATGACACCCCATTCTAAATCCATAGGCATCAATATTGAATTGGTCTCTCTTTGCAGCTATACCAGCTGCCACTCTTCCAGGAAGGCTTTACACAAGATTTTGGAGTGTGTCTGCAGCAATTTTTGCCCCTTCAAGACCAGCATTTGTGGGGACAAGCCCTGATGTTGGACGTGAAGGCCTGGCTCACAATCTCTGTTCTAATTCATCCCAAAGGTGTTTGATGGGATTGAGGTCAGGCCTCTGTGCACTGGGGCACAGTCATGCAAGGGCCTTCCCCAAACTGTCCCCACAGTTATCTCTCCTCCATCAAACTTTACAGATGGCACAATGCAGTCATGCAGGTAACTTTATCCTCTGGCATCCATAAAACCCAGACTTATCAATCAGACTGGCAGACAAAGAGGTGTGATTCGTCGCTCCACGGAACACGTTTCCACTGCTTCAGCATCTAGCGGCGTGCTTTACACAACTCCATCTGACGCTTGGCATTGCGCTTGGTCATGTGAGGCTTGCATGCAGCTGTTCAGTCATGGAAGCCCACTCCATGAAGCTCACAGTTTTTGTGCTGGGGTTAATTCCAGAGTAAGTTACTGACTCAACAGAGCGCTGGTGACTTTTACACACTATGCACCTCAGCACATGGTGAACCCACTCTGTTACTTTACATGGTTTGCCACTTTGTGACTGAGCTTCTGCTGTTCCTAAATGCTTCCACTTTGCAATAATACCACTTACAGTTGACCATGGAATATGTAGCAGGGAAGAAATTTCACAAATTGATATCGCATTGGTGGCATCCTATGACAGTATCTCAGTTGAACTCTTCAGAATGACCCATTCTTTCACAAATGTTTGTAAATCTATAGTGTATCCTTCCACATCCCTATCAGGCCCTCATTTTCTATAGCTGCTCACCGCAGAAATCCCAGCAATCCCCATTCTTCTGCCACCCTTTAATAACATGCTAAAGTGAAATGACAAACTGAATGTCCCCAAAGACTGGGGATTTCTCTATTCACATTCCCACTGATCTGAGGTAGGGTATAGTAGGGTACACAGGGCTTCCTTATTTTGCTTCGGTTGCTACTAAACTGACTGTGTCAGTACGCCTTCATTATAAATCACTCTGGAAAAGTGAGTTACATAACCAAGGAGTCTCTGTTCTTTGTCACTTTAAAGCAGTCATATGCCAGAGTGAGCCGGAGTCCAGGTATCAACATAGGGGGGTCATGAGTTGAAGTGAAGGGTGTTGCCATTTTGCACTTAAAATAAGTATTGTGCGCAGGCAGCCCCAGTACTTAGAAAACAGCTGCAGAAAAGGTGCCACGGTTGTGTAAATGAGTTGTTTCCTAATCATGGGGAAGAGAAGAAGTGAACAAAAAGAGATCCAAAGAGATTGGTTTACCTTGAGTTTCCTGGAGCACTGGGCCGTGGCTGTGACTGAACATTAAAATCCTTATTATCTTCCCATTGCCTGACTGACAGTTATATACAAAGCATCTTATGATCAAACACAAGTTACAGCTGAGGCTAAATAATGTCCTCGGTTTGATCGTCCTCTTCGCTTCTTTTTGGAAACATTAGCTTGGCCGTGTGGTGTAAGGTGCCACGTGAAAGGCCATTCGCCGTCACTGCTGCTGAATGAGACAGTGCAGAAATAAAAATACTTTCTCTGGGAACTTAAGCATGGATTTCACATTGCACCAAACACTGTAGTGGTTAAAGAGCATTTAAACCCGAAATATTCTTGCACAAAGCACCTAACTTGAATTTTTCCAGTTAAATATCCAGCTATATTAACTGGTCAGAAGGAAAGTTCCTCTGCATATAAGTGTCAGATAAGCAGCTAGATAAACAAATGAGATATTCTGACAAATGGAGATTAAACTGCATAATCGTTAGAACACTGCAATAAAAATAATCCTGCTACAATCATAAATAAAAGCAGATGGTTATGCTTTTCAAAATGATCACTCTTAAGAACAATCCTAAAATATAAATATTTAAATATGTAAACATAAAATATATAGATAAACTTCTAAATGTTAAAGTCTCCCATAGCTGTTTTTGACTATTTGAAGAAAGGCCGAGACAGTACAAAATAAAGCGCTCTCTACTGTATGTGGTTTACACCATTTTCTTTTAAGGTTTACTTACAGATTGGCAGGGTGAAAGGGAAGGGTAGCTAAATGCAGAGCGAGGCAAGTGGGCTTGTTTGTGTCAGTTTTTGCTGCCTGTCCCTCATTTATGACTAACTATGAGTAATATAATTTAATGCACATTATTATTTCTTGGACACAGTAAACACAACCAGAGCCGTGCTGATTCTTGTCACAATATGTCTCTGTTCCCTGACACGCATGGTACAACGTAGTCGATTCCTCTTTCAACAGAAATGTTTTTTTGTTTTTTCAAGTTTCCTCTACCTTTATGCTGCCCCCATCCCTGCGTAAACCATGAAAAGAGAAAGCCTGCACTGCATACACCTAATGTTCCGCAGTGGGATTTGGAAAAGGTAACATTTTGAAATATATATGAGTTTCTGAATAACAATAACTTTCCTGAGATGTTCCATTCTGGTTTATGAACATTTTGATTTTAATGCTGTCTTTCATACTATCAACCCAGCAGTACTTATGTATGCTAGACCTCAGAAATCATAGTGGTCTGTCCAGAGAATTGCAAAGTTGGCTTCAGGTTCTTCTCTGTGAGACAGAAAAATTGTGTTCCACATGGATCTATTCTGGGACCGCTACTTTTTTCAATGTTGACTTTGAGTATTTACTAGTCACAGTTGTACACACTAGATGTCACTACCACTACCTGTACCATTTAACTATTTGGCAATTTGGGAAAAAAAATGAGTTTGGTAACACTTTTTGTGAATGCATTGTCTATAAGAATCTATGAACACATTCATAACATAATACATTCATAAAGCATTATGAACATGGCCATAAATATTTATAAAAAGGAATAACACGTTATAGTCATGTTTATTATGCATTATGTATACTTTATGATGCTCTCATCTATAATTAACTATATAGATACCTTCATAATGCGGTACAAAGCATCCTTAATTCTTATATTGACCATTATAATGCATTATGAAGGTATCTATAGTGCGTATCTATAGAGCAGATGAGAGCTTAATTGGCATTATTAAGTATTATAATCAACACTATGATTGTCAATAGAAGATGCTATAATGCTTTATTAATTCTTATACCAACCATTATAATGCATTATAGAGGTATTTATAATGCATTATAGATGACAGCTGTTATCATGAGTTTTCCAAAAGCATGCACAGAGAGGCTTACACAAAGATTTATAGGTCAACCATAAGAAAGCTGTGGTGCCTGTTTGATCCTAGTCAGGTGACCAGGCAGTTAATTTGCTCCACCTGTCCCACATTCTCACAAAATATAAGGCCAGCTGTATGGATTTTTCTGCCGCGAGTAACTCCAGCCACAATCTCAATCCCAGGCCATAGTTTTGCTACACCCAAGATATTTTTTGTTTGTTTTCTCACATTTATTGGCTTTTTCATGTTTATTTCTTTGTGTTTTATTAAACCCATCCTCATCTAAACCTGTGAAGTCTGCAAATGAAAAAAAACATCCCAGAATAAACGGTTATACTCTGCCCATTCCTTGGCCACGTCGTTACATTCATCATCTTGACCTTCATGTATTAACAAAAATAAATACACAGACGCTCCTCTACTTACAAACTTTCAACTTTCAGACATACGAACGAAGAGGACTGTAAGTCCAAATTGTGTTCCTTGGGCTCCCGTTTCTTATCCGCAAGATCAATTTTTTTCTTTCTGCGCGCCAATTCTGCCTAGTACGACTTCTGGCCGCTACTTCTGCTGCGCCAGCAGCATAGTGTGCATACTCCCAGCATCCTAGATCTTTGTACTATATAACGAGTTACAAACATTTCAAGTTACAAACGGCCTTTCGTAACGTAACTCAATTGTAAGTAGAGGAGCGTCTGTATTATCCATTTTCATTAACTGCCAGTAAACCTTAGAAGACGTTTTACATCTTTGGTTTTTAAACATACTAATGGTGCAGCATCTGAGTATACATAACACTGACTTCTCCGATTATAAAAATAGTTGGCAGCCATTAATTTTATATACACTTAAGCTTTGGAGAACATCACCACAAATATGAAAGATGTCTGTTCTCCTCATATTTATCTTGCATTTACTTAATATTTATGGTCATACCGATATACGACAGTTTTTTTTTGTGATATTTCATTGATTTTGATTATGTTTCTTTTCATTCCCATATAATGCACTCATATTTAACCTGGAGCACTCTGAGCTCCATTCTAATCTATTAAAGATGCTATTATCATTATGAAGAACTTCAGTCAATGATACAAGAGCAGAATCTTCCCTATCCATAGCCACCAAGTTACCCCAGCTACGTATTTTAAGGGTGTGGACTGACCAATGTTAGCTTCCGCCAATAGCAGGTAGGCAGGGACAAGCTGCACGGCGCCGGTGCCATAAACATCCGTGGCAGAGTACAGGCACAGCTGGGCAGCCGGCAAAGCCTCCCAGTGGTTCTTCTCAAAGAGCTTCCTTTGAGCCGTTGCCTGCGAGATCTCAATCAGCTGCTCCTGTCGCTCCCACCGCCAACACACAGCCAGGCATCATATATACAGACCGCAGCATTCCACATACAATTACTCAAATGAAACACTAAGTACGTGTCTTAAAATGTACCCACAAGCCCCATATGGCCACTGTCCCAGAGACACCATGCACAGTGCCTTATGCAATACACCGAACATCATCTGATGCGACAGGAGATGATACATGATAAACAAATACATGAACTTAGCCGAGTGACTGATGACTTAATGTTCGTGTTTCTGTCTTAGCAGAAATCAGGTGATAGACATTTTTTTAATACTCTATCACATGAATGCAGGTGCCTCCTATGTGTGGCTTCTCATAAGTGTAAAGGGAGGCAGAATCGGCACCTGTAACAGTCACAGTGCATGTGTGTATCAGCCCGGGCTACCTGTCTCTGCAGTCTCTGAGCTCTGTGATGCTCCCTTTCTGCCTTCAGGACATGGAAAGGGATGGGGGTGCGCAGGGGGACCAGCAGCTGACACACCTTCTGGTGGATCCCAGCCCAGTCAGCCTGCTGGTGCTCTGCATTGCTGTGGTGAGAGGACAGGAAGTCAGAGCCAAATCCGGCTTTGCTACGAACAAAGCATAAAAATGGTGGCTGTGTGTTTGAAACTCTGCGGTCCTCGAGTCTCAAAGATAAGTAGCAAGTTTCAAAGATAGGAGACGAGGTATCAAAATCTGCAATGAGGTAGGAGGGATTACCGCAAACTGTCAGTTACTGCTTGGTTTAACCCACTGAAAGTGTCAAGACAATCAGTGACTTAAGTTTCACTTACGCACTCACCAGTTTCATTTTTTTTTATAATCAAGTGTTAAGAAAAATACTTTAACATATTTTAAATATTAAAATACATCTACTCATAAAATATTCATGAAGTATTGAAAGAAGGTCCTTAAAAAACATGAATGAAACCATTCTGCAGACCACACAAAAACACAGGGAATACAAATCATTACATATAGCTTATTCTCTTATAACACTGAACCAAAGGGGGATGAACACCTGTGCAGCAGATATGATACAACATGATTAATGACTCTTTGCCACTTATGCCACATACGTAGCTTGTATAAAGAACTGACTGATCATATAACCAAACAGTTAGTATTTGTTTTAATACTAAAGAACTAGTAGTGCGGACACCACGCTGGCATTTCAAGAAAGTTTCCAGCAATTATTCAGCTGAACAGATCCCACATTTCTGGAAAATACCTACAGAAAGCTACAATTACTGCTGAATCATAGAAAGCAACATCTCTCATTCTCATTCAACTTTTTCTACCGATTGAAAAATTATATACAGTTGTGCCCCTATATTCGTTCGTTGGTTCTTCGTTTCCCAGTCGCCGCAGCCCACAGAAACGTGCGCACTTGGTTGTGCAGGATCTCTGCGCAGCGGCCTGGGTCGCTGCCAAAGGACAGCAGCCACGTCTTGAGCGAGCCTGAGCTGGGTCACGAGATCCGGGCGGCAGCGAGCCGGCGGAGTGCGGCTGCGTGCACGCGGAGCGAAGGGAGCGCGCCTCCAGCTGGCTGCCTCCAGTTTCGGCTCAACGAGCGTGGACTGCGGTCGCCGAGTCACGAGACGACGATTACGCTTTACAAAATCCGTTTTCATATATACTACGTTCCGCAATATTTCATTTCAACCTACATTGCATTGTTTTTAAAATAAAAAATCGCCTTATATTCTGCAGATTTTGCCATTTAATTTGCCTTAGTAGGGATGTCGTGGTAAGGCACGTTGAAAGCGCGTAACACCACGCAATTACTGGTTTTAGCCTGAACCATTTCGGAAAACGGAACCAATAAAACTGCTGCATATTTGCTCGACTCAAGTTTGTCAAACTGAGCCGCCAATGTACTCCTATTTTTCAATAAGTCGATGCCTCAAAACAAGTTTAGGTTAATAACGCCGCGTGTTTCTTGCAAAAACAGTTCTACAGTATAACTCAAACTTTCCTTCTTGATAAATTGCTCTCCAGCTGTTTGAACTCAACGAACCCTCCCTTCCGAAGCCAGACTCCTTTTGGCTTCCTCTGCTTTCCTGACCGTCTGGATTACTTTGCCTTTTTACATACCGCCATCTGCTGGCGTCTCCTGAAACACCTAGTCAAGTATCGCAAGAACCTCGAAATATATTAATAACCAACCACAAATTACTCTTTCTATAAATCGACATAATGGAAACAGTAATGATGTGTCTGAGGTGTATGACACGTCTTCATTTTGAATTTTAAACTGAACGGCGCCCTACCTATAGGTTTTAGTTTTCTTACTATTTTTTAGTCATTTGACAATTTGACTTTTTATTTGACTATTTCAAAATAGCTTTTCGACGTTTGTCATAACTGAAAAACAGCCGCAAAACCAAATGCAAAGGTGAAAATATGTAGCCTAGATAATCAGGCAACTAAAATACTAAATTCGCGGACATGAATCTACTCACCAGTAAAAGGTCAGCCGGCAGCCAGTGCATTGAATGTGCGCTGGTTTCTGACACAGCTCGCACACTTTCTTGGTTCCTTTTGGGTTTGCGAGGGGATTGATCGTCGATGACATGTTTCCAAACAGTGAAATCTACCTAGGCTGTATGAGCGATGTCTGAAATTGTCGCTAATGCTTTGAATTATTGTTATTTCGTAACAAGGTCTCCGTGAAAAATGCGAAACCTCACTGGGGAGTTTCGTATGCAGCCAACTGTTAAAATGTTACCGAAGCGTGGGAGCGTTCCCATGGAAACTGCCGCTGCTGTTAAAAGGTATATGGGTTCTGACGGTGACGTATATTTGATGAAAACCTATGAACATTTTTAAAGACTGCTTTTCAGAATGCATTTTGTTTGCTAGCTGTACATTGATGGAATAATAGGCTAAAACTTCGACGAACGTAATTCCGTTTTCATAAACGCCACCACGTGGGTCAGTGTTATTGTCACCGTAACAATTGGAAACCTATATTAAATCCACCAAGATGAAATAAGCAATCACACAGGCTAGTGGATGAAGGCTAAAAGGAGAATAATCTGAAATTACTAATTAACTATTACAGACAGAAAGGTGGTTCTTTATAGCTGATATCAACAAATGTGTCTGGATAATTGGTAAGGTTAGTGCAAGAATCTCTTCATCTCTTCATCTTTATTTAGCAAAATCCCTGCAGATCTAACAAGAAATATTCTTTGTTCGCTTCCCTTTTTGTCCACAAAAATATATTTCCGTCATTCCTTCCGCTTAGCCAGTACTCTGGGGAGCCGCCCATAATAAAAATATGAGAATTACAGCACAGGTCACTACTGACTAGCAATTTAATTAAACAATTTAAGTAAAACTTATTATTATTATTATTATTATTATTAGTAGTAGTAGTAGTAGTAGTAGTAGTAATAGCAGTAGTAGTATGCGTATACAATCATATCCAAACCGCATGCCTGTTTGTATACTTCGTAGTTTCAAAACCCAGGATATGCCGCAACGAAACGCAGACGAAAACAAGAACTGTCTAAGAAATCACTGAAGTGAAAAAACAAAACGTCTAAGTTTATTCTAGTTGTGGTCAGCAGAGGAATTATGTCACCATTAGGGCGGCTGACCGCCAGCCATAACCGCATCTGCCCCGTCGGCACCGCTAGCTCTCTCTCCTCAAGTTTTCCTCACCTGTGTGCCGCATTGGGGAACAGCATCTGCTAAATATGTTCCTATAAATACGTAGATTTACATTTTACCCGAAGTTATGTACAAGTGTGGGAGATAATACATCACAAGCATGCAGCTCACAAGGAGCCAACTATAATTAGGCTGAGCTTCCAATCAATGACAAGAGCAAGTTAGCAACAATGCATGAGTTATACAGTGTATTACAAATCACGCTAAGAACAGAAAAAACCATTCCAGAAAAAACCATTCCAATCAAAATACTATGAGGACCAGGTTTCCACTAGACAAGTGGAAAATGCAAGACCATGCAATATTTCCAAAAGACCATAACGAAAGGGCAGCTAATGCAGGTGGACCAGGTCAGTGTTCTGGTGAGTCAGTGTGATGCATTCGCCTACCATATTAAAACAACTTTATATTTTATAGATTACTTTATGCTTAAAATATGCATTGACAAGGTCAAACAATTTTGCAAAAGTCACTTGATAATGGAATAAGGCTGGTCCATTAAGAATAAACACAAAAAGAATCCTGTGAACTAGACAAGTCACCTTGGCAGTCATTTTGTAACATCTGACACACCACCACACAAATATTCTATATATATATGGAAAATAGTACAGCAAAAACAAGAAAGCTGTATATTTGCAATTTTTTTTCCATATAATATTCCAGTATTAGAGTAAGTTTTGCTTATTTGTTTGTTTGTTGCTGGTTCCTTAATCTACTGAATGTCAAGTATGAAAAATAAGAGTCGTTTCATCTGTTTATAATTTACCATTGTCATCTAAATCTCTGACGATAGGTGTAATTTTTCAAAATACTATGATGGATATACCATAAGTAAACAATAATATGTAGAAGCTATTGATATAAAAAAATACAAAGAGTAAAAGCTATTGACGTACAAATAATATCTGGAAACATTTAATTACATTGTCACCCATCTTTTTGCAATTGAAGCTAGTTTAAATATGAAGAAATTATGATTATATGTTTAAGTTGCAAACATTCTGTCCAGTCAGTGTCCAATATTTGCAGCTGCAAAATACCTTTTGTCGTAAGCTGTAATGTAATGACGTGAGCTCAGCTAAGCTGAAAACAAGATGGATGCATGTGTTTCTGGTTATATCAATTTGAAGCCGTGATTCCCAAATATTGACTGTACTCACTGATATCCTAGAAGGCAATCTGGTTAATCTAAACTCATCATTCACTGAATTGCTTAATGCCAAAGTCAAGATATGACCACTATGGAATGGCTGAGGTTCCTCAAGGAAGTGATTGAGGACCTTTGATGTTTTATATCAAATGTGAAATGTTGTATTATCTTAATACATTGATAGAAAAAAATATTGTTCTTTATCTCATTGTTGTTAATCATTAATAACATTTTAGATTTCAGTATAAAATGTAATTTTACTTGAGAGGAGAATTCTATGGAAACTTTCTTTGAGATCAAGGCAAGATGGGTTTTCTGTTCATGCTGTTATACATTATGATGTATCCAGCAATGTGAATTTCAGTTTTCATTCAGTCATGAAGTAGGGCAACCCCATTAAAGCTCAGGAATGAAAAAGATACACCAGTCGTGCACGGCTGGGAGCTCGTGTCACTCTTTCTTGCGCAGGTGGATATAGATGATGCCACTGGCCAGGAGCATGGGAACACAGAGCCAGCCCAAAACATAGCAGTACCCATAGGAACCAGAAAGTCGCTGGCTGGGATCCTGGAGGATTTCGGTGTGGTGCAGTGTGTAGATGATCACAGCCGAAAAATCTGTGAGGCCTGAAAGGAGCACATGAGAGTGACACGAAAAGGGAGAGTACATTACAATTTTAATTAGGCCAGCAGGTTGTGAAAAGAACACGGACCTTTGAATAACTGACCCTGAATTGCTGCAAGAAATTCTCCGACAATATTAATGTGTTAAAACATTGAGTTACTATGGATAAAGTAATGAAATTAATAAGTATAGCATTCTTTTGCCAGATAACTGATTATTTACATGTAAACAAGGGGAAATTTTGTTTTGATTTGAGTAACGTGATAAATGAATTGGGGCATATAATGGTTCAGCTTCATTGTGGTCAATTTTTAAAAATTGCACAGTTTTTTAGTTGAGTGAAACTTAACAGTGTGATCTAACCAAAGGCATGCAGTATTGTACATAGATTAAAAGATAATGATGCAGCTAGTGTCTAGCCGACAATTCTTTGGTATAATACCTGCAAAGACCTGGCATAGTCCAGTGATGTAAAAGAGGCCTCCTTTGGACATTTTGAAGAGTTGGGCAAGAAAGATCAAAAAAGCAACGGAGGAGAAGACGACGGAGAGGACCATGAGGGCCTGCACAGCATGGAGCCACTCTGAGAATGGAGAAATGACAGGGACAAGATTCCATCATGTAAGATCCCTTAGCTGCCTCCTGCCACCAAAAGTCAAATAATTTCATTACATAAGATCCAAGGATCTGCGATGAATGAAGTTCTTACCACTTTCCTTTGAAGACGTGCACAGCCAGGCTCCTGTGATGTTGTGGAGCTGGCAGTGATACCAGAGGTCTGAGTTCTCCTCACCGCTCCACATCCACCAGGACTGGTTGGAAGAGAGGTGGGAGTAAGGAGATGTTGGTGGTGGGCAAGTACATTAACCCCTAACCCTAACCCTAACCCTAACCCAAACAGACTAGCACATCATAGGAGTCTCTGAGACCCCTACTGGCCCAGAAAAACAAAACACTGATTATGCTGACAAAGAAAGTGAGGGAGGGGACTTCTAAGTATTTCACCATCTGCTCATTTGTGTAGTAGGTAGGTTAATTATAGTGCTTTCTACAGAACTGAGCATAGCTGCACTACAGTATCTTTTCACAAGATAAAACAGAACCAAAGAGACCCAATGCTGGTCACAACTCACTTTTGGTAAGACATGCAGTTACAGTGTACAGTTACAGTGTACAGTTACAGTGCCTTTGTACGGCAGCGTAGTTCATGGCCACCTGCTGACATGCAGACTGTGCCTTTAGAATAATTACGAATATTCAGAAGTTCAAAAAACAAATGTTGACTGCAAGTTCCTGGAGTAAATGTTGGCAGTGGCTCACCTTTTCAGTGGTGGCAATGAATAAAATGGTGAGTGTTATCAGGTGCAGGAGGGTGACAAACACAAGCAAGAAGCCCATTGTGGTGCGTACTTCTGTCACTGGCAGCTGTGTACAAAACAACACGGCTATGATGCGTTTGTAAAGTTGAGTGCGTTAACTGACTCTGTGTGTCTAAACTCCACATAGAGAAGGTCTGTTAGCAATGATAACAACACACATCTTAAATTAGCTGACTTATAGTGTATTATACTCGAATAACTTGATTTACTACTATAAAATAATTTACTACATGTCCTATGAAGTTTCACAGTGAGAAATGAAAAATCGTTGCTTACAGTTCAGAGAATGAGTGTACTGTTTTGTTAGTTATTTTGTCAACTCATGGTTCCAATTGGTTTTTGCTTTAAGAGGGAGCACTCATAACCTGGTATGGAAAAAACTTATCACATCCACCAGTGACCAAAAACGGGAACTTTTAAGATTTTAAGTGGTCACAATAATGCACCACAGTTCCTGAAGAAGTTTCACTGCTAAAATATCATAGCACCGTACATCACACTAACTCTGAGAAAGTGCTCAGTTGTGCTTCATTATATTATCCTTAAGTTTCCTTAATAAATTTAGTTTAAAAATAGAACAACAAATAACAAAAACACAGGAAAACGATTCATAAGTGGCAAACCATGGAACTGATGCTTAAATAAGCATTATAGTTATATATTTATAGATATTTAAAAACTGAAACGGAATAAGTATGATTTTCACAGAGGCGACGCAACAAAATATTCAAAAATAGCAGCTCACCTCACGTTACTGATTTCAGCTCCAAAAACAATAAATCTCCGAGCGACACTCTCTGTCTCTGCTTTCGTGGTCCTTCTTACAATCAAGACACTCCCCTCTCTCTCTCTCCACCACCCCCCCTTTAAATGCCCAGCATAGAAAAAGAGGTACAGAGAAGGAGAGGAATGCAGAATATTTTTAGGGGAAACTCTTCCCACCCACTTCCTTTTCATTCGGTTCCGTCTTTGCTTTCCTTCTGCGGGCATTCGGTCTAGATTCACTGCCTCGAAATGACTCAAGCTGGATTCGCCCAAGAACTTAACAACTCCACATGTGAAAAAAAACCACTGCTTTCGAAGCAAGATCACGTTCACATCTCCAGGCCCCTTAAACTCGTATCAAAGGCAGCCGGAGACGATGTCTTTATGTGAATATAAATGTGCTTGTCATTAAAACGAGTTGTGCTCTTGTATGAAATAGCTTATTTTTAAACACAGAATACGAAAATTGTACTTTGTGACACCCCCCTCCCAACTTGCCATTGATGTCAGTATTGTTACTATTTCATGGGAAAACAACCAACCGCAAGGTGATTCTCGATTTCTCTTTGGAGCACCCCTCCATTTATCCATCTATCCATCCCCTCATCCATCTATCCATCCATTTTCAATACCCGCTTGTCCCAAGAGAGTGGTATTTAGAGCATAAAATATATCATTCATCATACAAATTTTCACACTTTTCAAGTTAATAACTTTTTATCGGGGGTAAAACAGCACGGTATCTCCCGGGACGGTATCTCCCCAAGCCTTGCTGGTACCTCTGCACTCACACTGTTTCCCGTTATTGCTCAGCGTCTTCTCATGCTACTAATATTACTTTAATCGCCCTCTGGCCACAAAACCTGGCTCTTATTCAATCGACAGCCGTTTAAACATAAATATGGCATAAGTCTGAATATGATGGTCACCAGTTATCAACACAGGAAGAGATTAAGTACTTCAAGTAGTATAATAATCAACATAAGTGCTCTGACCAAAAGCTTATTTGTTGCGGTGTGCAAACTTTAAAGGGAAAAGGAAGCCAATTAGATCAAAACACCTAGTTCAAAAGTTGAATAAATCTTATAAATTAAAGTATGTACGTGATTAAAAATGTATGAACTGAAATTTATACAATGGACAAACTTAAAAACAATTTTGGAGTATAGACTTTGTTCTTGCGTAATTACTTCTGCTATCCTGTAACATCTAGCAGGATCTTTTGAAACCATCCAGTTTCTGCCCATTAGAGCCCAATTTTGATCCCTTTGGCTTTGTAATCCTGACCACCCACAACCAAAATGGTGAGAATTTCAGAATAAATATTTATGTACTGTAGGTTTAAGTGACATTAAAAATAAAAGACACTGAACATTTATTATATCAAAGGGAACATGTTTTTATCTCCTCTCAGATACTACAGGGCATAAGGCTGGGGTAAACATTGGACAGGATGCCAGTAACTCACACAGTACACACACACACACACACACGGTTCTATTCACATCTTTGTAGGGACCTTCCATTGATTTCTATGGAAAAAATTCTAATCCCAACAATGATAATCCTAACCCTTACTCAACCCTAACCTTAACCACAAGCAACCAAACAAAATGCATGTTGGACATTTGGCATTTTTAGGTTTTTATCACATTGTGGGGACATTTGGTTACATTTGGTCCCAACAATGTAATATATACATAACCAACTTACATACACATGCATGCATAGACACACACTATGTGCAAACAAGCTTGTGACCCTAATCAAGATAAGTGATTAGAAGATGGATGGATGATGGATAGACATGTTTAATGTTATACAAGATATCAAATTAGCACTTCAAGTCCAAAGAGAAGATGTACCTATAAAGGCTAGCTCAGTCCAAATCAGAACAGACTACTAACTCTCTGTATCATAGCAATTCAAGCAGTTTAATTTACTTCAGAATCAAATCTAATTCACTTTAGGATCTTTATAGGCTAATATAAATGTTCCATTTTCCAAGTTTTCTAGAAATGGATCTGATGATTTGAAAATTTTATTAATCGATCATAATACATCTTCCAACTGTTTGTCTTGTTCTCCCTAGTGGGGTAAGTACGGTGGCCGAGAAGTAAGCACTCTCACATGCCACTGTGTAATACCGTATGATGGCAGTATTAATTGCGCTGCGCAATTTCATTCGCAAAGCTATTTATCTATTTATTTGCAGAAATAAAAAAAAAAATCAAACACAAGCAGAATCAAAAATTTGCACTTTTATATGTTTCTTTGTTTCGGACGTGTTTATATTTACTCATGATCAACAATGAGAAGACTGAGAGCTTTCTTTACATGAAAACAATTAATTTCTGTGTTCTGCAGTTTTATGATGAAACATATTACGCAGCAGCAGCATGCCAGGTAAATGTAATGTGTTTTAGTCGTGGGACTGAGCTGCCAAGTTATATACAAAGTTACAAACCACTGTGAAACACAAATGCTGCATACTTACTCCAAATATGACGTACGTACTGTAGAATGAGAGGTTTGTCGCCACCTAGAGGCCTTCTGAACCGTCTGCAATGACTGGAAACGATCGCTATGGAAACTATGAAAACGTACGCACGACGGACTTATAACAATGCTATTGTTGAATCAAGTCATCATGATCTTCTTCTTATACTGGTTTCCTGGTGATGGTTGTACTGGCAACATACTAAGAAGGTCAGATCAAAACTCCCTTACTTAAGATCTGGGGGACACATGAAAATCACAAACAGAGGTAAAGACAAATCACACCCTCGATGGAGCCAATACCCACTTTAAATTGCCTTGATTTACCTTGTGTCATTTTGTGCCAAGGCTGCAGATGCAACTCTTACTGCATTCATACAGGGACAGAACAGCATACAGTACCAGCCCCAATTTCCCATACTTCTTAGCACTGCCCATAGAATGCGCTGGGCGTATGGTCATACGTATTCTCCAGATCCACAGTGCACATGGAAACTGTGTTAGGAAACTACCAAGAACCATCACACAGCTGTCCGAGGAAGAGGAGCTGCCCCAGAGCTAGGCTGACGTTGTTCCTCATGAAACCTGGATTCGACCATCAGTACCCTGGCACTGGTTTTCACAGGGAGCTTGAGAAGTGTGATCCCCACGAAAAATGCCAACAATAACAGAGTAGCCTGACAGGAATGAGGCTACCAGGACCCATCACTGCAAGCTAGGGGTGGGGCTCTTTGGTGAGCACACAATGGCCGGCCACCCATGTAAGCTGGGTGGTGTCATTCCAAAATGGAAAAGTGATAGGTGGGGGTCAGGTGAAGTGATATTTGGGAGAGAAGCATGAACCGGAGGGATCCAGACAGATCAGATGTGCCATTTCAAGTGATGAAGGATATGTCAGCATTAAAATGAAACCTTATAATGAAATATTATTTATACTTTGTGTGGCCTGGATTTTATGTTTTTCATATGCATGTATTTCTGTGCCTTTTAAATTTATGTGAAGCACACAGTAATAATTTAGGGTGACCAGATAATCCGTGTCAGGGAGGCCACTTTGAGCATTTGGCAGGACTTGTAAACTACCATTTCAATTTAAAGGACCTGAATTTCAATGGAGCACTGAATTCTTGCCGTGTGTTGATTGGTCAGTCTCCTATAATCATGCATGTGTCACTAATGTTAAAGTGACAGTTGGATGAGTCTATCAATCAAGGAAACAAACCAGTCAAGGCACAAGAAGAACTGAACTATTTAGCCAATCAAAGGAGCCTTACAGTTTTAAAGCAGTTTGTAAGATCTGAAATAACTCAAAGTGTCCTCCCTGATATTAATTATCTGGTTACCCTAAATAATTAGTCATTACCTTTATTTATACAAATGTGGCAAATAGCACATTAAAAACATGCGCTGTCAAGGTGTCAACTAGGCATAAATGTGGCTAGGTAGAGCTTACAGTGAATGCCCAGGTACAAGGGTAAGCATTCCTGGAGCAAGAGCTACACACCAACAATTACACAGCAACTTCTAAATAAGCAGGAACCTAATGAGACTATTCAAGGAGCAGAAGTGCCCTAATTTAAACATTGTCTACTGTAGTAATGCAAAAATACTGCATTACTGTTTTTAGTTTACTAATACTCAACCAAATACTCAACCAAAAAGGTGAAGGCTATTATTTCGGAGTACATACACAAGTTCACCTGTGTACAAGTTAACAAACTTGCCTGGAATCGTGCATAAACTGCTACTGATCTGTGCAACCATCAATTGCCTATAACTGCTTACGCATTACAGGGATAGGGTTAACCTGGAGCCTATTCCTATTTGCACAACGCAAAAACAGGGGACATTCCGGATTGGCTGCCAGTCAACTACAGACCACACAAACCCATAAAATGCACAAATGCAGCTCACCTATAACTGTGTTTCTGTATTGCAGGAAGAAGCTGAGGTACCCAATGGAAAATCATACTAACCCATACATACTCACAGAGTGTATTTTATCTAAGTCCTCAATAATAGCTGTGCGCGATCTGATTAAACGAATCACATAGAGAAATACACCAGCTGTGGTACATTTTAATATTCATTTCGAATGAATTGTTCAAACATCTATGTTCGAGAATGTATGTTTACCTCGGGGATATTTGGTTGTGATGAGGCAACTGTTGAATTTTTGGCAAAAACCTACAGACATCATTTAATCAACCATCCAACCTTCCATCGTTCACCACTTATCCTGGTCAGGGTTTAGGGGGAGTCTAAAGCCTTTCCGAGGCAGAATAAGGCACAAAGCTGGGGTACACCCTGGGTGGGACGCCAGTTTCACAACAATATGTCAGTTAGAAAACCTACAAGTTAAAAGAGAAGAAGAAGCTCAAATAATCTGACTAATAACGGAAACAGGATTAATACTGAAGATCATTTTTACATAAATAAAATGTATGTTATGATACGATGGTCTGTCAGGGGTACCTCTTTTGCCCAACCCACCCACTCACTGGCCCCCCAGCGAGTGCACAAATGGTTTCTCCCGTTGTCAAGGTAGCGTGCGGCTTCTGCTAGCCATTTTCCGGGACTGCATGGGATCGCGCTGCGGTGCATCTGTGGTTATTACTATAAGGACAAGCCGCTACTTATATGGATAGTTACTGTTTCCTAAGATTGATTGTGGGAAATAATGTATAGTGCATTTCATCAGGAAAACAGCCTGACTAGAGCTGCTGATACAGAATCGTTGTCTGGGTGGTGATGGCATTATGGTTTCGTGCTTAATCCCACCTTTTAGCTGTTAGCTGCCTGAAAATAACGGGTTCGTTTCGGAATTAATCGGACGTATTATAACGTCGCTATTGATCATATAGTCATGTGCAATATACGGCGGATCAAGCACTGAAGAGCAGAAGTACTTTGGGTGTCGCATGTGTTTTTTAGAAGTTCATTTGAAACTTTTAAAGCCATATGGCGTTTAGCACCGGATAGACCGGATTCTGTACAGGCTTCTAAAAACAAGTCGTGCTGTATTTTATCTGTTGCTAGTTACCACCTTCTAACAATGTCTGATGAAAGTTTTATTTAATCTGTAATTATTCGTACGACCCAATGTTTTCTAACTGTAACTAAATAATTACATTCCAAGACTATTATGTACTTCTATGCAGTGGCTTCGGAACCGAAACTAGTAAAACATCCAGTTAGTTGCATCTAAGTAACAAGTACAGCACATTTGCTGACAGTTAGTACCATAGTTCTGTACTTTACCGTCTAGATAGCGGGAAAGCCATGTGGGATACCTATAAGGTTAGGTAATCGCTTTTGTACCGGCTGGAATACAGCATTTTGTTCTGGGTCGGACATTTTGAAGAAAACCCGAGGTGTTTTATTTTGAAACAGAACTCGGTCCCCTTGAATGGGAATGGAATTTGCGGCTTAAACCAGCATCTCGAAGACATCTTGTGTGAAGACGCGGGCTCCACATACAATTAGATTATGGTGAAGCAGGAATGAGAGCGATTTTCCAACCCTTTTTGGGCCACTGGACCTCAGACGCTCGCATCGGTTAAAGGGTGGACGCGTTAATCCATGCACTCCTCGGGCGACAAAGCGCATCCCTCTCGGGCGCCGCCGTGTCCGTGACGCCGATGGTGTTACGGAGGGGGATGGATCCCATCGATCGGCACCGCGGCCGGGCTCGGACCGAGGGTTCTGATCCACACGCCGTCGGGGAAAACAGAAAGCGCCAGCGGGCTCTCGCAAGTGGCTCTCTCAGCGGATTTGTCGGTGCGTCACATCGTCGCTGACGGCACAGTAACATTTGGCGACCGGATCGAAGCCCAGACATCAAGTCGCCCCAAATGCACCCCGGAGTTTAGTCTGTGTCCCAGGCCGAGTCAAGGGGCATGGAGTGCCAGGAGGTAAACAGGCGCGCCACCACCACACTCAAACTCCATTTCTGCTCATTGCTGTACTTGGCGATTGTTTTGGTTAATAAGACAGGACTTTCAGTACGTCCTCATGTTTAATCCATCACCAGTAGGTTGTGAGGTCTTCACACCTTGAAACAATAAGTGTAACGCTTGGGCCGTAATGTCGTTTGTTTCAGCTAACAGTCTGTTGCATCTGTGTGCCCGGTGTCAAGTATTAGTGGTTTAGTGCTGATAGGGGCTCAGGCCATATCAAGTATTAAGGAGGGGTGTGAGATTTCCAGCAGCTGTTGGCCATAGCAGGTGGGCAGTACATGGAATAGTTTTCATTCTATAGTTCAGCTGTGTTCACATTAGTTTGGACCTCTGAATGTTGCACTAATTTAGTTCGCAGTAAAGTGAAACTTTCAGAGAATGTGGACATGCCCACACTGGAAACGGTCCCTCCCTGTTTTGAGGGGCTAAAGACGTGTTGCCAAGGAAACCCAGTTGGGGGGCTCAGACCTTTTTTTTGTTTCTGTCAGTAGATCAAACAGCATTTCCCCAAAAAGTCTTTTGGGCAGTTGAACACCAGTGAAAATAGGTCTACAAGATGCACACCAGCAGTTAGTAAATTCATTCAGGTTTGTCATCAGTTTCTGAGTTTGTATTTCAAACATCCAGGGTGTTCCTTTTTATTGATCTGTCTAGATTAAGTACAATTTCTCAACCGTAGGCTAGCTTCCATTCCAGATATCAACAATTGTTGATGACTGCTTAACTGACTAAATAGTCGTTTGTAAAACTGATGGTAGAGTTACGACTAAGGAGTTTCGGCATGAATGGTACCGTTTAAAACTCTTTGGGTAAGATGTAGCGTTGTACTCTTAAATTTTTACATTTACAGCATTTAGCAGACGGTCTTATACAGAGCGACTTACATTTGTTCTAAATTCAGGGACAGTCCCCCTGGAGCAAGTTGGGGGTAAGGATCTTGCTCAGGGATCTAATGATGGTAGCGCCAGAGGTGGGACTCAAACCCATGATTTTTTTGGTCTAGTGGAAAGCATTCTAACCACTACACCACCAACACCCTAAGACTTATTTGAGTCTTAAATAAGGTACTTGGGTGGAATTGCTTAAGTAAATTAGATATGGGGGTTGGCATCTGCCATGGGAATGAGAATATTTCATTGCATAATAAATGTACGTATTTTAATTTGAATTATAGAGGTCACTGCTACACCGTGAATGTTTTTCTTTATTTACTTCTAGAAGTGCAAGAAAGACCTGAGAATTATCTTTATTGCTCGTTGCTGCCCCCTTTTGGGCAAGTGTTTTTGTTTACAATGAGTTTATGCCTAAAACCAAAGGGTTCAGTCTCCTGCTTTATGATCAATGTGTCTTGGTTTGTCCAGGAGAAGAAAGGAGCTGGAGGAAAGAAATCATTGCTTGCTGAGAGAAGGGTTTATGCCCTAGGGCCCCCCCGAGCAGTGCCAAAGTTCCACGTGGCAGCATGCCCAGCGCAGGGAGATTCCCGTGCTGTTACCCAAGCGGCAGCATGTGCGGCAGGTCACTGAGGTTATGAGGACAGGTCACAAGAGATTTATGGTTTATCAATCTCTTGTGAAAATCCCCGAGGGCTGATAGGGATAGTTGAATTACTTAAATTAGGAAATAATTATTTAAAGTGAGAGTTTAATTTTGTTTTTTATAATACAACCTTCCGTAATGTGTAACACTTAACATGGGTGTAGGGAGAGCATGATGAGTGGATTTAATAGCAGTTGTTGATGGTCTGTTAGGGACACTGGGAGAAACCCTGGATGGTGGTGACCATGTGGGCGTCAGTGTACGTGCTGAACTGCGCCTCCCCTGTGGCCCCTCCCCTTTGAGAGGAGGCCTCTCAGCTGCTGTGTGACAGGGGTGCTGGACTGGGATTCTCAGGATGTGGAGGGAAGGAGCAAAGTGGAGAGCTGCTGTCTGAGCTCCCACAAAAGGAGGGGATCCTCTCCTATTGTGTGGAAGATGTCGGGTACCAGCAGCTCAGGTTAACTGACTTCATATAAAAATCTGGGAAGTAGTCCTGCTTAATCATTACTGGCCCTTTCTTGTTATACACACTGGCAGAAAATGCACCAAAGTCACACCAAGCTGTGGCGTGTTTAGGACTGACCTTATCCTGAAATTAAATGTATTATATTGGCTAGTTAATATATCATGTGTGGTGTTATCTGCTAGAAAATGAATTTAGTGTATATTGTACTGTAGGTGGTGACTTTCAGGTAGAATAAGTGTAATGCTTGGAATTTCTTTTAAAAAGTATTAAGTGCCCCTCTTGGGATTAATGGTACCTCTCCCATTCAGGAGGAGGTGCATCATGGCTGCCGTGTTACAGAGGTGCCAGAGGGGAACTCGCAGGACACTGAGGAGAGCACAAGTAAGGTAAGGAGGTGCCGTCCCACCCCCATTAGGGCAAAGCTGATGGCAGTGCAGATTTGATCTGGAGCCGTTTTGTGTCTTTATATAGTGCTGATAAAATTCCTGCGTTCTGTCTGACTGTCAGTCAGCCTAACACTTTGTGTGTTTTTCTTTAAACTCACTCTAACCCGGGTGTGGAACTTTCACAGCTGATTTCTAGCAAGAAGTTTGTCAAGGGATTTGAATCTTGCAAAATTTTAGTCAATGTCTTTTTGCTTAGGAGGAAAAAGAGATGGAGAAGATCAATCGGTGCCTGCAAGAGGACGGAGTGTCGGCTGAGGCGTCCGCAGAGGAACGCCAACGCCACCTGTGGAGGGCCCTCCAACGCAGCGAGGAGAACCGGCTGTTCTCTGTCAGGGAGTTACAGAGGCTACAGGCCCAGCGGGCTGATGAGATGGAGGAGGTGGGTTTTTTGTGAAAACTGTAGTAGAGAGAGGTGATGCGAGAGGCTTTAGGGCTGGTTTAAGGTCAGCAATTAGAAGAGAAAATTTGGTGTGATTTGGTTGATGTTTGAAAAATGAAATTTATCCAGTTTTATTTTAGGGTCTTTGGAAAAAAAAAGTTATTTTTTCCCCAGTATATAGAAATTCATAGCCGGTTCTGGCTGAAAAGTAAATGCACTGAGAACCAAAAGAGAGCCTGGGGTTTGACGGCCGCGTCTTCTCACAGGTGGAGAACTATGTCGAACACATCCGGAACATGCTGGATGACCGGGAGTCACTGGCTGCCGTCTACGAGCAGGAGAATGAGCAGCTCCGCGCCCATTTACGGGAGCTTGTGGTCCAGCAGGGTGAGCGCCGCGGCTGGTGTGCGTCACAATGGGTTTTGCCCCCCTGTAGGTGGCGCCGCTCACCACTAGAGCACTTCTCTGGTCACTGTCCTCCACATGCAGACATCCAGCTGAAGGAGCTGGCGGAGATGCTGGAGCAAGAGGGCCTGGCTGAGATCAGCCACAGCAGCCCTAGCGAGCAGGTGGCGTACCTGCTGGTGGAGAGAGCCACGCTGCTAGAGAAGTTGGAAGCCAGTGATAGGAAGCTGGATGACGAGAGCCTCCCTGACAGCCTGCAGGAGGTACCCCTGCAGGTACCAGACCGGCCTCCAGACACTCCTGGCTGCCAGGCAAGTTTGCTGGGCTTCCTTAAGCAGAGGTGGAGATTTCAGATCCAGAGAGTACAAATCCAGGCCAAGATTTTGTTTCAACCAACCGGCGGCGTGCTCGGTGACGGTGACTCTTTATGGTCATCTGCTTGGGTGTAACAAAAT
>JAODKC010000107.1:3392878-3405928 GCA_026777985.1 Mormyrops attenuatus | reverse complement strand
ATCCATTGGGGCTCTTTGTAAATCTTGGGTCAGACATTTAGGATAAAATGGCTTTTTGCTTTAAAAAGGTTGCCGACGTCTGATCTATACTTAGTTATGTGACTAAGTAATATGTAATGCTTAGCAGGTCAACGTGCCAATCTGTTGTTGGGCTTGGGTTCTAATTAAGTGATGAAGGATTTCTGATGATCTTTGAACAATCTTTGTTGTTGTTTATTGAAAGAATCCCTTGATGGTAAATGTTGAATGTTGAATAAATTCATGATTTAATTAGCGATTAATTTGTGATTAACCTTGGACATTTGTGCGATTTATACTATATATATATATATATATATATACACTATATATTCATTGTTCACATGCACAAACTGATAACAATCAGTTAAAGCGAAGAGCGAAGCCAGGAGAGCGCTGTCCCCTTAATGCCAACCACAGATACTAGCCGGTCCAAAAGAATATTATGATTAGATCTGGTAACACCAACAAAGAGACAACCGTGATCAGAAGCCATAAGCAAATCATTCATTACTTTGATTAAAGCTGTTTCTGTGCTTTGGTTTGGTTTAAAGCCAGACTGATATCATTCATTAGCATTATTTTACCATACTATAGTAGATGCCCCAGACACTTTTAAATCATTTGTGTGGCAGCATTTTGGGAACTCGGTGGAAAATATAAACGGTGAAAGGGTGACAGACAAAACACGAACCATCTGTAAGCATTGTAGGGAAATAACGACGTACACAGCGGCTAACGCTACTACTATGCAAAGCCATTTGCAGCACCGTCATAGAACTTTACTTAAATCCACTGCTCAGGTGAAGAAAACATTAAAATGCTAGACAACGCTTACAAATGTGTTTGCACCCCAGCTTTCACAGTCAAGCGCTAGAGCAACGGCAATAACAAAGGATATCGGCATTTTCATCCAACATGAGACCATTTTCTGTAGTAGAAAATCTGGGGTATCGGTGAGATTTCACCATACATCTGCATTATTTAGCATTTTTTGTCTTTCAAATGAATCAAATCAAATGATGCTTTCCAGTAATATATTTCCTCTTTGAAGTTTTTCTTAAAAGGCCGTTAAAATATCGTCTCGTCTCGTTCTCGTGAACCCAATATCATGTCTCAGCTCCTGGGCTGAGTATATCGTTACACCCCTACTAACAGGACCAGCGGAAGACTAGTAGCCGTACGTACCTACAGTCATGCTCCAGATGGTCAGTCTAATCTTAGTTATCTTACCATTAAAAATGTAATAAAGTCATCACTCCTAAGAGCTTGTGGGACTTGTGAGTTTAACAGAATTCTGTGTTAACCTAGACAGATTCGAACAGGAATTTAGGATTGTTTTTGTTCCCTTCTATTAGTTTGGAGGGAGACACAGACCTAGCAGTCAGTAGTGTTTGTTTATACTTAGTGAAGCTCTCTTTCCAGGCAGACCTGAAAACTTCTAGTTTAGCTGAGTGCCATTTGTGCTCTAACTTTCATGAAGCCTGTTTAAGTTTACATGTATGATTAGAGTTACCAGGGGGCAGGTTTCATATCTTTATGGTTTATTTTCTATAGATGGAGCTATAAGATCCAGAGTGCTGTGAAACAATTTCTCCATGTTCACTGTTACCTGCCCAAGTTCATTTTCACTTGGCCGAGAATTATCGTAGTCGATAATGAGCGTATGGAAGGTCTGGTACTGTACTTCGTGCCTACAGGAGAAGTACTGTAGCCCAAACTGCTGAAAATAATGCTGGCCATGATAAAAAGGTGTCAGAACACAGTACATTGCATTGTTGCGTGGCCATAGACCAGCCAGAGTACCCATGTTGACCCCTGTCCATTGCCAAGTGTGGTTACAATGGGCCCGCGAGCGTCAGAACTGGACCATGGAGCAATGGAAGACGGTGGCCTGGTCTGAGGAGTCATGTTTTCTGTTACATCATGTGGACGGCTGGCTGCGTGTGCGTCGTTTACCCGGGGAAGAGATGGCACCAGGATGCACTATGGGAAGAAGGCAAGCCGTGATGGCAGTGTGATGCTCTGGGCCATGTTCTGCTGGGAAACCTTTGGTCCTGGCATTCATTTGGATGTTACTTTAACGCATACTACCTACCCAAACATTGTGGTAGACTAAGTACTCCCCTTCAACAGTATTCCCTGATGGCATTACATAATATTAGGCAGGTGGTTTAATGTTATGGCTGATTGGTGTAAATGTTACATTTTGCTGCAAAATGCTACAAAACGGATCTTTGAAAATATTGAATTATGCAGCTAGCTCTGCTATGTAAATATGTAAATGTAAAATCTGTCATTCGTTTTCCTCACTTACTTCTGCTCCAAGGATGTCAAGAAGATATTTCCTCCTGAAAGTCTGCAGGGGAGTTTTCTGGACGCTTCTCAACTAAGGTACAGGTTTGTGGAATGGTTTATTTATAGATATATCTTGGGAAGCAAGTTACTTTTTTCCTTCTGGATATATTTTGGGGATGAAAAGGTCTGAATACATATACTGTTGATATGCAGACATTTCTTGAAAATGACTTTCAATGTTTAAGATTTGATATTTTGAGAAAACTAAGAAAGTCCTTCCCAGTTTCTGTTAACTGGTTTTGTTTCTCCTGTAGCATGCCCGGTGTGTGCGACACGCTAGGAATTCTAGATGCCATCCAGATGGTGAAAGCAGGCTCACGAATGGAGGCCACCCCGTCTGCCATGTCCGCTGCGGGCACCCCTGCCTCCGAAATCGGCTACTTGAATGTGACGTCCCCTGTGGCTCCAGTCAGCGGGAATGACCCAGAGGAGAGTCTGAGTTTGGGCAGTGACGAGGTGTGACACCTGCCTGCAGGCGGGTGCCGCAAAAAAAAATCCTGTCATCCTGTTTTGCCTTGAGGGGAAAAAAACTGCATACAAACACACTTCCTTAAAGGAATTCTGGTTTTAACCGATAGATCGGTGGCAGGTACTACAACAGACAAGTTGGGGGGTGGCCTGATATATTGTACTCAGGGTAATGACAATTTTCTGTCATGCTTAGGCCTCCTTAGAGATACTGCAGTAGTATGGCAGTTTTCTTTAACTAGTTTAATGAGAACTAGATTATTGTATTATGTAGGTAAAAGAATGGTAGGTCGTACGTGTGTCTGTGCACACACCTGTGTTACATCATAGCTGAGGTGTGGGGAGTTAATGTGAGATTAACTCCACAAAAAAAAAAAAAACATTTTGTTTACGGCAGAAAAAAACCAGAGGACGTGACTCAATGTTTTTGATGCTGAGATCTGAACAGGTTGCAGCACATTGCGACATTCAGATCCCAGCGGGGTAGCTGTTAAACATGTTTCATGTTGCATTGTGTTCGTAGCACAAAGCCCAACATTGGAGTGGCTGAAATGCCTGACGAAACCTGGAATTTCTGTTCATGACAAAGGTCACCATACTTGCTTGCACAGTGCCTTTTGTGTGGTGCCTGCATGTTTAAGACCAAAGGTGAATGGTACGTTACCATACCTCCATGGTATCAAGATTATGGTAGCAGCTAATTTATTGGAAGAAGCCTGGAAAACTGAGTGTTTGACTCCACCAGGTTACCACTATGCCCAGAGCTGGAACTATCAGCTATGTTATGTTTAAAAAATTAAGACTGCTTGTTCTTGTAGGAGCTGTTAGTGGTGAATCATTTTGAGGGGTGTGGATTGTACTATGTGTTACACATTTAATGTGTAATGACAGTTAAGTGGGTTGTGCAAATATCACACCAAATTGAGGGGCGAAATGCAAGTATTATTATAAATGGGAAGCATATCAGTGGAACTGTCCCTTGTGTTGCTCAGTCGTGTCACCACTTGCATGACAGACTATGGAATGTGTGCTACAGCACAATAATCCGATTAGAGCAAAAGTAATTCAGCAATAATAATGAACATCCAAAATGGGAGAACTATGTTTACTAAACGTTGCTCCTGCCTTTCAGGTATATTTTGTTACTATTTTTGATACAGAATGTTAAAGGTAATTCTTTAATACCTTAATAATACTTCAGTGACATACAAGATTTGCCATTTATTAAGGATCTTTCTCTCATATAATGTATAATTTGTATCTGGTCAATGGTTTATGTAATTAAAGTTACTGCGCTAACTGCTGCGTTACAACCCTTCCACAATGGAGCACTATAATACTTACAGCTGAGTACAGCATTTTAGTATATTGTCTCATCGAGTGTAGTAGACAAAGAACTTGTTTGTTCAGGCTTTTTAGTCTTTCATCAATGATTAAGTATGGTGTTTGTACTACATTGCAAGGACTCATTGCATTACACTGCAGTAATTTATCAAAACATATAAAACTGCAGAAAATTAGTGAAATACATAGATGCATGTGTGTTTTTCAGATTGTGAGTTTGAGTTCAAAATATGATCAGAAGCACAGAGCAATGTGTGACCACTGCAGCACTATCGTTGTAGTTGCTCCTCGTTGGTTAACTAAAGGTCAACAGCCATTCAGCCCGACTCTGCACTGCAGGCGATCCCCTTAATAGCAGCCTGGCCCTTGTAGGCTCTCAGACGGTACTTTAATGTAGATGAGAGTCCCACAGCGTACCACAATATGACGACCTGAATAGTTCATTTTACTGGACACCATACATTCACGATACATAAACCAGACACCCATTTTCATCATTTAAATTGATAGATTTAATTTGTGCCCCCCCCTCAGGAGATATTTCTCCCCCTCGTTATTAATTACAGTGCCAGACTGGAGAGATTCTCTTCATGTACACAAAGTATATTTTGTGTAAATTACAATTATGTTGTTTATTTGCACCCGCAAACAAGGTCTATGGGAAATGATGAACTTTTAAAGACTGATACATGTGAGTTTTGAGCACATTGTTTCACACAGCTCAAGGTGATGCAGACTTTAGGGCAGTTTGGATCAGAACACCATGTCTGAGTGGCAGGTACAACACTACCATAACACACCATCAAAGTACAATCTGCAAGATAATGAAACCAAGATCACACCAAAACTTTAGTATTATAAGTTATACTCTCTTGCCCTTAGTTCAGGGTTTTGCTTAAGTTCTCAGTATGTCATAGAACTTTGTTGCCCAAAGAAGACGATGAATTCGGACGTCAAAGCGGAACCCAATGATTGTGGACCAGCAGTACTCTGGGGAAAGCACTTTGCTGGGCTTGTGAAGCCAGAAGTACTTGTTGAGGTGACTCTCGTCATGCCACAAGGCCTCAGTGTTTTTCTCTTTGTCCTTCATGATGCCCTGATGGCAGAACTCTGTTATGTTCTTCACCCCTTGCCACGTGCCCCCAAAGATGGCCGCATGGTAGTAGAAGTCCCCAGTCATCATGAACGCTGCAGATTCAGGGTTGTGGTCATAGGTATAGTCCTTCACATGACTGCGGTAGTAAAATGCATGCAGCAGGCCCACTGTTTCTCCAAGAGCTTCTGAGCCGAAGCGACCCACGAAGACCTGATCCACGTCGAAACAGAAGATGTACTGGTGCCAGTGCTGGATGTGCGAGTCAATGAAGTCCGCAATGGTCTTCATACGCAGCATGGAGATGTCCTGCCAGCGTTTCTGCCTTTTGATCTGAATGACCTTCATGTGCCGCTCCTTCATAAGCTTAACTTTAGGTACAAATTCTGGGATGTCTGTGAAGATGTAATATGTCACATGTAACCCCACCATGAAGTGCTGCTCAGCAGATTTAAGGAATTCCTTGAGGTAAACTTCCAAATATCTGCAAAAAAGCACACAGGTAATACACACTGGTGAATTTAGTAAAGCGGAAATGGAGCCAAAAAGCAATAATATCTACTGCAAAATGGTAAAATAAGATGGGACTGTACTAGGGGTAAAAAGCGTGGACCGCAAGGCAGCGATGCATACAAAATTTTTCATTTCTGTCACGATTCAATTTCATGAATTGATTGTTTGATTATTTTGATAACCTAAACTCAAAACTTTAACTTGGCTGAAAATATTCACAAATATCATGGGAACTTAATGACACATTAATGAAATTAATTATTAAGAAAATGCAAACAAAGTAGAATCTCAGAACATTATTTTTTTATTATTAAACAGGGAGAACGAGCCTGTGTAAACTGTTAAAAGTTCAACTACTGAACAGTACATAAAAAAAGCAGAGACTTGCTGATGCAGATTAGTGAAATGACATTACATTGTTTTTTATGTGGAAAATTAAAACATCTGCCAGCTAGATTTATTAATGAATTATAAACTTGTCGCGGGTTAGTACTTTTAGACCAAAAAAGCAGGCGCTAGTGCTCCCTATGTCACTGAAAAGCAGGCGCTAGTGCTCCCTATGTCACTGAAAAGCAGGCGCTAGTGCTCCCTATGTCACTGAAAAGCAGGCGCTAGTGCTCCCTATGTCACTGAAAAGCAGGTGCTAGTACTTTTTTTAGTAAATTTTCACTACGTACAACACCTCCCCCCCACCCGTCTTGACCGCCACCCCCCATCCCTCCTACTCAGCCCTACCATGAGACAGCTGAAGACAAGCAGAGTTGTCAGTGAGCACAGAGAGAGAGAGATAGACAGAGAGAGAGAAGAAAACAAAAAGTGCTTCGCCCACCAACATCCAACCAACTCTGTACCAGTGGCAAGGCATCAAGCCATTTTTGAATGGTTAAGGCAGAAGATTTGTTAATCCGGGGCGCAGACAGCTTCAGCAATACAAGACTCTAGAAAGTGGACATCCAGACAGATGGAATTGCAATCCAGAGATTTCCAATGGCAGGCTAAAAGCAGCTTAGTTGCAATGGAGGCTGACATCAGAAGCACCCCCCCCCCAGCTGTGAGTGAGGGAGAGAAAGGTACAGGAGGAGAAGGACTATAGGGGATAAACGAATGGGGGAGGAGAGGATCGAGGAGAGCGATTTAGCAACAAAATCCCAGAGGGCACCAGCTGGAGGACAGACCTAGAACACATGAAGAAAGGTGGCAGATATGACAGAGTGGGTCAGGCTCCAAGCCCATAGCGTGGCATTTCCTGAGAGTGGGGTACGATCTCTGAACAACTTTGAATTGGGTTAGCTGGCGATTAGGATTTTTGGAACAGTGTTTGATATTTTGAAAAAGGACATTCCAGGATAACATCGAGGTTGGGGAAAGATATTGTAATGTATCTCAACACACCCATGTAAAGTGCTTTGGGGTGACTGCTGTGAAAGGTGCTATATAAAAATGTATTTAGTTGAATCTGTCTGCCAATTAGATTTAATGGGGAGAGGTTTACTAGTAGACTTGCGAAGGAGGGAGTAGAGGCTAGACACAGCTCTAGATCTGAGGGAATGGGATGTGGCTAAGGAACACAGTGGATGGAGAGGAAGAGGAGGAAGAGGTGCGGAGAAAGAAACTCAACATGCTCTGAGTACTGACCTCAGCAGTAGGTAGAAGGAAAAAACAGGTATAAAGAATATATTGACTAGATTTGAGGGACAGGAACATGTGAAGCCCTGAGCTGTTAAAAATATCACCAAGAAATGCTAATTTGATGGTGTTTATGTAGCCTGTTTGCTATACTATAAGATGTTGCTATATTATAAGATCCCTTACATAAATCAATGGCTTGTAGATAGGGAGATCATATTTAACTAGCTGGCATTTTAGTAGCCTTGTGTCTTTTCATGCAGAGCACTTAAAGCAGGTAACTCAAATTTGCTAGTTCGTTGGATGCATGATGCATACAATTATTTGCATGGGAATATACCATTAGCAGTGTCTGTAGTAGTAATTAGTACAAGTACTAAACAAATGTAATACCAAACAGCTTTCAAAAATGCAGGACTGCAGGACATTTCAATACCAGCATCCCATGCAACAGCAAGACAGTCTGGTCGCTGACAACAGACCTCTGATCTGATATTGGAACCAATATATTACAAGTATTATTCCTTAAAGTACTGCTTAATAATTTCACATGCAATACTAATAGCATAACGTTCTCAGATGTTGGACAATCCACACCAACCTTCCAATAGCAAATACAGTCAGTGCCACAGAGGTATGCTTCTGTATGTGGTGTCGGTCGAAAACTTCTGGATCAAAAGTCCCCTCCCACATAATAGGTGCTCCCCATTTTGTGCATGTCTGAACATCTACTCTGGACCTTTGTGAAGAGGGGAAAAAAAATGTAAACAAGGCAGAAGTGATGCTTTCCTTCCTTTAAGGCAGGGGTGGGGAACCTGATCTATGGAGGGCCGGCGTGGGTGCGGGTTTCAGAACCCAGATCAAGATTTATCAAGATATCCTGCACACTGCTATATGCGACGTCTCCACTACGCATGATGTCCTTCTGTCCAGCTCGCCCCTCTGCCTGTGTCGTCCTCCACGTATGCCCGGCTGCCTTACTACTAGTTGTCCGACGATCTGAAGGAGCGCCAACACCGGCATGTCATCACCTCCCTGCTGCCCGGTTGTGACTCACATTTTATGACTTACTGTAGACAGTGTGACTTGGCACTTAGCCATCTCCCCGATTTGACTTTCCCTGCCGGCCCCAGGAGAATGGGCTCCCCCTTTGAGTCTGGTCCCTCCCAAGGTTTCTTCCTTCTAGGGAGTTTTTCCTTGCCACTGTTGCCTCTGGCTTACTTACTGGGGGCTTTGGGTGGGGATGCTGTAAAGCGCTTTGAGACAATGTGATGTTGTGAAAACGCGCTACACAAAAATTAATTTGTTAATTTGTTTTTGGGATGGCCTCTCAATCAGCCAATAATAAAATGGTAGTTCTGAACTCCGATCTTGGAGACCCACTGTGATTAGCCGATTGAGAGGCCATCCCGAAAACCCGCACCGGCTTTCCATGGATCAGGTTCCCCACCCCTGCTTTAGGGAGACGATGAACAATTATTACTTGTCCAAAGCAGCTAACAGGTCAAGATCATCAATGAAGAATAAGAAATATGATGTTCCACCGAAGGAGATTTCAGTAAGATTCCTTTATTGCATGGGTAAAAACTGAAATTTTCATTATGGTGGTTGCATTAGTATCAGGATGCCAACTGACTTACCAGAGATCCAGTGAGCTGTCCAACTCATTCTGAGACTTTAACTTCTCATTGTACTTTAATGGGCATTTCCCCATGGCATAGAGTTCTTGAAAAACCCTGTATTTAAGAACATTAATTATGCATTCTCGCAACAGATGACTGATGTAAATTACCTGTACACTCATGCTCATAATTATTTTGGCATTATTAATTCATCAGTCTTCCAGCACAAAGCAAGCCGGAAGCAGCACAAGAAACAAAGCAGGGAAACACCCAGGGCACATAAGCTCACACATACAAGCACAAAATAATTTAAAGACACCTATTCACCCAACTGCATGGTTTTAAACTGCAGGTGTAAATCTGCTATGCATGTGAACCATTGCCAAACACAGAAAAAAATTAGCATATTAGAAAAGACCACATTAGCCCTGTCCTATGCTCCCTTCACTGGCTTCCATTTACACTGTAGATATCTACTGCAATTCTCAGACCGTTTACAATGTACAAGATACTGTAATTAACGTATAAAGCACTGAACGGCTTTACATCAGAATATCATAGAGATATAACTGTCTCATGCAACCCTCCTTGCCTGCTTTCGGTCTTAAGGATAATGGAAGCCCATTTCCGCCCCACTAAGAAAAAAAAATCTGTCTAAGAATCCCTCCATTATCTCTCGATAAGTGCCTGTCTGCTACTTTACGCTCATTGCATTGAGCCGTTAAAGCAGAAACGGTGCCTCTGGGTGCTTGTTGGCTGTTGTTAGAAAAGAACTCAGAATTACAAGAAAAAAAAAGTAAGAATTGTGAGAAAGAAGTCAGAAGTACAACAAATAAAACTGCAACTGCGAGAAATAAAGTCAGAATTCTGAGAAATAAAGTCACAATTAAGCGAACTATTTTTTTTTTTATCCCCCATGTGGTAGAAACAGGCATCCATACAAGGAGCGGGATATCTATCACTAGCAAGACCAGCAAGATGTACGGCAGGCTGCAGAGCATTCTATTACAGAGCTCCTCAGCTGTGGAAAACGTCTTCCAGCGGATGTGCGAGATTCAGGCTCACTCTCAATGTTAGACTAAAAACACACTTGTTCCGTTTTAGCTTATAGGGACTCTAGTTCTATCTCTAGCTAACTACTCACTCCCAGTTAGACCTATAGTGTGAGGTGTAGAGCTGAGAAGGCTTTGGATGAGCTGAACTGTCAGTGCTGTCACTCTAGCTCAGGGATGGGCAACCTTATCCAGAAAGGGCCGCTGTGTGTGCAGGTTTTCGCTGCAGCTCCCTAATTAGATTACTAATTAGAGGACTGATTGGCTGAAGAGTCCTCACACCTGGGTTTGAACAGCTGACCTAAAGGTTATGCCAAAAACCTGCACACACACCGGCCCTTTGCGGGTAAGATTGCCCACCCCCGCTCTAGCTTCACACCCCCCTGTGGAATTGCAGTGCTGATGTTCAGGGACTCCCCATGCCTGCGTTCCCACGTCCCCCTCCCTCCTACTTATGCTGACATAGCCATATCTGCCGTAGCTTACATATTACACTCACCTAACTGTTTGCACTGCCTCTAGTCTTCCCTACTTTGGCTGATGCACCTCCCCACCCCCCCTGGGGAGTGTTGCCTGGAGACATCCTGCCTAACCTGCTGCTGGCGACGCCCCTACTACCTGCGACGTTCTTCCTGCCTAACCTGCTGCTGGCGACGCCCCTACTACCTGCGACGTTCTTCCTGCCTAACCTGCTGCTGGCGACACCTCTCTTGCCTGTCCTGCTGCTTGGACTTAATAAATCGGTGCATATAAATCAAGACTTTGCTAATTTGACTTCCTCTGCCAGCCCCTGGAGGATGGGCTCCCCCTTTGGGTCTGGTTCTGCCTCAGGTTTCTTCCTTCTAGGGAGTTTTTCCTTGCCATTGTCGCCTCTGGCTTGCTCACTGCAGGCTTTGCCCAGGGATAATGTAAAGTGCTTTGAGACAATGTAATGCTGTGAATGTGCTATATAAATAAGATTGAACTGAACTGAACTGAAATTGAACTGAGAGATACTAAAGTCAAGGCATGCAATGGAGCAGTACAATGAATGAGCAGTACATATTCATAAAGGTAATAAATGCACATGCTTACCGTATAGCGTAGTGACCGAAAAAAACTACAAAAATCACCAAAGCTGCACACAAAGCGAAACATATTTTGACTTTGGCCCTAGGAGTGGAAAAGAATGTTTTTTTTACCATTCAAAAAAGTGCAACGTGACACATGCAGCAAACTTGCTGACTGGGGGCGGAGGGAGGTGGGGGGCTTGCTATTTTTCTTTTTTAAACCATACACTCCTCTTAAGTACCATGATACTGAAAAAAATAATATCCTAGTCCAGGTCCGAATTGTTATTAACAGACATAAATTTATCAACATAGATTTACAGATTTAATATTCAGCTACAGCTAAGTGACAATTCTGCTAAACACTTCTTGGCCAGTAAAGTGTGTGTGTGACTAAGATTTAAAACATTTTTTCAGTTTTCTGCAAGTCAAGGTCGGTATTTTCATTAGAATTGTTTTAGATTGGAATTGCTGAACACAAATAGGCCTATTTCTAAGTAAAAAGGACATCCCAGTATTTTGTTTACTACAGGAACGCTTCACTTACGGAGATGCAAATATTAATGCAGATGAAAGTAATATTAAACTGACCACATTTTAAATGGATCACTATTGAATGTATTAAATCATTTATTTAATAGTTATTACATTGATCATAGCTACTGATGGTGAAATTACTCAAAGATTGACCATAACTTGCTTGATTAAGTCTCAGACTTGAGTTGAGTATGACTTGAGACATGATGGTTAGGAATTGTGACTAGTGTATATGTCCTATTTACATGACAGATTAAGTTGGAATGCGTTTAATTCTTAAAGGCAGAGTTTAAGGCGATGTACAGTTCCCGACCTGAGGGGAGGATCTTTGCATCACTTCTGTCACCCCCAAGGTCAGAGTCAAATGTTTTTGTCTTGCTTGCCTTGTATATCAGCAGCAGAATTAGATAATTTTCCATTCAAACCATGTAGAATTACAATTCCTTTACTGTCATTGTAAGAAGTTACAATAAAACTGCGGGTGAAAAATGCGTGTGATTATGTTAAATAGATAAAAAACATCAATGTGAAGTATTAAAAATAAAATAATATGAGGTTATGAAAGAGGTAGAGAAAGCAGCTGTGTTTATGGTATACAACCGCCTGTTTAGTAAACTTATGCTGTAATTTTGTGTGGGGTATCAATAGCTTGTTTTTCTGGGGGGGTTTTGTGTAAAGAATCTCACCTACTTGCCTGCTTCAACCAGGATCTGAGAATTTGCTTCGGGCGGGACAGTCCCTGGAAGAACAGTTAATTCAGGAAACCCATTAGTACATAATAACATAATAACCAGCAAGCCATTAAACTCCTCAATGTCAATAGATGTGAGGTTTGATATACGAGACACTCTCTTCGGCACTTTAATGGGTTGCACATTTTTAAGTGCCATGTTAGTTCAGCCATATCTGTACACGAATGCGAAATTTCCAGATGTTTATTAAACCACACTATTGAAGCAGAACTGTACACTCCATATGTAAGAACTCAACAATGCATGCAGCTTAAACATTTCAGTCCGATACAGATTTTCAGCAGTATCCCCAAATACTGCCAAACTGCTCCCATACTAACCTCATTTTGACGTGCGCGCTGCATTCAAATGATGCACCGTCATTCACAATGGCGTATGAACAGAGAAGGAACAACTACCAAAACAAGGAAAGAAAATAAGTTACTTTTTCCAACTCCCAAACTATCTACCAATGCAGTCAAATTAGCATTGAGGAAGTGAAACCTTATCTCTCACTTCAATGCTAAAAAGTATTGCAACACAAGTAAATAAGCACACATTTAAGAACATAAGAAATTTACAAACGAGAGGAGGCCATTCGGCCCATCAAACTCGTTTGGGGAGAACCTAACTAATAGC
>JAODKC010000107.1:3375726-3392778 GCA_026777985.1 Mormyrops attenuatus | reverse complement strand
ACCTAACATCCTATTCGCCTTTTTTATTGCTTCCCCACACTGGCGGGAGTAGGACATGGAAGCATCAACATATACACATATACATTTAAAGTCTGCTTCATTTTTAATTTCACGTGGGTGCCAGGTATACGCTGCATTATTAATCTTCACGAAAAAGTGCTCTACTGCTTTAGACACCAGCATTCTATGGATTTATCTGGATTCATAATTAATGATTTTTTGTGTTTTACTAAACTGCTATTAAATAGAGACTGTTATAACGAAACAATACACAATAGTAAGAGAGGTAACAATAGCTACATTACATGGATAACAGAACTTGGGACACACCTCTTAACCATTGAATTCAGTTGTTTCATTCAGACCCATTGCCACAGCCAAATCAAGCACCTAGCCATGCACTCAGGTGTAAAAAATAGCAGTTTGTGAAATTTCTTCTCTGATAAATATTCCATAGCAAACGGAGATGTCAGGGCAGCGCAGTGGCCAGAGCTGGCGCTGCACACTGCCCCTTTGTGTGTGGGGAGTTTGCATGTTCACCCAGTGACGCATGGCTTTTTGCACTTTCCTTCCACTGTGCACTGCCTAAATTGACTGTCTGTGAGTGAGAATGCACACTGCAATAGTTAGCTGGTTTCTGCTTTGCTCCAAGTGCAATGTTATATTATATTATCCATCAATTATCGTAACTGCTTAATCCCAGCTGGGGTCGCGGGGGGCCCAGAGCCTATATTATAATATAAACAATTACTCTATGAATCATCAGATTAACTGGTTATTGATATAATTGACAGGGACTGCCCTAATCTCTAGTTCCCTAACATAAAACGGCTCCCCAGCAGTGTTTTTTAAACCAATTAAGTGAAACTGGATAATTTCACGCGGGACACTTTACAATCTCTCACAGCACACTAGTGTGCCGTGGCACAGTGGCTGAAAATCACCAATCTAATCAATTAATTAATTAATAATCAGCTTACTGACAGATCTCTTAGTAATACCGCAAAATATCTCAAATCTCTCTTTTTTTTAAGCCCTGTTCTAATCTATTTGTACAAAGTCATTTTTTCCTCTCACAGTACAGTTCTTTTTCTGGACCATGCACAAGTCTTGCATGTCCACAGTGGTGATGCACATGCTTGCGTGGAAAGAAAATTGGACATCGGTAGGCCCGGGAGGGGAGGCATATTGGGTCTGTTATGTCTTAGGCTTTAAGCAAGAAGAGAATGTGGAGAGGAACCACCTGCAGGAAGGAATTCGAAGCTGCCCCACCTGGTCCACAGAGCGCTGTAGTTAGGAAGTAGTCGAAATAGGCCATACGCAATATGTTATGCGGTAGTATAAATAGTTATCACATTAATCATATGTTTACCACGTATTTACATTAAATCAATGTCTATATCCATATCTCAAGTAGAGTCTAGGGGTCGAGACATGGATTTGGGAAATTCAGCAAAATGGGTGGATGTACCCTGCCACCAAGGTGAACCAATAGAGCAGGAGAATTGTGTTTGTTATACGTTTGGGCTTGGTCTGTTGGTGTTTTGTGACCAATCAGGACTTAGAAGTCCTTATAGGGAATTGGGTGTTATGGTTTATCAACTGGTTGCTGTTTGTGCTCAGGGTACCTGGTGCCAGAGTGTGACTGGAGCGCTTTGCTGGATCGCTTCAATAAAGGAAATAACTTTGCGCACCAACTGAGAGGTCCGGAGTTGTTTATTCTAAGTGGCTTAACTAGAGTTATTAGAGAGATGATTTATAACTTTTCTTCCACACTTGCTAACATTGAGCAGCCACAGTGTGACCAGCAAACAGACACAGGCTGTGTCACAATTCAGAGGGTGCAGCATTACGAGGTGCATTCAAAAGTCATAGCATAGAACTAATAATGTCATAGCATAGAACTAATACTGTAATATTCTGGACAAGTTGTGATTGTTCAACTTCACCTAGCAGACATACATATGAGGTGATTGAGGCATTGATTGATTCTGATTGTTTATGGACTAATCATCCCGAAATTCTAATACGTCGTCCATGATTCACCTATAATATTATTGTGCCAAGGTTGAACTGCACAAACATATTTTTCACTGGTCACTTATATAACTTGTTTCTCACAAATTATTTGTTTCTCACAGAAAGAGTTAGGACACCTGTCTTGTCTCTCTCTGGGGAAAGGGACGCTTATCTTGACTCTCTCAGGAGAGAAGGGAAAGCGTTGCTCAAAATGTTTTGTTCTCATAGAAAGAGCTCGGACGCCTATCTCGTCTCTCTCCGGGGAAAGGGGAAAGCGATGCCCAAAATGCTTCTTGACCGCAAGCACAAACAGCCTCACCTGGACAGGAACTGGAGAATGAAGAGCGCATCACCTGAGGGGAGGCCGGAGCCCGGAGCCCGGAGCCCGGAGCCCGGCCAGCTCGCCCCTGCCCGCAAACGTACCGCTCCCAATTTAGTATAAAGGAAAACTCGGTACTGACCGGAGCTCAGCCGTGGGATAGAGCGCGCATCGCCCGGCACTTTCTCGGGACTCATGTGTTGGTCTCCAGGACCGAAAAGGGCTCCCCAGTCCGTGTGTGAAGGTGGGTGATGATGGCACGTCCGAGTGTGAATAGCTTTGCAGCCCTGGTGCCTTTTAATCATTATTGGGACTATTTACCTACAAGTATGATATTTCCTAATACTGTATCGCTTTGGACTACTTATCAATGTTTGTGGCGTTTCATAACTTTGCCTTATTATATTGCATAATTTTGTAATCATTATTGGGATAACTTACTATTGCTTATTATATTTCATAACTTTGTATCACTTTTAGTAAAACATTTCTGAGCGAACCTAAGCGTGCCTGTTTGTTCCTACGAAAGCCTTGTATTAAAACATCCCCTCAGTGGACTCTTCTCAAAGTTGAAGGAGCAACGACCCCAATTATTAAGAAATGTGGATCTCTAAACTTCCTGCACGCTGACTGATGATCTCCAAGCCTCACCTGGCCATTTAACTCGTGCTTCACCATCCGATTCTCAGTCTCACACTCACTATTCCCATCACTTGCGAATGAGATCCTCAGGTACTAAAACTCCTTCGCTAAGGGCAGACTCGTCTATCCCACTTCGAAGAACTGATCCAATGTGACATCCCCAGCACTTCACGGTACGTTTGGGTATAATGCAGCTCAAAGCAAAATGTAAACAAAGGTTTACATATTAAAGTGCAAAACTGTAGGTTAACACTGGTAACTCCAACATGATAAAAAAAATTAAATTTGAAAAGTCAGTAGTACAACTCCTAAAGAAATCCAGGTTTCTATTAAACCCCTTATCAAAGTAAAAAAGTTAGGTCTGAGAGAATGGTCCCACAATGTCCCACTGGCTCAAACATCTGTTAGACATGTGCTGCAGTTTAAGAATATCATGTTATGAAAGGACTTTGAGAGGCCACAAAAGCTCGTTTCATTAGTAGCCCTGAAAAGAACTGCAATCTGTAGCAGAAGTAGCTGTAGCAGCGCAGTAAACCGCAGACACTCAACGAGCCAAATGTGGGGGGGGCTCACACCAGCAGCCAACAGCCAATGATACATGGTAGAAAAGTATTTGTACATCAGTGAATGTGAGGTGCAGGTACGGAGTGGCACGAACACAACGAAAGGAAGCAAAAGGAGTAGAATGAGGTCCAGTTTTTATTATTATTATTATTTTTTTAAATGCTACACAAACAAAGCGAAACTGAAATGATAAATATTCCTTTTATTGGTAGTTTTTGAAACGGTGCAATTCAGTTTCCATTTAGTTTTTTGTTAAACATAGTTTTCATCTTTATTTCATTTTATTAATTGTTTTTAATTTGTTTCCGTTTTTGGTTGTTTGGTAATGATAACACTGGTCCTGGCGAACCCTCTGCGCACGAACCCACACGCTGACACCATCAATCAGCATAAAATAAGCCCAGATTCTAGCCTAAACGTGTTCTCAAAAACAAATTCAATGTAAATTCTAATATAGCACACAGATGATCTTGTGGTTCTGATATTTGGAGCATTTAGAAGCTACGAGGACAAAACATATAAAAAGCTTCCCATTCTAACGGCAGTTTAATAAACATGAATAGACAACACTAACGGTGGTTTTGCCTTTTGTGGTGCTCCATTATCCAGAATAGCGCCTGTCTGCTTCCTCTTTAGATGCAGGTGGATGGCACTAGTGATACTGTGCTATGCCAGCAAAACTCTGCACAATGTACAAAGCACCTTTTTGTTTTGTGATAATTTGTACTTTTCTTTTCCCATAATTACATAGTGATATTGAAGCAAAACAATTATAATGAACTGAAGCATTTTAGAAATGAAAACGGTAAGTTCATAAAAATAAATTTAAGGGTTTTTTCAAAATGTTCAGTCAACAGCTGAAGGAGAGAGAGGATTTGGCTAAAGGATTGACCAAACAGTGCCGTGCGAAAGTAAAAATCACCGAGGCAACATAAAACTGAGAAATGTTCAGCTGCATAGACCAGGTCACAAGACCTTCTTCCTTTATCTACTTTCTTGCCCCCACCAGACACATCTGGCTTAAGCAAATTGAGCAATCTCATGTGCTTTGTAGCGTGCAGTAGTGTGCGTTGTTCTTAGTGTCAAAGCAACCCGAGCTGAGGGGAAGTTTTTTATAAAGTTCAAACTCATCAACTGATTCCGATCAGAGAAACCAAACCACAGGCATGAAAATTACAAGAAAAAAATAAAAAAAAATTTAAAAAAAAACCACGATGCATCGGTTTGGAAAATTGAGGTCAACGAGCTGTCACTAAAACCAGAACAAAAGTATAATTTCAAAAGTCGTCATATCATCTTTACTTCGCATGCAAGATTGGCGACCAAGACAAGCCTTGGCCCCGCATATATGTTGTGCTACATGTACACCTTTCACAGTGGTTGAATGGCAAAAGATTACAAAAAAACTAGAGCCAATTTTGCATTTTGACTGTCATATTCGTGTTGAGCACATAAAAACTGATAAGAAATGACTAGTGATAAATATGAAATCTTTTGTCTTCATTTATTCAGTAGTGAAAATAAAACCAGTGACATTGGAGCTTACTGATACTACAGTCTGTACCCATCACTAGCCATCACACAGCATCCATCAACAATTTATTCAGTGCAGCTTCATAGTGAGCCTGGTACTTATCGCAGGCTTGCAGTAGCACCAGAGCCTGGAAGCTTGGTTGGGTAGATGCTGCCAATGACCAGCATCAGTAGAAAGTACACAGCATACTGCTAACACAGGAACAGATCGAAATTCAGAGCTGACTACTGAACATGCAGCACTATCGTGCCATAAGAATGTCAATATCATACTGTAAGTCAAAGCATCATAAAGTGAGGAGCAGATGAACGCGCTGTGGGGGTCTGCTCTCCCTTACCTGCTGGGCACCCAAAGGAGGCAGTGCAGAGAAAAACCCACCCCCCACCCCAACAACAACTGCTTCGATCACACCTGCAGCCTGAAGACCAACACCAAGAGGCTGAGGGCAGGTTCCTACTCTCAGGCTGACCATATACTGAATGAGGATTTCTGTGGTTTACAGGCCAATTTGCTCCATGGAAATTACACTATCCCACCCCATCACATCTTCATTTTATGAGTTGCTGATATGATCGTTTTTCTATTTTTAACATCTTATACTGGTGCTTTATTTTATTAATATTTCAATATCTATTCCGGTGTCTTTTTTTAAATCGTTACTTTTTAAATATTATCTTGTGAAAAACAGACTCCTTCGTTTGCCAATGTTCAGTCTCTGAAGGATATCAGGCCATGCTATCCACAGCAGCACAGAACCGTTCACACCATTCACTAAACAATGTCTGATCATCGGTCTAACTCCTACCATAGTCTATTCCAGGTCAGGTGAGATCAGGGAGCATGCACTGATGCAGCATGTCGCCACACCCACCACATGACAAACACCTCAGGATCCCGGATGGCGAACCACACACGGTCCAGATCCACCCTCCAGAAATGGCCATTTATCTGCCACAGTCAGATGTTACACACCACATGCCACATGGCCATAGTGGCGTAACTGACGCTCTCTCACAATGCAGGTAATGTGCCTCATTCGGGACTCCCCAAGCAACCGTTCATTCGACACAAAGTCAAACCAGCGGTACCCAAGGATTCTCCGAAGATACACAGTACCGAAGGAGACCAGTCTTTGTCTCAACTCACTGGATAGGGTCCATGTCTCTCAGCCATATAGCAATACAGAGAGCTCCAGAACGCAAAAGATTTGGACCTTCGACCTCTTGCAGAGATATCAGGAGTGCCGCATACCCCTTTTGAGCGACCTCATGACCTCCCATGCTCTACCAGGCCATCTGCTGACATCAAAGGAAGAGTCACCAGAGACATGAATATCACTGCGAAGGTAGTAAACCTCTCGACAAAGTCGACATTCTCCCCACAGACAGACACACTACTGATGGCTGTGCCCAAGAAGTCATTAAAAACCTGGATCTTGGTTTTTATCCAGGACATTGACAATCTCAGACACACAGACTCCTCACTCAGTTTCTCGAGAGCCCCGATCAGAGCCTGCATTGACTCCGTGAAGATCACAGCATTGTCGGCAAAGTCAAGATCAGTAAATCTTTCTTCACCAACAGACTCCCCACAGCTGCTGGACCCCACAACCCTGCCCAACACCCAGTCCATACAAGCATTGAACAGAGTAGGAGCAAGAACTTGCACTTGTGTGCACTTGCTGCCTACTTATAAAACGGTTTTAAAAAGTCAGAAAGTATAGATGAAGGACAGAGGACTGGACAGAGGAACCTGTACTCTGCCTGCAGGAGTGTTATGACTGCACGGATTGGGACATGTTTAAAGAGACTTGTGGAGATTATTTGGACACTCTTACTGATGTCATTTGTTCTTATGTTGCATTTTGTAGAGACATGATCATTCCCTCTAAGACAGTTAAAATCTATCCTAACAAACAGATATATAAATCAGACCTGGAGAGTAAAATGGCTGCAAATAAGCTTGGTTCAGCCTGGACCAGCACGAAAAAAAAATAGCAGGCCTCTGGGATCCAAGGAACTGCAATCGTGTCACTCCGGACGACTTTCATCCTGACTCCGAGTTAGCCAATGCTTGGACTGGTTTTTCTAATCATTTTAATACCATTGATTTTAGTAATGAGATTCAGGAACTGCAGTGTAACTTAAAACATGGTCAGTATTTCAACATTGATCAGAAGGACGTGGCAATGGCCTTTCACTCTACAAGAGTAAACAAGTCTTATGGTCCTGATCATATCTGTGGTCGCTTACGCAAATCTTGTGCCCAGCAATTGAGTCCTGTGTTTCATTTTATTTTTAAGAAGTCCTTGCAGACACAGCACATACCTAACACATGGAAAGATGCCGTCTTAGTGCCTGTTCCTAAATCCCGTTATGTGAAAAGTCTAAATGATCTTAGACCGGTGGCTCTGACATCAATTGTAATGAAAGTATTTGAAAAACTGGCGAAGTTAGAGATTTTGAGGCAAACGGAACATGTGCTTGACCCAATGCGGTTTGCCTATAGATCTCGGAGAGGAGTGAAGATGCTACAGTGACCCTGTTGAACCTGATTGTTAAACAATTGGCCATGATTGGGCCATTCGATTACTCTTTGTTGATTTTTCTTCAGCCTTTAATACGTTTCAACCTCATATTTTAGTCAGAAGGCTTTTACAGCAGTTTGAGTTCAGTAAAAACCTTGTGGGCTGGATTCTTGATTTCCTGACAAACAGGACTCACATGGTCTGGGTAAATGGAACCCTGTCTAACCAGGTCTGCTCCTCAACTGGCTCCCCGCAGGGATGCATGCTTTCACCCTTATTACTCATCCTGTATACAAATATGAGTCAGAGCATGTATGAAAACCTTACTTTTAAAGTATGCAGACGACTCTGTTATTGTCAGTCTGCTCCAGGACAATGAGAAAAGCCACGGTCCAGTCCTGGATGATTTTGTGAAATGGTGTGATGATTCTTACCTTCAATTAAACACATCTAAGACAAAACATATGTCAATTGACTTTAGAACATGCACCCATGCGCAGGAGGTCACTTCCATTAAGGGTCAGATGGTGGAATGTGTTCAATCCTATAAATATCTTGGAACAGCTATTGATTCAAAACTAAAATTTGAAGCAAACTGTGAAGTTGTTGCAAAAAAGGTCTCCAGAGACTCATGTCTAAGAAGGCTTTCTCGTTTCCACATTGAAAAGACTACGATTATTTTATTTTATCGTGCTTTTATTGAATCTATTTTATCATTTTCCTTGGTGTCATGGTTTGGACATTTATCTGTAAAGAACAGAAACTCACTCAATCAGATGTGAAATGGTCTAACAGGCTGATTGGTGAGCCACAGTTGAATCCAGCATACAGTTACTAGTTGGCTAGCTCAATTCTTCTTGACGTTTCACACCCTCTGCACAGTGAGTTTCAGTTTCTTCCCTCTGGACGAACATTAGTGGTCTCAAAATGTAGAACGAAAAGATTTAACGACAGCTTTGTTCCAGCAGCCATCACTGTGATAAACAGATCATGCCGTTTTTTAATCTGTTTTGATGTCAGTTTGTTCCTGTGTTGAAGTGTGTATGTAGGATGCAAGTCTCAGGATGTCCCACACGGCAACTCAATCAACTGAATCAAACACTAAGAAAGTCGACAAAGGCTGCAAATGACCTCTGCCGATATTCACGTTTGCAGCTGAGCACCCTCACTGCCAGGATGGGGTCAACGGTAGACTTCATAGGCGTGAAACCACACTGGCAAAAAACTGGTAGCTGATAGGCAAGCAAGAGATCATGGATCCTGTTAAGGATGACCCTAGCAAGGACCTTCCCCGGCACTGAGAGCAGTGTTATCCCCCTGTAGTTGCTGCAATCCAGGCGCTCACCCTTCCCTTTCCAGATAGGGGCTACAAGTCTTGTTTTCCATTCAGTTGGGATGATGCCTGACTCCCAAATGGAAGCAGAGACTGCCTGCAATGCCAGGAGGACAGCCTGACCACCAGCCTGGAGAAGTTCACCTCGGATGCCACAGATTTATTTTTATTTTACTTAACCAGGTTTGTCCCATTGAGATCACAGATCTCTTTTGCAAAGGAGACCTGGCCAAGGTACAGTAGCAGCAACACAGTGTCAGTACAAAATCTTACATAAAATTACATAAAAACATACTCAGACCATACATTTGCATAGACAACTTAGTCTCCAGAGTCTTTACCAAAGCTTTAAATTCATTCAAGGGTATTAAGTTGTGCAGATGAAGTTCAGCTTGAAGAGTGTTCCATGCGTCAGATCCCTGCAGCCTTCCCTACCCTCAGCTCATTCACCTCCCGCCAAATCTCAGTGAGACTGGGTGGTTCACAGCTGATTGACTCAGAGATGTCCAACATCCTAGCCAGAGGATCACCTTTAAACAACTGCTCCAAGTAACCAGCCCAGCGGGTGACAACTGCAGTGTCATCTGTAAGGACCATTCCATCACCTACCCTGACTGCTAATCTGAGGAACAGAGAGAGATCTGTGTAATGTTTCAATTCTTCTGCAAACAGGATGTTGGTCACTAGATATCACACGCTCAGAGATACGTCTAGCAAACACCTCATTACCTGCCCTCAGAACCCACACAGTGCAAGACTTTAGTGGCAACTCTATTCCAACATAACTACAGAAAAAACCACAAATATACTCTTCAGAGACAGAGCAGACTTTTTCTCTTTCCTTACTGTAATTATTTTTTATCATCTTTATATCTGCATACTTGCTACTGGACCAAACAAATTTCCCCTCAAGGGGACCAATAATGCCAAGTCTAAATCTATAACTTTAAATGAGTGTGACTATAGCAGAACACAAGACTCATGCTGATCCTCTAAGGCGAAGGCCCTGGAGAGCGCGCTCCCTGGTTTTCATACAGCCCCGCGTGTCGCCATCCTCTTTGAAGACCATGTACATTAGACAGCAGATGTTCATAAATTCACACTAATTCTAATCCTTAGCTGTAGTCAAGCAAAGCCGTGCTGAACATGTCTGATGAACATAACTAACCAAAAACATTACCATGCAGTAATAGTACACTACAGGTTATATAATCTCTTAAAACAACATCTTTCACCCCCACTCTTCTTAAGACACTCACGTGCATTTTTGGTGTGATTTTGCAGACCTCAGAAAAAAGGAATCACATGGACTCAAAAGAAACGTAAAAGTTCTTTAAAATTAGTATTTTCAAAAGGACAAATAGGGAAATTCTTTTATAGAATATAACCATTTAAAACAGGGTTCTCAAACTCCAGTCCTGAAGGGCCGGAGCCCTGTGTTGATTAGTTCTTCCCCTGTTCCAACAGAAATGATTCAACTCAAGAGCTGTGTGGTAATTAGATAAGTAGTTGAATCAGGTGTTTTTAATGAGGGTGAACCAAAAACTGTGCAGGCCTCCAGCCCTCCAGGACTGGAGTTTGAGACCCCTGATTTAAAATGTGTTTTTTTTTAGAAATCTAGCAAGGGCTCAACAATGATCTGAGGTGGTAGCCTTATGACCACAATCGCAGAGATCTCACCAAATGAACTACACTCCACCCATCCAAAGTGCACAGTAATGGGTACACCCATAACAATCAGCTGTATTACAGTTACTCATTCCCATTCTTGCTCTCTGTCTCCTGCGTAGCAACGTGCAGCGCACACACACACACACACACACACAGATCCTGCTTTTAGTGATGATGGTGGAAAGAACTAAACATTAAAGTGTTATAACACTTCAGTAGAGGCAACGCTGACACTGATGATGCTAGTTGCTACAAGTGTGGCAAGTCTTTTGCATGTGAAGGCAGAAACACAAGCAACCTGTTGGAACATCTGCTTAAAGTCCATCACATGCATTCAGAGAAATACGCAGTTTTCGACTACCTAGCTTGTAGTTTATCTCTTCTTGCCCCAGGTATGTTATGCATGCTGAGCGGCCTGGAGTCCACACACAGAGTTAAATAAATTATACGAATATGGATTAAGGATTAAAAGTAACGATCCAGATTGGAAGACGCCAAAAATGGCTGGTGAGACCTTGAACCTCCTCAGCTGCTTAAGATATTACAGCCGAAGCCTGGTGTTAGATATCCAAGTCTTTACATGATTGGGCCAGCTGAGGTCATCAGGAGATACAGACTGAGATATCTAAATGTGTTCATCCAATCAAGTAGGACCACTTTGATATCGAGAGGGCTGTGTGCACTGGACTGCTTTTGCCTAAAGTCTACCACCATTTCCTTAGTCCTACAGATAGTGAGTAAGAGGCAGTTAACCTGACATTGTCAAACTTATCTAGGGAGGCTTTCTCGTTGACTTTGGAGATCAGGCCAATGACTACTGTGCTGTCTGCACATTTGATTATATCATATGAGTTGAACTATTAATCCTCACTATGATTGCCACTTTCAATCTAAAAAAAACTTGGGCTGTCACTACTGATTATATCAAAAATCGAGTAATCTACTGATTAACCCGACGATTCATTGAATAATCGTTTATACATAATATAATTAGTGCAAGGCAGGGATCAACCAACCACTGCAGGGTGCACACTCAGTGACGCATATGGATATAGTCAGTTTAAGCATATTATTTCATTTAAGTTGCACTGGGTGAACATGCAAAATCCACACACACAAAGCGGCAGTGTGCGGCAACACCATTCTGCCACCCTAGCAGGATGGTGCAACGTGCGATGTTAATATCAACAAGGCATTTCAGGCACATGCAGCCTTCACCAAGCTTCACTATGTTGCAGTAAAACTTTTTTTTTTTTTTTTTTTTTTTAAACTCGGTCACTGGAGACAAAGTATTGTAAGCTGTATGTAATTTTAATATGCACTATATGATTTTGAAAAGGATGAGGAGCACTGCATGAATTATGTATTATAGGGTGGCAACTCATGTATCTGGCGTGACACTCATGCTTTCAGATTCACGCTCCTGCATGATATCTTACAGCAAATCAATATTATTCCATTATAAACCAAAAATTGCTTGCACACTCTGGCAGGAAGCATAGAAAAAGTAAATTAAGCTAAATAATTTAAGTCAACGTTTTATATTTTTTCCCCGAATGTTTTCTTTTTAGATTTACAGTACTTGCATTCGTCGTTCTGTGGTGATATTTAAGTTCTGCTTTGCAATACTTACAGACGACTGCTTTTTCGTTCACTTTTCATGTGAATGAAATTATTTGGACCCTCATACACGATGCGCATCTGTCTTGCACCATACTGCTGAGTAATGGGGAAGGAAAATTTTAATTGATGGCTTTAGTAATCAAGCAATCGCGTCTAATCATGCAATCCTGACAGCTGTAGGAGAAATATAGGATGTCAACCCCCCCTTTCGCCTCCCTAGGTCCATGGAAATAAATCTTGGTGAAAACTCGAATCAAGGTATTTTAAAATTCTTGCCTCTTTCACTTTTCACCAATTTACAGTCCACATACCAACAAGGAATACAGTCACACAAATGAGTTTATCGCTCTTGAGGGCCAAAGCCACATTCTGAACCGTTAAAGGTGTTCAACCATTTTTTTGTTGAGAATCTGCAAGAGCGTGCGTCACTGGAAAGACTAGGTTGAAGCACACTTCACTGGGTGGTTTAAAAACATTGATGTCTATTAGCTTAGTGAGATATACAATGATTTGGTTCACTGAAGCTGCTTTTATCAACATAAAGCTATTGTTGCTTTACACAAGGGCCATATCCAGGATTTTTAAAAATACTGAGGTGTTCCTTCCTAGGCGCCCCGTAAACGATCGGGGTTAATGGTATGAGTGTTATGTATAGACCAGATCATATAGACCAGACGTATTAAAGCAGGATTAATGAAGCAGAATTATCCAGTCACTGGGGTACTTGTGTTTTAAGGGCGTTGCTCAATGACCCAAGGGTAAAATCACTCCACCGACCCTGAGGCTTGACCCTGCGATTTATCAGACCCCGGGCACCGCGTCACACACCATCCACCCCATCCCTCTCTTACTTCCCTCAGATTGACTGATCCTTCCCCAAAACCAATGACCCCCTGCTTCTAATATAAATACTTAAAAGCTACAAAATGCCACAAAAAAAAAAAACACGAAACTCCGAATATTAACCAATTCAACAAAAAGATATCAACATAAACAAACACCACGCTAAAAAAATCAGCAGTGAATTTGGATTAACTTCGTGCAGATAAGGTGCAGCTTTCCAGACAGAAAACAGCGCACTTGACAAATGTAACGCGAAGGGTCACATATCAATCATGACAGATAATCACACCCAAGGTCATACAATGATTTACTTTGTAATTCTTTCCGGCTCCAACGTACACACGTTGTATTTATATAAAATGTCTAAAACCTAAGTTCTAAATTAAAAATGAAACAATATACTTCTGTCCCGACTAGATATTTGTTAAAAACAACACGATAGCCTACTGCTCCTATGTGTATCGTAATTGTTTTTTTTAGAGATTAAAACTAATGAACGCTTTATAAAAATTAAACACATTATATTAGATACAGGAGAAGTCGCAGTACTTACTCTAACGCAGGAGAGAGAAAAACGGCTTTACGATCCGCCTTCATGACCCACGTTATAATGAATCCCAAACGTAGGCATTGAAGGTCGGGGCGGGTCTTTTCAGAACAAAAAAATAGGATAAACATTACTCCCAAAACGCACTGATGGTACAAATGCAAAGATGTATATATGCAGGTGTATTTGTACTTGTATTTGTATTTGTTCATGGATGTTGAGCAGAATGGGCGGTTTAAACTGGATGTCACTTTTTTGGCTTTTACCGGAAACATGTCCAAAAAGGAGTCGAATGAGTCCTTTATTCAAATCGCTTAGTTGTCTGAATGACAAGACATAAAATAGCCAAGCCTACGCGACAATTGCAACGTATAACTTCCAGAATCCCTGTAACAAAGTTTAAGTTATCGAGAAAGGAGTCACCCAAGGCACCGAAATTAAGAGAACGCTTCTCGAATTGTAAACACAAGCATGTGGCTTAAGGACAGGGATACAAGATGAACAACAATAATCACATAACCGCTTCCCTTTTTACTTAGGCGACAAAAAAGTTGTATCAATATGCATTTATTTAACATAGTCTTTATCCAATCCTAGTTTGCCTGTTCTTCCACTGCATGGATTTTTTTCCAGTAGCCCAGAAACATTTTTCTTTCATTTGCTTGTTTGCCTTCCGACGTTGATGAGCACCCAAACAACGAAGATGTTTATTTCATCATTCATATTACTTCAGACTTTTACTTTAGTTAACATTCAATCATATCATTATTGCAGTGGATTGAGCCAAAATAGCACTAAATGCAAAATCACATTACAATTTCAGTCATTATTTAACAATATCGTATATACCTCAAAAACAAATAAGATTTCTCACAGTGCTATCCCATAACCGACAGATTTAAATGGATCTGAAATGATTGTCCAACGGGAAGTAATATTTGAAAAGTCACGCATAAAAAGTAATGTGCATTCCACTAGGTTTCAGAGCCGGTTATGCCCCGCCTTACTGGGATCCTGCACCTGTTCATTAATTAAAAACAAGTTTTTCTGGTTCTGAATCTTGACACTTCTTTGTGAGGTATTGTGTGTCATACTACAATTTTTTGGAGGGCTGGGGACTATCCTGATCCTGAGTATGGTGTCTGCCTTATCCCGTGAGGTGGTTACTAGTATCTGAAGACATCTGGGGTTTAGGCCAGAGACTGGGGGCAAGCAAAATGATTTATACTTGGGGGTGCTTCATGATGAAGACAAACAGCTGTAAATCACTTCATCCTGTATTGATCCCCTGGGTCTTGGGGACCCCTGGTTCAGTCACATGATTCTGGGAGTTCCTAGCTGCGCAAGGAATTATTGGCTTCCACTGTCTGGAAGGTCACGGGTTCAAATCCTGTGATGGGGGGAGTAATTCTGTAATTAAGCTTTGTACAAAAGCGTCTGTTAAATGTGTTTGGGTATTCCCCGTCATGCCGCCAGTAGCAGCACTTTAAAGACATCTTCAGTGACACAGACATCTGCTCTTCCACCACACCTTCCATGGGACTGTGCCATCAACCTGCTCCCTGGAACATCCCTTCTACTTGAATAAGAAGCCATGGGCCAGTTTATGGAGGAGTTCTTCACCTTAGTAGTTTGGCCATTAATGTCCCCTGTTGCTTCAGGATTATTCTTTGTGGAGAGAAATGGATGCTGGACTTTGACCATGCATTGATTATTGGACTCTAAACAAGCTAACTGTTGAGTTCTGGTAACTTCTTCCACTGATCCCTGCCACTTTGGAACTGGTATGGACTGCCACCATCTTCCAGTTAGATCTCCGCATTACCAAGGGGTATTACAAGTATCTAGTTACGTCTTATGAATTTACTAATGCCTCTTCTGTGTTTCCGTTGTTTACGAATGTGATTTTCTGAGATATTCTAAATACATTTCTGGTAGTGTATATCGGTTTGCGTGCTCGTGCACTCTCTCAGTATGGCCTCCCACCAGGATCACAATATCACCACAAGGGGAGAAATGTGAGTTTCACACAAGTACCCTATCCTTCCTGGGCTTAGGAACAGAAGAAGCTTGCATGGAGGATAATAAGGCATCTGCTGTGTTCCACTTACCAAGATCTCTCAAGGACCTGCAACACTTCCTAGGCTTTTTAGCTCAGTGATCAAACAACCTGACCTGACTCTACCACTTGTCATGGAGGTATGTGTAGGGGGTGTCCTATGTCATTATAGGACGTCACCCTAAGGTCTTCCCCTATGGGTTCTACTCCTATGACCATTTGTCCATAAGGTTAGTATTTAAGCAGAGGAGGAATCGGGGTAGAGGCAGTGATTCAACCTTTTGTGGTTTTGACAGGCAATCAGAACCTGGGAAATATCCAGTGGTGGTGTGGTGTTGGTGGTCTAGTGGTTAGGACACTTGCCTCTAGACCAGGAGATCGCAGAATTGAGTTCCACCTCTGGCGCTACCATCATTGGGTCCCTGAGCAAGACCCTTAACCCCAACTTGTTCCAGGGGGACTGTCCCTGAATTTTGAAAAAATGTAAGTCGCTCTGGATAAGAGTGTCCGCTAAATGCTGTAAATCCAGACATAATTTTGATATTTGTAGAAACAATATATTATCTTTATATAGAAGAGCATGCTACAATTTTCGGGCACACAACAGGTGTGGGTTTGGACCAGGGTACAGGTGAAAGAGGACACACACAGCTAAACACTTCAGGTTTCCTCCATCCATCCATGTTCTGGAACTGCTTGTCCTATTCAGGGTCACAGGGCAGGGAACAACCCAGGATGGGGCGTCAACATATCACAGGGCACAGTCAGTCACCATCCACACACGCATGCACACCTACAGGCAATTTGGTAACTTCAGTTAACTACAGCATGTTTTTGGATTGTGCGGGGAAACTGGAGCACCTGGAGGAGACTCCAAGACCACATGAGGAGAACATGCAAACTCCCCAGATGTGTGAGGCGACAGTACTAACGCCTGCACGACCATGCTGCCCCGTTTAGATCTCCTAATATTCCCAACATGGGAATGGCAAATGTTTTATCTAATGTACAAGAGATGTGAAAACATCTGTTTTTAAGGAAGTGAGAAACAAATTCACACCCCACTCTAGCCTAGCAACAAGACCCTCCATCACACCTCTGGCAGGCCCCCTCCGACCTCAGATACACAGGCCGCACTCAAGATATGCGAAAAGGATGTGATCTAGCTCTTCCGGAAACAGACTTCAGGCTGGTGTTCTGGTGCAGTCAGAACAACCTGGAGCTTAACACGCTCAAGACTTTGGAGATGACAGTGGACTTTAGGAGGCACCATCAGGCACTTCTTCCTCTCACCATATCCAACAGCCCTGTGGCAATGGTGGAGACCTTCAAGTTTCTGGGAACAACCATTTCCCAAGACTTGAAGTGGGA
>JAODKC010000107.1:3344872-3365463 GCA_026777985.1 Mormyrops attenuatus | reverse complement strand
GATGTCACGATTTACATCGCACCCCCCCCAACCGCAGGTGCATCGCCCCCCAATGTCAAACTCCTTCCGAAGCCACTGAAATGACATATCTACCCCTAGCAGCACAAATTTGTCCCTCTGACAGCTATAAACTTATGTATAATGATAATATAATTAAGAATTATTAATAATAATAATAATAATAATAATAATAATAATAATAATAGCAATACATATCTGCCTCACTGGTAAGTCACTAAATAAACATGTTAAATAAAAGTCCAGCGTTGGGAAAAAAAGCAGCTTATCACTATAGTGTAGGCAATGGCTGATAATAAGCAATACTGCTCACATTGCGTTTGAAAGGCTCATTTGTGCAATCATTAATTACCACTTCCTTATTCAATTCATTTTTATATAGCGCCTTTCACAACAGTCACCCCAAGATACTTTACATGGTTGTGTTGTGATGCATCCATCTTATGGCACCTACTGCCGTCTAAAGGGGATAGGAGGATGCTGTGTGAGGGGTCTCACCTTGTGTGCTGCTGCAGGTGTGAGAGTTGACGGAAGGAGTTCTCACAGTAGGAGCAGTGATAGGGCTTGACGCCCAGGTGTATGCGCAGGTGCTGGGCCAGGTAGGATGCGTTGGCGAAGGAGCGCGTGCAGTGGGGACACTTGTGTGGCTTGGCCTCGGTGTGCGACTTGGAGTGGATCTGCATGTCCGACTTCGTGAAGAAGGTCAGTGGGCATACCTTGCACCTGCAAGACACCGCAAGGGGTCAGAAATGCACCCATGCAAGTTAGTCACCAGGTCTAAATCCCTAAATCAGTCTATGTTAAAGACTCATTGTTCCAAATCTGTCACAGGATCAACTTTAAGACTCCCTATTCTGGGATCTCAGTACCTACTAGACATTATTATCCTATATATCCTAACAATGCTACCTGGCCTAGCAAAGGCAGATCAGGGGAGGGCCCAAGCCCCAAAAATGCTCTTTTCTAAATCATTTTCCCGCATTGCTGCACAACGATGGACCGACCTGCCAATACACATCAGTAATGAATGTTCATCTTCCATTTGTGCATAATGAATGGGAGGTACTCCAGGAAGCCAATCAAGCAATGACCTCATGTAGCATTTACCCTAAAATTAAAGACTGAAAAGAGACTGTGCAGATTAAGTGGTCACATACCATGGACACAGATTTTTAGATTCCACTTCTGCTCCCAAAACAATATACTGTAGCTGTTTAAACAATATTGTAGTGTAAACAAACAGTGTAGTGGAAAATAAGCAAGTCTATTCGATTTATCTTTGTTGGTTTTTATGGTGTACAACAGGTGATACCAGCCGGCCCACTGCATCCTAACCTGTAGGTTTTTCCTTCCTTAGCTGCAATGGTGACTGTTGATTGGTCAGTGCCTGAGGCGAGGATGGGGTAGGGCACCACTAGTAGGGGGCCAGTAGGGTTCTCTGCCTTGATCTTCTTGCGCCCACGTTCCATTTTGGGTGGCGGCCCCAGTAACCCTGCCAGGCCACCATTCTTGATTGGTTCCATGCCCGGACCGCTGGCCAATCCAGAAATTATATTTGGAGTTGGAGCGCCGCCCATCCTGCTCTGGCTGCTGGAGGTGGGTGTGGTGGGGCTGATTGGCTCTGACGTGCTATGGCTGCCAGCACGAGAGGATAGAGCCACACCTGTCAGACACCAAAAAATAGCATATTGACACAGCAGCACACTGACTGCAGCAGCACTATAAAGGATGGACTTATTAAGAGTCTGACCACCTAAACTAGTGTTTCCCAACCCGGTCCTCTGGGACCTGCAAACGGTCCACATTTTCGCTCCCTTCCAGCTCCCCGCCAGACAATCCACATTTTTGCTCATATGGAGCTGGGCCCAGTGAGCAAAAATGTAGACTGTCTGTGGGTCCCTGAGGACCGGATTGGGCACTAACCTAAACACCTAAAGGGCACTGACCTAAACATTGACCTAAACTGTTATTATCAAAATAAACAACTTTAAAATGTAGATGAACCTCAAAAATGTAAATAATATAATCAATAATTCATGTCAGTAAACAAAAGCACTTCTGAGCTTGCTGAACCTCTGTCCAGGGGGGTATTCCACAAAGCAGAATTTCCAAGTTAGCTGGTTAAATTAAGCCAAACGTGAAAACTGTCCAATAGGGAGGGAGGTAAGCAACATTTCTTATTGGACAATCCTTATATTTGGCTTAAGCTATCTCGCTAATGAAGAAATCCTGCTTTGTGGAAAAAAGCCAAAGCTGCTTGCATGAATGGTAGTTTAGGAAGGAAACCACTCAAACAGAAAAGAGATATTCCCGATTGCAGCCGATTCCTACAGCCTTACAACAGGGTTCTTGCTACCTCTTGTTCCTGTTCTTAACATACTTCTGCAGCATAGATACCCCCCCCCCAAAAAAAAAGAGGTAGAATTGTAGAAGAATTCTGTTCTGGAAAAGGCTTATACCAGAAGTCGTGACTCGACTCCACAAAACTGATGGAAAGACTTCGACTTGAGGGCAAATGACTTGACACTTGGACCCGACCTGGATCCTATGACTTGAGGTTCCAGTCCTCCTCTGGATATCATGACATAATTTTTATAATTTTAGTGTAGATTAACTCTCAACTGTCTGCATTTTCAATTGGTTGAATGCCAGGTCTTCTGGAATAATCAGCTGGAAAGATGCATCACTCTCTGCATAGGGGAGCCGTAACTGGACACTCTTCATTCAACCTGTCCGCCTATAGATACTGCGGTGGGTTTTTGCTGCAACTTTAGTTATAATCACTAAAGGTTAAAAAAAAAACTGACTCAAATTACATGACTCAACTCGACTTGGACTCGAGTTACAAGTTATTGACTTGTGATTTGACAGCAAAAATGATAGAAAGACTTGGACTCGAGGGCAAATGACTTCAGATTGGACTTCAATGTTTTGAGTCAAGACTTTACTCGAATTTGCCAAGGAATGACTTGTTCGCGTCGCTGGCTTATACATTTCTATAAAGGCAACCCAAAGTAAATACTGATTATTAATGAGTGATATTATCATTCCTAGCAAGCAAATCACTATTGTATAACTTTATCCAAAACGGCAGCGCAGAAGGATGTCTAAAACCATATTGTAAAAATATTTATCATCTGCAGATGTCACTCAAGTCATTTTTCTATGAATCTTTTTTTGACCTGAAAAGTGAACTAAATCTTTAGTAAACTAATCAAATTCATTCACAAAAGACAATATAACCATCTGTTTTATATACTACTATTCTTATAGCACTCATGTCACCATACACTGTCTAAAAGGTCAAAGAATCACGGAGTCTTAACCGTAAATGTGTTACCTTAATATCCGAACCGGTGGCTGAGGTCTATACTTGAAGCTTCCCTCTTCAAAGTAATCCCTTCACCAATGAACAATTCTGCTTGAGTCTCCAGTCTCTTTCTTTTATTTATGTCTACTCGCTCTTGATGTCAGCGAACAACACTGTATGAGAAAAGCCGCTCTTGACGAACTTAATTCCAGCGATAAAAAATAGAAAACGCTATGTAGGACAAGACTTACTATTTCGGGCAAGGTAATTAAAATGTCTGTGTTTACCAAATTACTAATCGGTTGGTAATTAATTAGTTACAAAATAGCTCAAGGCATGCTATAGAAACATCCATACAACTTCTTCTCCAGTCGTGGTGAGGCCCAACCTACCCCAGGAAGCACAAGCCTGGGAAAGAGGACCCCTTGGACAGGATACCAGCTTTTCATACTATAGGCCCATCTCTATGTAAATAATCACTCAATGTACCTTTTTTCATATGGATATTTTCTAGAAATGCCAATACATCTAATAAAATCAGACATAAGGTAATAAATATCACAAGAACTAAACATCACCATTAAAATATTCACCTATATGACAATTAATCTGTAAGATGTACTTCCTTAAATTAATGTTAAGCGAATTATCTCACAGCAATAAAAATCCTTAAGTCATTACAGCAGCACTATAGTGGTGTGGCAATAATAGACGCATAACGAGCCCCCAAGTCCCGAATGAACGCGCACAAGCCCCACAAGGATTGCTTAGCTTGGATGTTTTAACAACCATGCTCCGATTTTTAGAATTCCATACAACAGTCCTAGTCCAGGACTGCGTTTCCCTGAACCTTCGTGATTCTACGATCATTGTAATTTCAAAGAGAGAGAATTCAATACAATTGCCCTTGGACCAATTATGTGTCTGGGCTAAACCCCTTAAGATGCTAGCAACACACCTGGGTTATAGTGATATAGCTGGTTTTCTTAATGCTCATTAGCAGAGCCAGTCAACCCATTAGGTGACATAAGACGGCTGTCCAGGTTAGTGAAGCGTGCCGCATGCTACTGTTTTGGTAATATCAAGGAAAAGATGAGCACTCATCTCAGGAGAATCTAAGTGTTGGGGACGGAAGCGATAGCTCCGCAGCCACATCATCTTTGTAAAAAGGAGATATTGTGGATAAACGTGGTAAAAAGACGTCAGTGGTGCGGCGGTACTTTTTGCAATTTAAAGTTCAACACGCAACAGAATGGTGCTGTATACAGTCAGTCCTGCTACAATATAACTAATGCATTCCTGAAAAAGCTCACATTCACTAAAATTGCATACCAAAATACACGCATCCAATGGGAAAAACAGGGTTACAGGGAATACGACTCCAAAACATAGCAGCAAGGCAGGCTGACTAAGACTTGCCTGCTCACCGTGTCATGATCACAACACAAACGTACCTCTGTATTCCCAGCAAATAACTAACAGCTGACACTGTGGGTCAAAGGTGCTCCTAGAGACACAAAATTAACACAATCTCGTCTAGTGTTACGCCAAACAAATGAATTAAATATTGAAAATAATGATACCACTGGCCATTAATGCTATTCATTTAAGAAATTAATGTATCATTAATAAGAAATAATATATTAAGAAATTACATCATAAACATCTCGTATGGGTCTTATGAGTCTAATAAAAATTGCCTAGTAACTTCAACCGAGCGTGCAAAACTGTTCATTGACGAGAGTTGGGAGTAGTGAGCAGCCAGGCGTGCACATGGCACAAACACGACGGATTACGGTATGCGGAGGGGCACCATGCGGCCGGGTGTGCACATGGCACAAACACGACGGATTACGATATGCGGAGGGGCACCATGCGGCCGGGCGTGCACACGGCACAAACACGACGGATTATGGAATGCGGACGGCCACTGAAGGTCACACGGCTACAGACAGAAAACAAAAGTGAATGAAAAAAGGTTGCTGTGTGTTTTTATATGATAATTTCCCAAATATTTCTAGATTTTTGGAGTACAAGACTGTAACCCATGCAATACATAGATTTACAAAAAGTATGATTCTTAGAGATTTGAAAACCAGTTTGACTATCCAATGAAAAGAACTGGTTCAAAATAATGATTTGTTCATGAATCAGACAAAACTACCGATAACTTTGATAGCTGTTTTTGCGTGCAAGTAGTGTTTCTCACCAGGACCATATCGTGCTGTTGTTTGTGTAGTGCTTTTCTCTGCGAGTGAAAATCTTGCAAATAAAAATGCGATTCCATGTTATATTAGACTTGGGTACTAATATATCAACCATGTTAGAACAGATTCGCGGTGTGATATCACACATTGTAGCAAGACCGTTCTCTAAACTAAACTCATCTGCTAAAACTAGACTGGAAATACTGCAAACGTATTTCACCACCTGAAGCATTGCCCTCCAGTAGAACATATAGAACGAAAGCACTTACAGACACGAACAGCAGCAGTTAGGGTTTCCACTTTCAAGAAATACCGGACAAATGACGTCCCATGTTAGTTAAAAATGGAACACGGCATTTTGCTTTTTACTACGGTATGGATGGATAACTCTAGAAATGTCAAATCCATTCCCTGGAATGAGCAGCGAGAAAAACACCCAGCAACAAATCATACTATCAGAATTTTATAGTGTCACAAGGTGCAACAAAAAAAAAAATATGATCTATCAAATTAAAATGAAATTATTAAATTACGGAGGGGCATCATTATCATGTTCAATCTGCAGCCATGCAATTCTAAGGCAATTTTAAGCAAAAATGGAGATCTGAAGTAAAGAAATAATGACCTGAATTATATCATGATAATGATCGATATTGACTGATATGAAAAATATCATCGTGATAAAACAATTTGCCATATCACCCCACCCTACGAGGGGACTGCTCAGTGAAATCTGCTGATGGGGACCCCCCCCGGACACCGACATGACACAATGATGAATAGCCGGGCAGTATGGTTGGAAAGGCCGAGAAACCATGGTTTATTGCATTGCAAGTTTTAAATACCTCTCTAACTGCCGTGAACTATTTAAAAAACAAAAAAAAAGTACAGGCAGAAATATTATTTCCAGTACACTTATTTGCTGTGTGTATCTTAGAAAGACCTTTGCTTCACAGTTGGATGCAGAAGTCTTGGGGATTAAGATGAAATACGGTACATCCCCAGCAACAACCTGGGGGCTTGGCAAACAGCGATGAAGTTATGCTAGCAATGTGTTAGCTGAATAAAGAATAATAGCATTTTCAGCATTTTTAAAGTAAAAATTCCAGGTTACCTGACAGATGATTGACTCTAGAGGGTTGGTCTACAATCTGACGCAGATGCCAATCCTCTCTCAGACCTTTGGCTTTCACAGCTGACTTGTCGTCCAGGTTCAAATTTACATCACCAAGAATAAGGCCTATGGCAAAAAGGCGGGAAATTTACTTAAAACAGACGCTTAAGAGTAGCTGGTCAAAGATATCATGGCAGACTGAGCATTTCAGCAGTGAAAACCTTGTAAGTACCCCTTACAATACAAAATATTCAGATGTTAAAAGCACAAGGAAATCCTAGAAGACAGCAGTCATATTATATTATGTGCCAAAGTAATACGACTCCATCTCATACCTGTCACTGTGCTGGAGGCGGGGCGGGCGTGCAAGGCGATGTCAGGCTGCGACTGGCTGTGGGAATGGAGCGACGAGCCCTGCTGTAGCTTGGGGGCGGACATTGCGTGCTGGCCGCCCTCCGATGGCGAGCCTGGGACCAGCAAAGGCTCCTGGGAAGGAACCGAAGTGGGGGGCAGGTGTGGGGGCCTGATTTTCTCAGCCATGAGCTGCTCTTTTATCTTATTGATCAGCACAATGTTATCCAGCTGCAGGTCAACAAACAGGAGAAAAATAAAGTACAGAGATGAATATGCACAGAAACGAGAGCAGCTACATAAAATCATTTCATCACAGAAAACCACTTCATATGCAATACATTTTACATATATAAGCTCATAGCCATTTAGTAAATTGATCGCTGTGTCGCTTTCCCACTGCACCAGCTACTCAAAAGGATGGTACTTCAACGTGTTGCTTTTTCCACTGGCACTGGAATTGGTACCGGCACTGAATGACATCATATCACCACCCTAAAATACCAAAACAGAACCCTGGCTGGTTTGGCATTTTAGGTACTGGAACTTTTGGTACTGATTCTCAACCAGACGTTAGTAGAAAAGGAAAAGTACAGAACCAAAGGTACGGTACATGGTGTAGTGGAAAAGCGCCCTGGCCTATTCACACTGACAGTGATTGCAAAATTTTAGAAAAACTGGAAAAACATTTGTGGTAGTAAATAATGGGATCACATACTGACTGAGTACTTCACAAAATCAAGGTAGCATTTCACGACAAATACAATGTAACGGATGATTTATGTCAGTACTACTGCATTCCTGCAAAACAGAGAGCGGTGATTACACCGTGATCCCAAATCAGGCAACAGTGACGCAGCCAGACCTAAAAGAAAACCATAAACCTTTGTGTCCAGTAAATCTGCCTAAATGGAGGAGAACAGCATAACCATAATCTACTGGTTCCCATTCCAAATGTTTTTAGAAACATGCATGTTAAAAGCACATGCAAAATCCATACAGGCCCCTGGTTTGGATTAAATGTGGTGATTTATCATTTATCTGACAGACCAGCTATAAAGCCTTAACTCAGAAAAACAATAAACGCCCATTAACAACATCCCAACATAATCTCACAGCAGTCAAACGAAAATTAAAACCACGGTATGGCTAAGGCGGCTTTTATTAAAATAAAAAAATAAAACAATAAAATGATGCAGTAATTCCCATTACCGATTAGCTAAATCTAACTTAACATAAAAAAAAATATCATTTCAAATAAACTTTTTTTTTAATTTTTTTTTTTAAGGTGTCTAGAACATACAAAAAAAATATTCAGACTTGTTTAGGTATTTACAATAAAATCCTTATTGTAATTACTGTCATCTAAATGCACATTATTTTGACTTGGTGATACACATCACTCCTTATGCACCTCCCCTATCCTCCGCAATGCAAGGCGTTACATTAATCCAAACGTCACTGATGTCTGGGATTTGGTGTCCAAGAGTATAGCCCTGCCGATTCAGTGCATGACCACTCTTTAGCACTATTGAGGTTGCCCCCCCCCCCATAAGCATCCTGTACTGCAAAAGGATCCTTGGGACTCAAACATAATACGGAGAGAAAGAATTAGCAGAGCACTGCACCACCATCACAATATTTGCAATAACAAAAAAGCTTTTAAAAATTTCTCAGAGTGCAGCAGGAGACGGGCATTCTCACCTGGCCGGGCATAGAGGGAGGTGGCGGCCAGAAATATGGGTTATTAAATCGAGGCTCCGCCATCCTGGGACATAAGGAGACAAGAATTTTTCAGACAAGGAGAGGGACGTCCATCTGTGTGCATATCAGGATGGCCATGCCTGAACATTCCTATACTGATTCCTCCCCACATTTCAACCAAAAACAAACAAAAATATTATAAATAACTGTTTGGTCAACCTTTGTTATTCAGTAGTTCAGACACAAGTTCAATTCCCCCAACCTTACCTTTATTTTTTTTTAAAAAAACAAACAAACATTTAGTTCATGACCAGGTCGTTCACATCACACAGACCAATATTTCCCAACCCGGCCCTCGGGACCCCCAGACGGTCCACATTTCTACTGGGAGCTGGGAGGGAGCAAAAACATGGACTGTCTGGCAGGGAGCAAAAACGCGGACTGGATTGCAAAACGCTGACATAGACTAAAGGCTGATTTATACTTCTGAACAGAATCCACGCCACAGGTAGCCGCAATCCCTACACCGTAACCTACGTTGTAGCCTGATGCCTGTAGTTACTTTTCTGGGGAGAAGCCAGTCAAGTTACTCCGTAGGCTAAGGCGTAGGGTATACAACTGCGTGGCTACCTGCGGTGTAGATTCTACGCGGAAGTGTAAATCAGCCTTAAGAGTACTCTAATTAGATGCAGTCACACGCATGTGGGACAGCCCTGGGGACCCCCGTGCAGAGGCGGCATGAAAGGTGCTGGCAGAATCCCGTTCGCTCAACTCTGGATCTTTCAAAGACAGCTCTCGAGAGCTGCGAGGTCTCCAAAGGCCGTGATTATGCTTCTTCACGCTCACTCTTATTTCAGAAGTGCTCAGAAACTTACCCATCCACAGCCGTTTCACAATAAATAAATAAAATACATACATAAATAGATTCCCCCCTTCCCTAACACTGAAGCTTTTGCTTCATAAGAATCCTAATTTCTGAGATGAAAACACACTGAAACATTTTGCCTGGCAGAACATTGTCTCCCCTCATTTTTTCTCAGACAGCAGTAAGCCGAAAATGGCCATTAAATGACTGGTGGTCTCTTCAAAACATAAAAGCTTTCCATTTTTTCCTTCCCATAAATGTGAATAACAACATTTTTGAAAAGTAGGGGAAAAAAACTGCATAATTACTCAAAGCACAGTTTTGCACTCATTTTTTCATACATGGCCAGTTAAAACAATTGGGATCCTAGCTGAACTGACCAAAAATATTTACACAAGTTGAAGATTGTGTTATACTAGCAGTACAACTGGGGCACTGGGGCAGATGTTGGACAATGCAGGACAGACTTTACTGTACGCAGCTGGTAACAGCAGGCTTTGGAGGAGAGAGTCCAGTGGAGACCGTTCTTTGTTTTTCTTTCCAAATTCTCTCCAACAGGGGGAGGGGATGGGGAGAGGGGGTTGTAGTGCCAGTTGGAGGGGGGGCAGGCCACAGGAAACCCCAATCATGTTCAAAGAGTGGCTAAGTAGCCTGCTTTATAAGGCGAATAGAGAGGATTCACTGGCTGACACTAGAACAATTGCATGATGGGCGTGGCAGCATCTGCTCAGCCAGAACCGCTACCTAGCTGTAGCAGAAAGGCTGTGTACTAGAGGAGTGTTTTAACCACGAGGCAAACTGGGAGCTGGCTGGGGCCAAACACTCCCCACCTCTGTGGCTCTCCTGGGGAAATGCAGGGGATGGGAATCCCAGTTCATAAAGGGCTACAGCGTGCTGGTTTTTGTTCACCCAATTCCTTAAACCCTTTAGCCAAGATATTTTTAATGTAGGATGCACTTCAGGGTCGCTAACGGAAAGGCGACCCTAAAACACTGCAGTGATCCACTGAAATAGGTTACCCATCCCAACATACTCCGCCTACCCTTGGATGTTTCTCACTGACTGCTTTCCAAAACGCCATGTACGTTCTAGTCAAGAACGCGTTCTCTACTCAGTTTGGTAATCAGCAGCTTCTGATTTGACATTTTACTGCATTTCTTCTGTAAAAATACTGCAATATACAGCAGACGCGGAACACTGATTAAAACCCTTACGACATTTGAAAATAAATACCAAGAACATTGCAAGTACGCAAGGAGGATGGGGAAAAACTCTTAATTTGGACATATACATAAGCAGTGTGTTATGTATACATCCATAATTTAGACTGACACCCCCATCTTATATAATGTCATGTCATTTCAGCGGGTTACAACACTGTGCCCATGATCAGAAGGTCGCTGGTTCAAATCCCAGGGCTGGCAGAGTGATATCACTGTTAGACCCCTGAACAAGGCCCTTAACACCCCCCCCCCCCCCCCAATGTTCCAGGGAGTCGCTGACCGCGTTCTCAAATGCACATCACATTGGATAAAAGTATCTGCTGGGTAAATGAAAAGGTAAATTTGTCAAAATTGAACAGGTATCTAGATATCTGTCCAACACAGGGTAAAAAAAATTTAATATTAAAAAAAAAATCAAGCACAATAATATACTCCACTAACAAAATGCAAGATTATACCAGTCTCCTCTGCAGGGAAACCTAGAGCAAACTAAACAGCCCTGAGACACAGTCACTGAATGAAGAAGATTTAATTAACCAATTCATTTACTTCAAGTTCCAATAAATAATGCAGGAGGAATACCTTGAAGAAACAACCACTGGGATATTACAAATGATTTAAATCTAAAAATATGCTTACAATAATTGAGGAAAAACTAAAACAATGACTGGCGAGACTAAGGACTCAATACAGGCTCATGAAGAGGACTTAAAACGCCATTTGTTAGATCTGTGGCAAACTGTAACTAGGCTATTTTTTGGGAATTAGGTTGAACTGCTTAAAAAAAAACTTAATTTGCAGGTCAAAATGTGTAACTACAGAGGCAAAATCACTTATACTTGTGTTAAAAACAAGTTTAAATGATGTCGGAACTAAAGACCAGTGTGCAACAATAATTTTAGAGAAAAGAAGGGAAACTTCCCAACATGTCACTGACACCTGTATCGTTAATGGAATTAAAATGAAGTATATCACTCTTAAGTTAAAAACATTTGCAGTTATTGTGTTTACTAATTTTATTGATTTATTAATAATAAATTTGTTACTGCATGCATTAAAGTAACACTGTCTGGTTAAAAATCAACAAAAGATACACTGGGATTGTATTACAGTTGTATTAAATATGAACAGTTATTCAGAACAGATACTAAATAAAAAGGTAGAGAATAAAAAAATGTAATATCCCAATTAATATGGGACAAAATCACTTGAATTTTAAAAATACATATCAACATTATTTCATTTGACTTAATACGCTAAATTTTGGCTGCTTAAAATTCTTCAAATTCATCGTTTTACAATAATCTTAAACCTGGGACTTAACCATAAATATTATTCCCTCACTTTATTCAGTGGAAACTAATTCGAGACAGTATAATAACAGCCTGTACATTTAATAACTATCAGGTATTGTTTTGTCATTTTTCAAACATTTATACCAAATTCATTACGGAATAGAGTAAAAGGTTTCAATATGGTCAAAAATTAGCCAGAACAATTTATCATCTTTAACAGACAACGCTGAAAACGCTTCATCAATATTTCAGAAATATGAAACTATTTAACTAAACCCAACGTTATATTAACTAGCTATACGTTTCATTAATGGATTGAAACAATATACGATAAGGCACTTAACGCTTAACATTTGAAAACATTTAAATAAAAATTTGCGTTGAATTTGTCTAACGGTTAAATAATATAACGCATACGCATTACAACTACAATAAAAGTTACCAAACTTTTATTTTACCTAGCTAGGCTAACTATAAGTTCCCTTCTTCGTTTTACATTAAAACACTATTTGCATAAAGCGTAGAAATGCAGCGATTGCCCTGACAAAGAAAACTCGAATCGCCTCCAGCACCTATACCGCATTCTCAGACAGTTTTATTAAAATTTTCAGACAAAAGAAAAACAAAAATGGCAGCCCGTCTTATTTTATAGGGATAGGACGCCATATTCTGCAGATCAAAAAATTTCAAAATTGCCTTTATAAAACGACACTAGTCATACTAAATATAAGCATGTCTACGTGCCACCAGGATATTTGCATTAAGTGCATCAATGATTGTTTACGGAGAAATACGGGTTTGAATAGCCCGGTTTAAAAAAAAAAAAAAAAGACACTTCCTACAACAATCATGCCTTGCAAAAAATAAACTGCATTCAAAAGGAGATCGGTTATGTGCGCTTTGATTTCATGACGAGGCCATCGCCGAACCTTTTATGTTTGTATTAAAGGCAGCACACGTTGTCATTATTCTCATAAATGCACATCAACCGTGCCTTTTGCAAACATGCGCTTGCATGTGTAATTTTTGCAATTTCCAACTTTTTGGCGACTAAAAGGACCGAAAGAACTTGCCTGAAAATGCAATACAATCCCCCATCCACGCAGAACTTGTCATATAGAGGGTAAATAACGTGTCTGCATACCGACCTGGCAACTCCGCTGCAGATTTCTCCTCTTGGAAATGAATATTATAAAAGGTTGAGATGTTCTTTCTGCCTGCCTTCAATCGGAGTTCAGACCTTCCGGGTCGCCTGCTGTTCACTTCTGGGTGCTGCAAGCTCAGAAACGCGTTAAGTGCCGTATTGTTGACATTAAGTCGACAGAGAAATGAAATGCACTAGAAAATATTAACATACCACTTAATAACTCGGCTGTTTTCAGATCGGCGCACCAATAATAGAAAAAGGATGTTATATTTCAACAACTGCCCCGTGTTGTAGGTTAAGAGCTGCGAAATAAACGCAGTTATATTTCTAATAAGGTGTCAGTGACTCTATGTTGTCACACCATCCTCACATATTTCAAATTTGATTATAATCTCGATGTCATATTCTCCCTTTCTCTTCCCTGTATAAGGGCTGGCCAGTCGTGCGGGGATTAATACTCATCATAAAACCGCACAGGCGTGTTTTAAATTAAAATTCATTCTTTGAAGTAAAAGCAAAGGCATACATAATAGATAAAAGAATAAAGTATCATTGCGTTTTCTACTCGGTATTTATAACCGAATTCTTCCATAAATGCCAATTTATTTTCTAGCAGAGGAGTATTATTAACCTGCAATTAAGCGCTGATTTGAAAACCATTTATGTAGAATAAACGGCATGTTAAGGAACACATAATATACACCTTTCGATCCGTTGATCAAAAATACGATCAGTCTATTTCAATGAACACATGTGCGGGATGTATACTTTCTTATATATGTATTCAAACATTTCAACCTGTTGTTATTAGATTCTATTAAGCAAAGTGGGAGTGATAGATTTATTAAGACAATTTAGCATATATGACAAATCTCAGTAGACGAACTGCGCCTCAGGTAATAGGGCGGATTAACTCACGTCAACCTGAACCGGCTTCTTTTATGATAAGCATATTATTATATATTATACCATAGTCTACTTACAAAACCAATGTGTTTCAGTTGAAGATTCTAATTATAACGAAGCTGGCATCCTTGTAATAATATATTATAACCCTCTCATGTTATCCTCAGACTGCAGTGCACTGAGAAAGAGACTTAATAAGAGAGACTACGACTGACCATTTGATATAGTTCAAATTGCAACAGTGTATTACGACAGTCGGCGCTGCATTTTCCCCGGATAACGTTAAGAGCTCGCCATGTTTATATGATAGAATATAATACGTAACTAGATGTGGTAACGTGATAGTCGTTAACATGCAGAGTTACAATGCCTAGAGTATCAGGTGACGACACTAGAACGCGCGCAACTATTTTATTGACCTAAGTTCATCCTTTCTTCTCTAAAATAAGAAAACTTTGCGATGAAAAGTGTCACATTTGTTTCTTAGATAAAACTCGAATTCTTTTTTTAAAGTTGTTTGACAACTATATGTGTTTTACATTTTGTTAAACAAAAATATATACTGATTTGAATGCCATCCATAATGTAGCCCAGCCTTGAGCTGTATGCTGCTTAGTATAGGCTCCAGGCCACCCTGCAACCCTGACCGGGATAGATGGGTAGAAGATGATTGGATGGGAAAACGTGTTTTGGCAATATATGTTAGGTATATAGTAATGTTACTAATACTGGTGTGTATTGCTGTTGTGTTGGGTCTTAATAGATGTGAGAATAGACTGATTTTGCATCAACTGATTCACTTTTGGACTGCCTGTCTGGTTTCCATTTTCCAAGAGATGTTTTCCTATCAAATGAACACACATGAAGGCAATTTAGAAAGACTCATTTATAGGGGATAATAACGTGACAGGTGTAATTAGTTGCCATTTGCTGCTTTGTTTCTAGTAAATAAGTCATTTGTATTCCTGCTTATCATCAAAATATCTATCTAGATGATAGACAAAATAATACAAACACCTAACAATAAATTAACATTACGTTCTAATATGGAGCAGGGGCACCCTTTACTGTCAGAACTACCTCATTCCCTTTTGGAGTCATGTTATTCAAGTCCTGAATTATATGTAATGGGGGGGGGTTGGACCATTCTTCAAGAAATGCCTTAACCTTTTGAGAGACGAAAGAGGTGGAAATCTTCACAGTTTGTGCTCCTGAACGTCCTAAAGTCAACCGATGTTCATATCAAGTCACTGGGGAAGTCATGAAAGGTATTTCACTTCATCCTCCATCAAGGTCTGCCAGAAACCTAGGGGTAATGATAGACTAACTGTCCTCTGCTGACCGCATAACAGTGCTCTCTTGATCTTGCAGGTTTACCCTGTATAACTTCAAGAATATCAGGCCTTTTCTGCCTGAGTATGAAACTAATCTTCAAGTCCAGGTATTCGTTACCTAAACTATACTTCAACTTCCTACTAGCAGGTCTACCAGTTTGTGTATCAGACCACTGTAGATTATTCAAAACGGCACATCTGATATTCACATAATCTAAACATTCATGTCACACCCCTGCTTGTTTCTCTTCCCTGAGTCCCTACTGGTGTTTGCGTCAAGTTCAAGTCTTTGGTACTGGCTTACAGGTCCCTCAGTGGGAAGGCGCCCATCTCCAAAAGACTCCTCAAGACCTATGTCCCATCTCACCCCTTTTGGCTAGCCAACCATCACTGTTTGGAGCTCCATCCACCACAAGAAAAGTGTTAGTCCAGGAGGTTCTGTGTGGTTCCTTCATGGGTCATCAGACTCCCTCCCCATCTTCAGAAAAATGCCTTTAGACTCTGTCTGTTCTATGAATTCCTCTATTAGCCTAATGATGATACACTGCACTGTTACACTTCTTTTCTTTGAATAGTCTTATTAGGGTCTTGCTTTGTTAGAATTTGTTGTGTAACTCTTGCATCGATATTGTACATAGGAATTAATCGGAAGCACTTATGCCTAGTTGACTCATTTTGGTAAAGTGTTTTTGTGTTCGACATCTGCAGCATCTAGCTGCAGCATTTGATCCAGAGGCAAGCACCCTAACCACTAGATCACCAACACCCTATGTGTGTGTGTGGGAGGTGTAAGCCCCCCCTTGGTACATTTTGCTGGCTGGGAGGGAAGTGGTTCAAAGCAGCTATTTTACTATGTAGCCATGTGCCTGTTGACAGCATGTACAGTACAAGTGAAAGTTTTGTACACGCCAAGCTGCCTACAAAGGAATGTGATAGTATCACATCACATGACCTGGCCACCTGACCTATATATCATAGAATTAGTTTTGGAGGAGTGAAGGTTAAGTGGCTAATGAGTGTTCAGCATGTATGTGGGACCTCCTTCAGGACAGCTGGGAAAGCATCCCATGAGGCCACCTCATGAAACCGGCCTAGAGGAGACAGTAGGGTCAGCCAGTCCCTGGAGCAATTGGGCTCAAGGGCTCAATGGTGGGATCACTCTGCCAACCACAGGATTTGAACTGAGTCCCAACCCACAGAGCTGCTCCCCCAACAATTTTTTTTGTTTAATGCTTTATTGGTCAGTGCATAATTCCATAAATGCTATTTTATAGTATTGATGTCTTTAAAATTATTGTAAAATGTGGAGAATAGTACTAAAGTACTATAGTAATAAACCATTCTATCGGTAGGTGTATTCCAAACTTTTTACTAGTACTGTATGTCTGCAATGTGATATTTGTCTCACTTGCACATCACTTTGGGCAACACCATCTGTAAAATGTAATTGTGGTGTTTGCATCGTAGGGTTATATGGCTGTTATATGACCATACAATGCAATCATTGGGCTTAGTGGCTCCCACAATATAGTAGGCCAAACCATTTTGCCATTTTGAGCTTAAGGCATCCTTTGATTTTCACCAAATGTAAACTCCAATTTCAGTTAAGTTTATCAACAACTCCCAACTATGTAGAAAAAAACCACTGGGGGTCCAAAGTCAACTGGCTGCTAACCTCCCTGGACATGCTACCATTATGGAAAGCAAAGAAAACGAGCCTTCCTCAATAGGGTCGCAGTCTAAGTCCACCAATGGACCAGTTCTCTGAGCAGGTCTGGGTAAGCGTGCAGATTGTAAGCCACACCCACAATGTCACAGTTTGTAAGCCACACCCACAATGTCACAGTTTGGAAGCCACACCCACAATGTCACAGTTTGGAAGCCACACCCACAATGTCACAGTTTGGAAGCTGCATCCACAATGTCACACTTTCATTGGACTGAACCAGTGCTGCAGCTCAGATGGGGACATGGGGAGGGAAGCAAAGGACATGGCTGGCCAGAACATGTATAAACACATTGATGGACAGACACAGTAGACCAAAACGGCATGTACAGCAGATCCAGCAGCCATAGTTACAGCGTGTTACATGTTAAGGTGTGGGTAAACAAGCCTACAGTATAGGTCTTCAGTAGACATTTAAAAACTCTCAAACATGAGCCTGCACACCGTTCCACAACACAGGGGCCCTGTAGTGGAAAGCTGTAGCGCCAACTGTTACTTTATTTACATGGGGAATGACAAGACAACCTGCTTTATATGATCTGAGTGTTCAGTGTTGGGCAAGTTACATTACTTGTTGTATTACTATATTACTTCCGATGCCCAACCCCCCCCCCATAACAAGCTTCTTTTATAAATGAATCCACTTTATTGGAACAATTAACGTTGTACAGAAAGTCAACAATCAAACCGCATAACCACAAACATTGAAGCCTGCATGAAAAATTATAAATCTATAAAGTACTAGTTTCTCCCCATTTTTTAACAATTTTTTTTTTTTCACATTAGATGTTTTACCAAACATTTACAAAACACTGAACATTGCTTCACATTTAGGCTGATATCGTGTCCAGCTTCCTGTTTTGGTATCTCTGACACTTAACAAAGTCCCCAGTCAGTGCCAAGTTTCATATTGCTGCTGTTCTGCCGTCTCAGATGCTTTAATGAATTTGACGTTGTACTTTTTGAGGTTAAAACCGTTTTGCTGCTGGGACGAAGGTACATAGCACTGTCCTGATCTGCTGCGTGTGCATGTCATAATTAAAAAAATAGTCTACGTACGACAAAAAAAAACGCGTTCTGGTAACGCAGTATTAGTTGAACTCGTTTCTGTTTTGGAAATTGTTATCCCTTACACTACTCGTTATTGGGGAAAGTACTAATATTACAGTAATGCATTACTGAGCAACACATTACTGCACTGCATGCAAACATGTATAATTTTCTGTTACCTAGGCTGGTACATGACCTTTGAGCTCCTTAAATGTAAGTAGAAAATCTTTGAAGTCAGTCCTGAACCTAACAGGAAGCCAGGGCAGAGAAATATAAGCAGGTCTTATGTATTCAAACTTCCTGCTCCTGATGATGGTTCTAGCTTCTGTGTTTTGAATATGCTGTAAGGCAGGGCTGCAGGATTACTTGTTTTTAAATTGCAATGCATAGTGCTATGCGATCTCATTCTTACATTCTGTGTCTGCATTAGCAGGGAGATCTGCATCAAACCAAGTGCTGGATTTTTCTGCTTAAGCTCTATCAACAAGTGACAGGACGGCTTAGAACACGTGGCAGGAAAAGGGGGCAGAAAATAGGTAAAATAATGAAGAGCAGATGTTTATGATTAGCATTTCTTGAATTGGAAAATGAATTGCTTGTTAAAAATCGGAGTATGGCCTTTCTGATTTGCAAAGTTCATGTAGCAGTCCAGGAGAGTGGTTCTGGGCCCTGAATCTGTCAGGGTGTCCATGCCCCTTCCACGCCCCTGTACAAGTTCCATTTCAGTAATGATCATATTGTGGTACCCTGAAGTAGAAGTTTTGGCCGATACCAAATATCACACATACCAAACTGCTGGTGCAGATCAGCGGAATGACGTTTCATCGCTTTGTCTCCTATGAAAAATGAAAGGCTGATCTACGGGCTAGATGTAATCATTTATAATAAACATGTCGAGGGCTGGTTCTTTTAGACCTGATGAATGAGCCGTCAAAATCCCTTGTCCTCCACAATGGAAAATGGCTGATTGGCCAATGCAATCATTGCCATCATTTCATTGTGTCTTTAGCTCTGGTACTGCAGTCTTTGAATATTGATAAAGTTTAAATATCCGCCAGCAATATTGGCCAAGACTGACACATCAGACAGATGACAATATCTTCAATTTTAACAAATTTACAAATTTCTGCCAATATCAATATGTTAACCAATATATTGTGCGTCCCAGCATATTGTTTGTTATATCTTCATAAAGACAACATATTTATATTGTTTTAATTATGAGATGTTAAGTTGAAATTATGAAATACTACCTTAGAATTATGAGATAACCTAGACCAATTACATTCCATGCCCATGCTCGCTATATAAAAGCTACGGAAGTCTATTTCTGTGGAAGCCCACAGTCCAAAAACATGTTGAGGTTAACTGGAGTTACCAAATTGCCTGTAGGTGTGCATGTGTGAGTGAAAGGTATGTGAGTGTGCCCTGCGATGTGTTGGTGCCCCATCCTGTGTTGTTCCCTGCCTTGAGCCCCTAGCCTCTAGGATGGGCTCTGGACTCTCCACAACCCTGAACAGAACAAGCAGTTACATAAGACGTATGGATGGATAGATATTTCATAATTTTGACTTCAAATCTCAAAATTATGACTTGGTATCCCATAATTATGACTTAGGGACTCAAACATTTTTTAATTTATGTGTCTGAAACAGGATTCCATTACATCCTGAGTAAACACAACGCTGAGTTTTTAAATTACTATTTGATTCATTGAAGGAAAAAAAATCACACCCATATCACTGTGTGACAAAGTAATTGCCCCTTAGTCAATCAATCAACCAGTGAACCAAATCTAAACGACAATGGGTTAAATTAAACTAGACACACCCAAGTGTGATTGCTACCAGCCCTGATGAATCACACATCACTTAAATATAACCATTCCACCAATGTGGAGTACGGTAAGGGGTCTTAAGAAACAGCACACCATGCCTTGATCAAAAGAACTTCCTGAAGACCTCAGAAAGAACGTTATTTAAACATGTCAGTTGGGAAAGGGGTACAAAGTACTTTCCAAAACCATTGGACTACAGAGAACCACTGTGATGACCACCATCTCCAAATGGAAAAATTCTTAGAACAGGAGCAAATCTGTCTAGGAGTGCCTGGCCTAGCATAATTACTCCAAGAGCGCACAGAAAATTCATCAGGGAAGTCACAGCAGACCCCAGATGAACAATTAAGGAACTGCAGGCCTCTCTCAGGGAAAATATTCTGTGGACTGATGAGCAAAGGTGGAAAGTTCAGGTCTAGAAAATACAAATCCAGACCAGGGTTTTGTTTCAACCAACCAGTTGAGTACTATGTGAATGTGACTCTTTATATTCAACTGGTTGGT
>JAODKC010000107.1:3316372-3335917 GCA_026777985.1 Mormyrops attenuatus | reverse complement strand
TGTGGAAGTTTCAGGAAGAGTTTGTTCAAAATAAATAGTTGACAATGTTTGAAATTAGTTTGGGGCTTATTTTTTATGTTGATACAAACCAGGCATTACAGATTCAGAACAAGGTATCGAAATGAAGTACCGTTGAGTATCGGTTACGAACACCAAGTAGCGGTACCGATATCGGTTCAAATGTGAAAGGTACCCAACCCTAGTAGGCACTGACTTGTAACTGCATCAGGTGTGTACGTAGGTCAAAGCAGTCTCCTTACACACTGATTATCCTTTTCTAAGACTAGACTGTACCTCACAGAGGAGCAGTCCGTAAGAAACTCACTGTACTCCGCTACCATGCAGAGGTGATTAAAAAGAAATAATCTGAAATTAATCAGTAACCTTTGGACTTCATAATTTTAAAAACGCTATCTTGAATCACTTTGCAGGAAGCAAAGCAAATAAATGTCTGCACCGACACCCATCAGTGAATCATTTAACATTTAATACACCGCCCACTTGTACCTCAGGAAGTTGAATGTTGCATGACAAACCACTCTCTCTGCACTGTCAGTCTGTAAGTAATGCCTTCCTTTCTCATGTCTTTCCCTCCCAAGACCAACGCCCACTGTTCCTACTACTAAAGCTGTTCATACCAGAAGCAAGGTGTCAGGTATTTATACCGTCAATATTACCTGAGTACATTTGAAACCAGATGTGTAAATTAATCAGACCTGAAAAAAATCTAACCTTACTTAGAAATCACATTTGTGTTTAGGGGCGGCATGGTGGTGCAGTGGTTAGCACTGTTGCCTTTGGGGCCAGGGTTCTCTCGGTGTGGTCATGGAGTTTCCTCTGGGTACTCCGGTTTCCCCCCACAGTCTATAAAAATGTTGATGGTAATTGGAGATTCTAAATTGCCCGTAAGTGTGAATGGAGTATGAGTGTGCCCAGCGATAGGTTGGCTCTCTATCCTGGGTTGTTCTCTGCTTTGTGCCCACAGGCTCTGGATCCCCTGTGACCCTGAATAGGACAAGTGGTTACCAAAAATGGATGGACAATTGTGTTCACTCTATTTATTTTTTTAATCCGGATTGTGTGTTAGGTCTTTAAGCACAGTCTAACTGCTCTGCGATTCATGTCTTTTCAAAAACCACCAGCAGATCCAACTCGAAAAATCCCAGATCAGTCTGAGCTGCCCAGCTACGTCATCCCCATCACGATAATGCCGTTCCTTCTGCTGGGGGTCATGGCCCTGACCCTGTACTGCCGCACCCAGCTAGGGAGGGAGTCCAGCAAGCGGCACTTCCTGAAGCCTAAACTCCTTTACACAACCGTGCAACTACCTCAAGAGACACCAAATTATGCCTTTCCAAGTAGGTGTCTATGGGAAAACAAACTGAATTTCAGTAAATATATTCTCCATCTAATGGGAATGTTGCATGGCCCTACGTCTTAGGGTTCTCTTTTTGTGAGTGGAAGGTTGTTGGTTCAAATCCTGTGGCTGCTAGATTGGTTTCACCATTGGGCCCTTGAGCAAGGATGATCTAGAGATTGTCTAACCCTGCTTTCTCAATTACACATCACTTTGGATAAAAGCATCAGGCATAACCATCACGTGAATATCTGATTGTGTTTTTGTTTGAACAGGTCAGCTGTTTGAAAGTTCAGATCCCCTTGTCCAGATCCCCTTGGTATGGTTGTGTTCTTCTGGTTATGACACCATGTTTTCACATCAAATCAGGCTACACAGCATTTTTACCCAGAATTCACCAGTGCACTCATCAACCATGCTGAATGAGTAAACATCCAAAATCTGTTTATACTGAAATATGGCAAAGTCCTCAACTGACTTTTGGTTTGTAATGAAAAGTTGTTGATGTCATCACAAATGTCATTATGCGTTGCATATGTAACTATCTCTTCAAGATCATACTCTCATGGCTGATGGCAACAGATTTTATTAGCGAGTACTTAGCAAATTCATTTCTGTGTCTTGCTGAGGTACCTTTCCAGCAGTTTTAAATGCAAACAATATAATTTGTCATTTCTTGTTTACAGAAGTATTTAATAGAAACACACATTTAAATTTCAAATGTATAAACTGATAAGAAACTGTTTTGGACAGATACATGCTGCTGTTTCATGCCCACTTTGGGGAAGTTTTATAAGTAGACTTTCAATTTACTCAAATTACCACATGTGTGTATTTAGTGAATTCAGTGGAACTGCTGAAGCAGCCCTTTACCCAGGAAACACCACATCCTTATCTACTGACATCAAAGAAGCTTCAGAAAGATGCTGTTTTAACAAAAGCACTCTGTTAGCGGACCTGTTAGCGCCTTCTGGTACAAATTGCTGAAAAACTACCTTGTGTTTTCTTGCAGGTGTCTGGCAATGCTGTGAAAGTCGATCGAGCCAGACCTCTGGACCAGCGTGAACTTCAAGGTGCCGTTAAAGAGTATATACTCTTTTTCCTGCCCGCCTTGCAGTTTATGCACAATTTGATTGGATTGTAGTTTGCAGGACTATTTATGAATGCTAGTGCTCTTTAATGTGGTGTCCGTGTCTGCGTCGTCGTGGTACTGGCACACGGCTGGCGAGCTTAAATACAAGAAGCAGGCACAATAGATATTACATTAACAAACAAATGCGAGCAGTGTTTCCCAACCCGGTCCTCGGGGACCCACGGATGGGCCACGTTTTTGCTCCCTCCCAGACAGGCCACATTTTTGCTCCCTCCCAGACAGGCCACATTTTTGCTACCTCCCAGACAGGCCATGATTTTGCTCCCATGGAGTTTCTCCGGGTCCCCGAGGACTGGATTGGAAAACTGCATTAGAAGGACGGCATCTGCACAGTATGGCGGATCTTCCACTTGTTGTATAGTAAAGATAAAAATGAACATGTTTATATCAGCTCTATACCAGGTGACGATCCAAGTTACATGATACTAAAAGACATTATCACTATGGTAATACAGCCCAGGAAATGTATAGTTTGCAGTCATGTCGTTCTCCATCTTCAAATTCTTGCATTAATGTTATTTACATAACTACTTATTCTGAAGGTTGCAGTGAAAGTGGAACCTATCCTCAGAAGCACAAGACACAAAGCGGGGAATACTATTACAGGCGGTACATACGCTTTAATGGCGATTATAGCAACATCAGTTCACCCACCCAGCTGCTTTTTAATTGTGCAAGGAAACTTGAGGACCCCAGGGAAATGCAGAGCGGACATACAAACTGTATATACAAATACATAAAATCCCATTCCGTCACACCGCAATGCCGCACCAGTGTTTCCCAAGCCAGTAGTAGTCCCAACCAGGGACCCGCAGACAGTCAACTTTTTCGTTCTCTCCCAGCTCCCGACACACCCATACCAGGTTTTCCATGTTCTTGATTGGCTGGGAGCTGAGAGGACACAATAATGTGGACTGTCTGGGGGGGCCCGAGGACTGGGTTGGGTAACACTGCGTTAGATCACTATGCCAGCATTCACAAACACGATCAAAAGAAAAGCAGGAAAATGTAATTATTAATTTCATGATACTCAACATCTTTCTACCAGTTTAACTAGTCATCCTTCACTGTTTCTCTGTGATGGTAATGACTATTATTACACAGCATGGACGACTAGGCAATATATGGTTAAGCGAATAAGCTTAGCCTTTTTTGTCACCTAAGGTGGTTAAATACTTAGCTGTATCGGTTGGTGTGAGTGATAGCACCCTTCCAGAATGTACCACTCTTGCATTTCACATTGAGTGCTGTCTGCTCGCGTGAACTTACCATTCCGGAAGCATCATATGCGAAATCTTTCTGATAAGGGCTGCACTGTTGACTTGTTCGCTTAACCAACTTCAGGACTCGTCAGTCATGGGCAGCTAACAGAAGCAAACATGATAAGGATCATAAGATATGTGAACAGCCTGAAAACGGAGTATTTCTGGCACGTTGCCTATCGATTATTTATGCAGGGGGAACATCTATGGTATTTTTATACATAACAGCAGTCAGTAATAAACATGACAAGATTTATCTGTTTATTTTTATGTAAAAATCCAGCGAAGTGGAAGGTCCCTGTATTTTTCTAGATAGAGTATCTATATTTACAGGTTAGGTCCATGTTATCATCATTCATTAAATTAAATCTCATTGTTTCCGTGATGGATGCAGAACAGAATATATAATCACTAATCAAATGGGAGATCCCAACCCCACAGCCTTGGTTTACCTGATTATTTCTTGCAGTCAGGGGTACATCACCTGAATACTAGCAAATGAATATCATTGAACAAGATGATCAACCTGAATGCAACTACTAATAATACCTCTAGGGCCTTGAAACTGGCTCATTAAATGTTACTTGACAATGACCAAACAAGCTTGTTATTTTTTATTCTGCAGTTCTAAGGGAGGAATCTGTAAGGAGCGATTGGCCAGCATGGGTGCTGTATGCCATCATCCAAGAAGTACCCGTGCGCCGGTGGAAGGAGTTCCTGCGGCTGTTGTGTGTTCCAGACGGGCAGATGGAGCGTGCTGAGCTGGAGGCAGGACCGTCCTACCTGGAGCAGCAGTACCAAATGCTGCGGCTCTGGAGCTGCAGGGCCGGGGTGCAGCTGGCAGATGTTTATAACGCGCTGCAGAACATGGACCTGTCCGGTTGTGCGCAGAACCTGCGGGACAAGCTGGAGCAGCAGGAGGGACCGATACACACGAGGTCACCCACCTACCTGGCCAGCGGATAGGACCATGAGCCCACTGAAGGAACAGGAGAAGCAGCCGGATTTTTTCCACTTTCTCATGGACAAGATTGTAAAACCACTCTGGGTGACAGGCGCCGAGCGGAATGACCACAGAAGAAGATTCTCGACTACGTCATGGGCAGTGACCAAAACCACTGGGCCATGTTTCGTCTTTTGGTTTCTGTCAGACTTAAATACAAACTACAATCTGTCGGAATGAGGAAGTGTCTACACCAAGAACTGGGCAAATGAGTAGAATTCATACTTTTTTTTTCCTGGTTAAGTGAATCAATGCTGAAAGAAAGTATTTAATTGTAAAGCTTTTCTCTCTAAGTCTTCTGGGAAAAGTTATTTCCTTGTTTATCCATGCAATATAGGCCAGCAAAAATGCACATGCCAGCAAAGATATATGTACGCTAAAGTTAGATAAACAGTAAGTATATTTTATTGTTAGAACAGTACTGTAGGAATGTTCTTACTTGAAGCAAGTTGAAGAACAGTAAAGTAGTGCCATTGTTTATCATGACGTATCCCCTTGGTATCTGCTGTGTACGCAGAGAAGTGTATTTGTGAAAAGTGGAGTGTCACCCACTGGCAGACCGAGTGAGAAGGGGAAGCTCGCTCGAACCACCAAAAATGGGAAATGACTCGGCCATGTTACAGTCCTGATGAAACTCGTGTGTGGAGGGAATCTGTGGGTGATATTCCCAGGACTGGGGAGGCGTTTTATAGTCTGTTGTGTTCTCAAAGGTGAACACAGCCCCTGGGATGCTGCAATGCCAGATAAAACAAAGATTACTGCTCAAGTGTTATTAGCGATGAGACAAAATACGTGAGGTTTATTTATTCTTCTTTATACAATGAGGCTTCTTACGACCTACAGTTATACACTAAGCAAATCCCACTGGCAATGAATGCTTCACAATTTGTTGCCAGCTGTTCAATCATTTTCCTCAGGTTATTATGTTCTCCGAGGTGTCGGTGGTGCTCTATAGCCAAGAAACCTGAAGTGTTCTCTCTAGTAATGGCGGCACCTGTTTTTGAATAGCTATGCTTATATAAAATGTTAAAATGTAGAATATAAAGGAAAATGATACAATTAAAACTAAATAATACAATATAAATAGTCTAAAGCAGTATCAAACAGGTTCACAGGTAGAACAAAAAACAAAAACAAACAGTCAACTCAAGATTGAATCTTTAAGGGCTGTGGTTCAGTGTTTTATGAGTTATGGTTTTAGAATTAGTCATAAATATGTGCAGTATCAGTTAGGATGTCCCAGAAATACTGGATAATTAATAAGAAGGAATCCTGAGCAGATATACCCCCCAAAAGCCAACCAACCAAGAGCTGGACTTAATAGCAGTGAATACTATTGTAGGACTTTAAGACCCACGCCTAAAGCCTTAACATTAATAACAGGAAATAAAGATATTATTTCCGTCAGACCAAATTCTTATCTTGATGTGTGAGGTGCTTACTTGGTTGAGGTATATAGCTAAGTATTATTTTGGTAATGCCACTTATCTGTATGTTACTGATGTTAACGTGCGTGAGAAAAACTCAAGCACAAAATTAAATGAAATAAATGTATGAATTATTTATGGTATCCATACTGCAAAGTGTTTACTGTGAAAATAAACATTAAAATATCAGTGTAATGTGTCTGAAAAAAATCTTAGCTGGATGACACCTATTCATTGTGCTGCAATGTAAAAACCAAATGGAGTGAAGAGAGCCAGCAGTCAATGAAGTGAAAATGCTCTGCGTGCCAAAACGTAACTACGGGAAAGGCTTGTTCCCTGACGTCAGGAGACAGAGTTCCTGTCTACCACAGAATACGATGCATGTATGATGTAATGAAGCTTGGTGGAAAATGGCACTCCACTCCATCTCCACCAGTGAAAAAAAAATCCAATTTTTTAATTTTTCTTTTCATTACTGTTGTTCTTCCTGTATCATCATGGGATTTCCTCTGAGTTTCCCCACACAGTCCAAAAGCATGCTATGGTGAACTGGAGGTGCCAGATTGTTAGTAGGTGTTAATGTGTGGGTGTGGGTGCGTGCCCTGCGATGGGTTTCCCAAAATTCCCGCCGCCGCCGCCACGTGAGGGTCATAATCATGACTCAAACATTAGGAAAGGGGTAACGAGCGACACCTGCTGGCCAAGCAGGGACTGATCCTGACAGGAAGGCAAGTAGATAAATATTATGTTCTTTTATTTGTTGGCGTTTTGTGCTTTGAGAAAACATTTATTCAGAGTGATTATAATACATTCAAATAAGTATGTTTTCTCGCCTAGGATGTGCACGGTAAGATAAAAGAAAGAGAAACAGTACTGCATTCAAGGATTTTTTTTTTTTTAATTTATGGGAACCTGACCAGCGAGCTCGATGTTCAGGGTAGGCCTACGCATGACTATTATCGGCAACTACTGATCTCAACCAGGTGACAGGCAGCAACACACGCACGTCTGAAACGTGCCAGCTCACCAGCCAGGGGCGGCAGTCGGCCCTTATCTTTTTCCTTCGTCTGAAGACAGACATGTACAAAACTTCAAAGGGTAACATCAAAGAGTAAGAAAAGAAGTGGGAAGGAAGAATAAAGAAAAGAGTGTCTGTACATATGAGCCTAAACATGGACGACTGTAGCTGTATGCATAGTGCATTCCCTTGGCATTATGACTTATTTTGCTGATGTTCTTATCCTCATGTCTGCAACAGAAACATAAAAGGAGGTGTAAAGCTGCACGATTCTAGATTAAAAATTTGATCACGATTTTTTTTTTCGCTCAATATCGCGATTTTCTCTCATGGTTTTTGAGCAACATATTTTTCCATTATCATTGTGTATTACATATTTTCTTTATGAACATAGGGTTAACATACTGGTATTGCAGACCGATATTTAAATTTTATCACTATTCAAAGTTAGCAGCAGAAAGACAAAACTGAAACTGTGGAGATGATTACATTCCATGTAAAATCTGGCCTGTAGATCCTTCATCTTCACCGCTCTGTGTGTATGTGTGTGTGTGTGTTGAGGGGGGGGTTACTTTGAGATAAAATCCTTCAGGCCCCCCTGCATTTACACATATATGTGGAATGGGACACCCACACACCTATATATATATATATAGAATGTTATTTTAAAGTGCCTCTTTTTAAGGCACAACAGGACTTAATACTGTTGGGGAGGCACATATCCACCCCGGAGCACGTATTATGGACTATATAGCTATGCCAGTTCACCAAGATTAATGTCTTTGGATTACAGGAGGAAATTTACACAACATACATAATCAGCTGTGATGGGATTCAAGTCCCTCATCCTGGGAGTATGGGCAAGGGCATAGGTAGATATTCTGGGACCCCTGAGAAAATCTGACTGTGGACCTCCCACTACAGTTGGCACTTTCAGTCCCCCCACTAAAGTTGGCACTTTCATGGCTCCCCCATGGTAGATATAAATTGCAGAGAATTTATAACAATTTAATTATATATTATAATTTTCAGGGACTGCTATAAAGTGCTGGGCCCCGTGAATCTGTCAGGATACACTCCTGCAACACCACCCTGGTATCAGCCGTCATGTTACCCTAGACAGTAACAATTATATGGTAGAAATCCTACATCCTACTGCCTCTATAAAAGAACTGACATTCTACAGGAGCCAGTGTAAGAGTTGGAGAAATGTGGTCAGTGTGATTTCCTGCTATGTGCATTTTGAAAACAAATACCATCTGATCAGAAGGTATGGCTGCTTGTAATTTTTCAGTTTTTTCCTGGCATTATGAGTGGGCAATATTTCAGTAAACCTATGATGGCTTGGATAGGAATTTTTTTAAATGTTGAAAACATTAAACATGTTGAAAGCATTTAATGGGGGCGGCGTGGTGGCGCAGTGGTTAGCACTGCTGCCTCACAGCAAGAAGGTCCTGGGTTCGGTATCCTGGTCTGGCATAGGCATGCTCTCCCTAGGTTTCTGCTGGGGGCTCCAGTTTCCTCCCACAGTCTAAAAGTGTGCACGGTAGGTTAATTGGTGACTCTAGTCAATGGGGGTTGGCCCCATAATTGTGAGTTAGTGCACCCTGCAGTGTGTTGGCGACCGCCCAGGGCTGGTTCCTGCCTGTGCCCTTTGTTCCCGGGTTAAGCTCCGGTCCCCCCCACAACCCCACTCGGGATTAAGTGGTTATGGGGATGGATGGAAAGCTCCAGGAATAGTTCCAGGAAACGTAGCTAGAGGGAGATGGGTTTGTAAAGGAAAACGCACTGCTGAGAAAACGTGTTTCCATGCTGCTGGTAACTAAGCTTTCCATATATGGTGTGTAAACCACAGCAAAACTCCTGACCTTCTGCAGAGGCCATAGGGCTTGATAATCAAAATTCCCCACTCTTGAAGAGTTCAATACCTGTGCAAAAGCCAGTTCAATTCGCACACGCCCACTGACTTGAAACAAGAGTTTTTTTTGGAGTTCTTAATCTCTAGCCAGCATGTGCTCTCTGTTCAGGAAACCACACACAAAAACGACCACAGGAAGTTGAAATGGGGCACAAGGTGTTCAGTTTGTACAAACCAGGAGTGGTGTTCTCTCCGATTAATACAAAGAAAGGAACAGATTCCAGTGAGAGTAACATTTTGCCGTTAGCTTTTTTTTGTCATTACTACTAAAAATGTAATGTATATTTTAAGGCACACATGAAGCTCTTAGATGATTCACTTGGTTATGATACAGGCCTATAAAAATATCTGTTACAATCATCTGCCCATCGGATTTTTAAACTCTTTTTTCTTGCTCCTAATATAATGTATGATTTTTACTGTAACTGTGCAACATTGATAGTCCAATATAATATTTACAAGCCAGCAACAGAAAAGCTGCACAAAAAAAATTGTGAAAATGCATACTGTAACAGCGGGCAGAGGTATCAAGCTGGTAACAAGATATGAATATTCCACTAAAGGACTAAAAATTGTTTTTCAAAAAGCCTCTACAAAAACTCAACACAAACACCACCAATCACACACGGTAGGGAAACAGAGGGAGGTCAGATGCTGGGCAGAAAGGCACGCACATGGTGGGTATATTATACAACGGCTAAAGACACGCGAGGATCGGACACAGCTCACGCATGACCCAGGTGAGGGCACACACGACAATCGAGAACACAAGTATTTAGAACAACACAAACAACGGGATATTTACACATTTTCCTAGCATGGTCTGTGCTGCTACTGGGCTCCGCTATACAGAGCCATCGCGCCCAGCTAAATACACATACAAAATATCAGATCTAAACATGAGAGATTACCATCTGTTATTCCCTCCTTATCTCAGTGAGAAATATTTTAAAGTTTGCTTTAATTTATTAAAATATTATTTTCTAAAAAATAACTAATGTATAAAATTAAAATATTAACTGTGTAACGCAGCCCTTATTCTGTTATGTCATGTCTTTTTAACAGCTACATTGGCTTAGCAAGATAACAGACAAAAATAGAAACAAAACATTTTTATGGTCACCACTAGATGGAGCAATGACTCCTGTTTAACAATTTAACACGCAACGAAAAACTTCCAAATATGACAGTATCTGAACTCACAAGCATTACCCTATATTTATAAAACATACATATCTTTTGCTACATAAATTATTTAATGACTACTGTCAAATACAATTACAAACAAAGTTCATTTCAGACTTCAGATTGACTTTCCAAAAAGAAACTGATAATTCAAGCAAGTTATGATAAACGGTTATCAAACACACACATAAAATAAATTTCCACTTCAGAGAGACAGGTATACAGTCAACAATATAGTAAAATGGCCTTTGCATTATGCAGAGCACCAATCCAAATATTCAAAATGTATTATAGTATATAATACTCCAATTTTCCCATTAGAAGTAATCTTGTTAATGTGTCCAGACTGGTCATTCTGCTCTTTTTTAGGAGTGACATTTATGACATTTGCCGTGCGAGACATTTGCCATGAGTGCATGTCTACAGTGGAGCAGCTGACTGGCATGATGCCACCACACCGTGACCTTCTCCACAGGAATCCGGAAACTGGGACAAAGATGAGGAAGTGAGAGACCTTCCACCCACGGTCCTACTCTGAGGTCCCAGCAAGGCTTGGCCGGAGGAGTGCAGATTGGCGGAATGGGGCTGGGCATGTCCCAGCAGGTGGGACTTGAGGACGCTGCTCGGACCACCTTTCTGTAGGCCCAAGCCCTTGTAATCAAAGAAAGGAGGCTGATGGGAAAGAAGTCATGACAGAATCAGAAGAGGAACAGAGTATTAGAACTGAGGAAGTCAGATGTTCAATCTCAAGTCCAGCAAAACCTGCTCACTCTGTCCATTCTATCTTTCTGTTTGCATTAAATGCATCAACCAGTACTCACTAGACAAAAAATATATATTTAATGACACTAAATACATGAAACTCACCATCCCATCGCCGCTTGTGCCCGCTGTAACCAAAGAAAAACACAAAATTACATGAAAGAATACTCTGCAAGATATATCGAATGAAAAGAGAGCAACAGAAGCACCAATCAGAGAGAAACATCATGCAATGTGACCTAGCATTGTGGAACTGCTGCTGCAGGCGAGAGCTGAACACCAGAGGTCTCCCTGTGTCTGAACATTACCTCTCTTCTTGCTGAGCGTCCAGGCGATGAAGATCAACACTGCAACTATGGCAGGTACTGTAACTGCTCCTACTACGGAAACAGGAACTGTTAAAGGAAAGGAAACAGGAAAAGCGTTAGCTATGCTTCACAAATTAGGAGAAAGCCATTGTGCAGAAGCAAGTTTTTATAAATATGGGAAAAATTACACACAAACACACACAACCATACAGGTTTGTAATTATATCTTTTTGGGGACTCTCCATTCATTTCTATGGGGAAAACTCTAATCCCAACATGACGACCTTAACCCCCACCCAGCCCTAAACTTAACCATAAACAACCAAACGAAATATGAGACTTCTGGCATTTTTAGTTTTTTCATTGCAGTCACAAAGTCCCCACAAAGTCAAGATAACAAGTTCTTATCACATTGTGGGGGACATTTGGTAATGTAAACCTAATTCACACACACACACACACACACACTGGCCAATTAATTAGGTACACCTTGCTAGTATCGGGTTGGACCCCCTTTTGCCTTCTGAACTGCCATAATTCTTTGTGGCATAGATTCAACAAAGAAACATTCCTCAGAGACTTTGGTCCATGTTGACGTGATACACTACATGGTCGCCAGCGGCTTTCCATGGAGAGCCCAATGTGGGCCGACAGGTGCGTGCCGTCTGATGCCTGACGTCTCTGATGGCAGGTCTAATTACCTCTCCGCTGAATGGGGAGGGGTAGCACCCCTCTGGACACGGGGACACCACAGGACAGACATCTACACTATATGGGCAAAAGTACTCTGACACACCTCTTAATCATTGAAGTCAAGTGTTTCATTCAGACCGATTGTCACGGGTGTATAAAATCAAGCACCTAACCTTGCAGTCAAGTTTACAAACATTTGTGAAAGAACGGGTCGTTCTGAAGAGTTCAACTGAGATACTGTCATAGGATGTCACCGATGCGATAAGACAGTTTGTGAAATTTCTTTCCTGCTAGATATTCCACAGTCAACTCTAAGTGGTATTATTGCAAAGTGGAAGCATTTAGGAACAACAGAAACTCAGGATGAAGTGGCAGACCATTTAAAGCAACAGTGGGGCCGCCGAGTGCTGAGACACATGGTGACTTGATCAATAAAGTGGCCAACACTCTATTGACTCAATAAATGCAGGGTTGCAAACTCCCTCAGCCATTATCCCCAGCACCAAAACTGTGCATTGGGAGCTTCATGGAATGGGCTTCCATGGCCGAGCAGCTGCATGCAAGCTTCACATCATCAAGCGCAATGGCACGCATTGGATGGAGTGGTGTAAAGCACGGCACAACTGGACTCTGGAGCAGTGAAGATGTGTTCTGTGGAGTGATGAATCACACTTCTCTGTCTGGTAGATTGATGGATGATGCCATGGTGATCATCAGGATGGTGGATGCCAGGAGAACGTTAACTGCCTGACTGCATTGTGCCAAGTGTAGAGTTTGGTGGAGGAGGGATAATGATACAGGGTTTTTTTTCAAAGGTTGGGTTAGGCCCCTTAGTTCCATTGAAGGGAACTCTTAATGCTTCAGCATGGCCAAGACATTTTGGACAATTATCTGCTTCCAACTCTGTTCCAGCGTGACTGTGCCCCAGTGGACGAAACAAGGTCCATAAAGACATGGTTGGGTGAGTTTGGTGTGGAAGAACTTGACTGGCCTGCATAGAACCCTAACCTTAACCACATAAAATACCTCTAGGATAAACTAGAACAGAGATTACAAGCCAGGCCTTCATGTCCAACATCAGTGTCTGACCTCACAAAAGCTCCACTGGATCAATGGGCAAAAATTCCCACAGACTCACTCCAAAATCCTGTGGAAAGCCTTCCCACAAGAGTGGCAGCTGTTTTAGCTGCAAAGGGGTGGTGACTCCATACTGATGCCTATGGATTTAGGTTGGGGTGTCATAAAAGTTCCTGTAGGTGTAATGAACAGGTGTCCCAACACTTTTGTCCATATAGTGTACCATCATGCAGTTGCTGCACATTTATCCTTCATGATGCAAATCTCCTGTTCCACTGCATCCCATTGAGGCTCTATTGGACTGAAATCTGATGACTGTGGAGGTCATTTGAGTACAATGAACTCATTGTCATGTTCAAAAAACAAGTCTGACATGACATGAGCTTTAGAAGCTGGGTAATGTGGTCATAAAGGGATGGACATGGTCAGCAACGATTGTCAGGTAGGCTGTGGCATATAAACTCAACTGGTACTAAGTGGCCCAAGATGTGCCAGAAAAGCACCCATTATACCACCACCAGCCTGAATTGGTGATACAAGGCCAGATGGATCCGTGCTTTCATGCCATTTCTGCCAAATTCTGACCCTACCATCTGAATGTTGCAGCAGAAATCAAGACTCATCTGACTACGCGACGTTTTTCCCAGTCTTCCATTGTCTATGTTTGGTGAGCCCATGCCCATTGTAGCCCATTGTAGCCGCAGTTTACTGTTTTTAGCTGACAGGAGTGGCACCCAGTGTGGTCTTCTGCTGCTGGAGCCCATCTGCTTCAAGGTTCAACGTGTTGTGTGTTCAGAGATGCTCTTCTGCATTTGAGTTACTGTTGCCTTTCTATCAGTTTGAACCAGTCTGGCCATTCTTCTCTGACCCTTACCATAAATAAGGCTTTTTTGCCCATAGAACTGCCACTCACTGGATGTTTTTTTCTTTTTCAGCCCATTCCCAGTAAACCCTAGAGATGGGTGTGCGTGAAAATCCCAGTATATAAGCCGTTTCTGAAATACTCCTTCCAGATCTGGCACCAAGAACCATGCCTTGTTCAAAGTCACTTATAACACCTTTCTTCACCATTCTGGTGTTTCATCTGAACATTAACTGAAGCTCCTGACCTGTATCTGCATGATTTTATACACTGTGCTGCTGACATATGATTGGCTGATTAGATATTTGCTTCAACGAGGGATTGAAGTGTACCTAATAAGTGTACCTAATGAAGTGGCCAATGAGTATATAGACACACAGCATGACATTTGTATATGTGTATGTCAACAATGGGATTATTCATTAGTATTTCTTTACTGCTTATTCATTGTTGTCCTAAATATCCTTGTTGGCACTAGGCAAAATCAAGACCACAAGTAAGAAATTAATTGTACTGTGTACATATAACAATAAAGCTTTGACAATGGATAATTATTTGAACAATTCCTTACCTATAACCCATGGGATGCTCCAGGAGGTTGTGATGTGCGACCCGGATACTGTTTCACTGGCATTAGTGAGACTTGATCCGGCGTAGTGGGTAACAGGGGATGTGAGAGTGATAGCAATGGAGGTATAAGTGGTGCTGGGATTGTGGGCCGGGGGGGGGCTCACACTGGGTCCGCATTTGGCGTCCGACTCGGCATTGCCGAGCTGCAGAACATCCCTCCCCTGAGAGTTGCAGCTGGGGGTGAAAGGTTAAGGTGAAAGAGGCAGGTTAAATCTACCGATCCAGGCGAGTGTGATGGAGCCGGAGTGGGCAGCGATTACAGCATCATGCCTATAAGCTGACTGGCTGCAGATTTCGAGCCTGGGAGCAATATTGACTCTGGACCCCCGGGGGAGATTGCAGGACTTAGAGAGGAAATGCGATGTTCACTAATGAAAAAGGACTCCTTAGTATGCGAAGGAAAGATCACATATAGGCAGATTCCCAGACGATGATGCATATTGGAATTCAACTGTTGATGTTTGTCAGCATTACACTTCAGACTAAATCAGGCTCGCCCTGGTTCTTCGGGGGCTGTTTTCTGTACATTTAGGTGTTGCCAGATGTGGCCCAAACAATGACATCACTAAGACAGCCACTGTCAGACCACCCCTGCCTTACAGTTTATAGGATCTGGTAACAGCACTCACTCTGTATGCGGCTGACATCTTTGAGTGTAGGATGTCCCATCGGTGAACGTTCCCACAGGACAGCGCATGCACCGGACGTCTGAGTTAGCGGTCCCTGTCACACAAAGTCTGAGATAAGCATCACCGACACGCTCCCAGTGACACATGTTGTGCACTTTCCAGTTACCCTCCACCACACCCAGACATTCAAATGCGACATCTAGCAGACACTTCTGCATGCAAAGGCACTTTCAGCTGTCAAATGATTCATTCTCTCCGCAAACATACGTGTGAGTAATTCGCTCAAACCCTGTCGGGCTGACAGCGGCGTCTCAGTGGCCATCCAAATTACCTGCCAGGGCGACCCCATGTCCTGGTGCACAGAGTGTGTAAGGCCTGCACTGTTTGCACTGGTGATCGTGGCTTCGGAATGTGCAGAACATGCCCTCCTTGCACTGGCACATGGCCGGGGAGGACGCAGTGCACTTCTGGGCGTACCGCAGGCCTCGATCTGCACGGGCACACATCGCATGCTGAGTCAAAGCACTCTGAGGCAGTGTTTCCCAATCCAGTCCTCGGGGACCCATAGTCAGTTCATGTTTTTGCAAAAATGTGAACTGTCTGGCAGGGAGCTGGGAGGGAGCAAAAATGTGGACCATCTGTGAGTCTCCAAGGACCAGGTTGGGAAACACTGCTCTGGGGGGTCAACAACTTCTCACCACCTCAGAATCACCTCAGAATACCCACCTTCTTGGCACTGTGGACACCTGAAGCAGTTATGGTGGTAATTCATCTTCTCACTATAGAAGCCTGGCTGGCACGCTTCGCAGACTGTGTCCGACTCATGGCTACACTTCATCTTTAGGCGCGTCCCTGTAATAATGGCAACACAGAGTTCTACACAGCTGATGCTGAAGACCCTTTGATGCATTCGATTCCACAGCAAGTTCTGAAATCACATAAGTCCAATAAAGACGTTCGATCGCTTTAGAAGTTGGCCTCATAGTGCAGTTTAGAATGCAAGGGTAAGCCCGAGGAACCCAAACACGACTGTGCCGACGCATTCAGAAAGTCACAGAAGAGGCAGCGGTCACACTGTGGTTCACGGTTAAAAGCTTCCTATGAACAAGCAGCTGAGAGTGCAAAGGTGACGAGCGTCAGTGGCGCTCACCAGATGCATGTCGCTGACTGTGACATCAGTGGCGGCACGGTGCATTGCTCACTTCCCGTCAGGGTACAGCCACTTTGCAGAAAGCTCAGTCGTTGCGGTGCAGGAGGGACCTGGGCCTCAGCGAGACACGAGGAACCCAAATGCAAGCACAGCAAATGCCACCACACCTGCCATTTCTTTCTATTGAGGAAAGCTATTTTCTCACTGTGAACATGGCTTTTTGTGCTAAAGATTTTGTTCCTTTGAAAATGTGCACCGACTTCAAATTAATGCTCAACAAACAACAGGCCGGGTTTACTGGGGCCCTGAAGTTTTCCAGAACCGCTTATCCAGTTCAGGATTATGGTTAGACTGGAGTCTCTCTCAGAAGTAGGGGATGTGAGGCTGATGACACACTGGATGAGATGCCAGCCCATCATAGGATACACACCCACAACAGTCACACACTGAGGACAATTTAGAGGCGCCACTTCATCGAACCACATGCTTTGGGCTCAGAAGGAAGTTGGGGCCCCCAGAGTCAATCTAGAGGAACACAGGAAGAATATACCCATGCTTAGAACCCAGACTCAAACCCTCATGATCACACTACCCACTGAGCCACCGCGGAGCAGCGGCGATGCGTGAAGCGGCTTTGACGTCATCCGAATCCGCACGTACACATCAATCATCCACCCACCAGCAGAGGTGGATAGTTCAGCTCCAGAAAGTACAAATCCAGACCAAAGTTTTGTTTCAAGCAACCAATTCAGTACTCTGTGACTGTGACTCTTTATACTGAACTGGTTGGTTGAAAGAAAACCTTGATCTGAATTTGTAGTTTCGGGATGTGAACTTTCCACCTCCTACCCACTACCCACCCAAATGAATTAGTTTCTCCGATTTAGAGACCGGCACCCAGTCACACATTACCAATATTTCTCAGTATGATATATGTAAGCACAATGATCTAGTAAGATATTACACTAAATTAGGCTGGTTATGAATAAATAAACATTTAAACATTTAAATAAACATTAAATATTTTAAGTAAAAGTTCTTTTTTGGTTAAAAAAAATAGTAACAGGTATTTCCACAACATCCTGAACAAAGGCTGACATCTTAATCCCTTCAAACTAAAATTCTGAATGTCACTGCAACTTCCCGAACACAAACAATTAAGAACACTGATAATATGTCACATATGACATACCCATTACCTGACTTGGTAATTACTTCACAAAATCACTCCCACATATAACACTGCACATCCTTTTTTGTTTTTAATTCTCCTTATTTTGATTTTTTACTCAGATCTCTGTTGCCTCTATTGCTGCTTGAGACACATGGACCCTGCAATGAGAGTCCATTCAGCTAATTCGTACCTGATGTAAAATGAAGTGATGTAAAATGAATATGATGTTCCTATATGTTCATATTTCAGAGAATGCAATTATTATTGTCCTCATTTATGATACAAAGCACCCACCTGGAATTCATCTGCTATTAAATCAGAATGTTAATTTTTATGGCTCTTCCTACCCGATCCGTGGATTAACCGTGGTGCCCGTGGATATAACTGCAATCTGCACATCGCTAGTGAGCTGCTCAGACACTCTTTCAGTCAAATTCAATACTGTTACACAGCCACACATCTATGGCTGGGCAATATCTAAAAAGACTACAGTGATATTTTATTAATCCCTGTGGGGAAATTCTCTTTTCGCCCACCCCTTCTTGCTCTCCATGAGACACAGATACGCATGTAGGTGGGAGCAGGGGGGGATACACAGTGCACAGGGAGCTGGGCATGGACCATGCTGAAAGGCTCACAGACATGTGGCTATTCGGCAGAGCGTGGGGCTTGAACCAGTGACCTTCTGATCAAAAACACGGACGCTTAGCATGCTGAGTCACACCCTGCCCCCGAACATCAGCTCAAAAATATTGGGATAAATGTAAATATCAACTTGATATTATCACAACAATCCCTACACACAACAACAGAAGCAGGCAGAGTCAACAGTCATTTTAGATCAAAAGTCACAACTCTACCTAAATTTAGGCTTTTCTATTTTTTTTTGATGCAAACATAATGTGCAAATGAGATGGATCCTAACGTCAGTCCCCCACGGTAAAACCCGCACTTGAATGGCTGACATTTCACCTGCTGACTGGAAGACAGAAGTTGTTGATGTGCTACCTACCCATGTTTTTTATTTTCACTGTGTCGTGAACATCGGTATAAGGCTGAAGTGAAAGGCAAATCGTAAATCCTTCTGTAATCTTGCCATGTGTACAGCCTAAGCCTACTTCCCTGGAAATAATCACCAGTGAAACACTGCCAGACATCAAGACACATTACTTGTCTGATATCACTGATTACCGATCGCACTGGTCTGATATCATTGATTACATCATCACATTGCCGGCCCTACACACACAGTATAATATTCAACCACACCATTCATGTGCAAAGATCATTCTTCTACTGACTGATCAGCAAAACTTACCTTGGGGGACACCAAAGTCAAAATTTTTAGTCCCAGTCCAGCCCTGTTCACTGCTGTGGTGTATAAGTCAGTACTAAAATTTTCCTTACAGTGGCTAAAATTAAGGTGCATTAGTCTGACAAAACTAATGTTCTGTAGTTATGGATGCCTTCTGCATTGCTTGATTGTGGAATCATTCGGGATCATTGGCACAGCGTAACAAAGTTAACAACAGTATCCATATCGTAATGTTGTATACTCATGGAAAATGCAGCAGTTTTTATAGGCAAACTTAGGAGCATAAACTCTGGGGTGGAATCTCAGAGGCCCATTCCTACCTGGTGCACACAATTCACAGCAGAGGTTCAAGTCCATGTCCAGGTATTGGTTGGGTGTGGCACAAGAGCTATTGGAATTAGATGACATAGGCAGGGCAGACACCTGCAAGAATAAGTGATCACACTGTTATTCAACCAGAGACTGGAAAGCACCCAGATCTTTGCCCAGAGCAGAGGTTGGTAGTTCTGGTTCAGAAAGTAAAAATCCAGACCAAGATTTTGTTTCAACCAACCAGATGAGTATAAACAGTCACAGCAAGAGCGTACTCAACTGGTTGGTTGAAACAAAATCTTGGTCTGGA
>JAODKC010000107.1:3263128-3297731 GCA_026777985.1 Mormyrops attenuatus | reverse complement strand
TAACGATTTCTGGAATAGTAAGGTTAAAGGTTGGCTAATAATTTCCCTCATCTCTTTTAAAACTATAGGTAAGATGCATGTTTGGAAGGATTGCCAGGGGAAAGCCTCTTCCCTCTAAAAAGAACATGGCAGCATGGCTTAGGTTGGCAAAGTTGCATCTGAGCAAACCACAAGACATCTGGAACAGATTAAATGTCCTTTGGAGAGATGAGGTGGAGGTGTTTGGCCATTACGCACAGCGCCACAGTTGCTGAAAACCAAAACCAGCGTATCCACACAAACAACTCATTAACTGTCAAGCATGGTTGTGGAGGGGCAATGATTTGGGCTTGTTTTGCAGCCACAGGACCTGGGCACCTTGCAGTCATTGAGATGACCATGAAATGAAACTAAGACACTGACAGAAACAAGGAAACAGAATCTACAGCATACCAAAGTATGGTAGAGTGAAACGTAAGGGCATCAGTCTGACAGCTAAAGCTTGGCCCGAAATTGGGACAATGATCCCTGTCATGGATCCGGGCGGATTTGGGGCGAAGGCGAGGCATAGTGCAGGCAGCGAACAGAAATGTGGACGACCCACTTGCGGCTTATGGGAACAGAAGGGGTTTATTAACGAAAACAGAAAACACTAGGAATACTACAAAATAAAAGGACCATGGGGCGTCAAAAGTAAATGGGGATAAACAAAGACTAAATACAAAATGGGTCAGGGCGACAAAGAACACAGCATTAAGACATCAAACAAACATCAAAACAACAACATACAAACAATGAGCCACTGGGGAACTGAAGTTAGGCAGGAACTTAAATACGAAAACTGAACTGGGTAACGAGACAGCAGGAGTGAGACATGGACAACTGGGGAAGGTGCAGGACAATGGGCAATCAGGAAAACACGCAAGGGCAGGCACAAGAACAGGTGGACCTAATTAACTCAGGGACTGGGAGGGGAAAACTAAAACACTGACAGAAACAAGGAAACAGAATCTACACTAATGGAATAACAGACAGGTAAAAACACAAGCATGGGCACAAAACATGAAACCAAAGCCAAATACAAATCACAAGACCCAGGAGCTAGAAAACTCATACAAATAAAACACTAGGGAACAAAATACAAAAAGAGATGAGGCAGAATTCAAACACACAACAGAGGGATTTGCAGGTAGCTGCATGCTCAACACGTTGAGCCATGCGACTGACAGGGAGCTGGGGAAAACACAAAGACTTGCCTGCTGGCCAAACGGGTAAGGGGCACAAAAGACTGAGACAACAGGAGCTGACCCTGACAGATCCCAAACACACCACCCAATCTACAACAGAATGGCTGAAGAAGAAAAGAATTAAAGTGTTGCAATGGCCCAGTCAAGGTCCAGACCTCAACCCGATTGATTTGCTGGGTCAGGACCTTAAGAGATCTGTGCATAAATGAATTTCCGCAAACCTCAGTGAACTGAAGCAACATAGTAAAGAGAAGTGGGCAAGAATTCCTCCACAACGATGTGAGAGACTGATAAAGTCATACAGAAAATGATTACTCAAACATCTGGTGCACTTAGTTTTTCACACATGGTCACATTTAAATGATTTTAGAACCTGGTAAGGACATGATGATTTTTAAATTATGTCCTGATACATAAAACCATAGAACTGAAAGAGGGTGTCGTTTTTTTCACACAACGGTACATTTTTTGTAATATGCTCCTAGATATCAGTGCATATTTTGTTACATACATTTATGACTTTTGTTTTGTTACTGTTCTGCGAAAAGTAAAACACTGTTGTCAGTTATGAATAATTCAGCAGTGATGATGTGATAATAGTCCATCCATCCATCCATCCATCCTCTGCCGCTTATCTGGGGTCGGGTCGCGGGGGCAGCAGTCTAAGCAGGGAAATCCCCAGCCTTTGACTGCCACAATCTATACTGCACCGACCCCCACGGCTCCCCCTGCAGATGGTGGGCCTACACGGGGATACATTTATTTGTCCCAGAGGGTAATTCTTTCAGCAAGCAAGAGTTTTTATTTCCGGGGATCTCATACAAACTTGACTACATATTTTCATGGCTGTGTATCAAATCCGCAACAATAAGGCCTTCGTGGAGAAAGAGTGACTTTCATGTGATACAGCATGTAAAATAACTGTGATGATCCTGAAGGATCCGCACAGCGGCTTCTTCTGAGGGGTCATGTACTACATGTACAGCTCTGGAAAAAATTAAGGGACCATAGCCAAATTTTCAGTCTCACTCATTTCTCAGTTTATGGGTATGCACCTGTGTAAAATATTGTCTCACCAGTGGGGCGCATGTCAGAAGTGGTGATCTCAGAAGCGATCCTATCGGCATGGCTGGAACAGGTGCTGATGACCATCGTCTGAGAAACAACGCGGGCTGCAAGAGGTGGAGGTCACGCTGCGTGGCCGAGAGGAGTGTCGCTGCTTGGAGGCCCAGCTGGCTGAGAAACACTGCGGGCTGCAAGAGGCAGAGGTTGTGCTGAGTGGCTGGGAGAAGACATTTTGTGGCTTGGAGCCCCAGCTGGCTGTGAAACACCGCGGGCTGCAAGAGGAGGAGGTTGCGCTGCGTGGCCAAGAGGAGGCGTGCTGTGCACTGGAGGCCCAGCTGGCCCAGGAGCGCGGCAAGTTGGTGGGCCGACCAGAGCAGGGTGAGCAGCTGCGTGAGCCCCTGGAGCGGGACCTGCTGTGCAGGGCCCTACCCTGCGAGCAGGAGGCCCCGCAGCAGGATCAGTCTACCCCACCACACTCGAGCCCTCCTAAGTGGGGTAGGAAGAAGGGCCGGGACCAGGAGGGGGGCGCTCCGCTGGAAGTCTCCAGCAGCGCCTTGCGCTGGGGGTCCCCGGGGAAGGGAGCCTGGCTGTGGGAGTCGCTCTGTGTGGACCCTCTGGAAGCTGTGCTAGGTCCCCTTAAGGTGTGGAAGAAGGGTTGACACTGGCGGGGATCTGACATGCCAGCACCGGCCAGCAGCTAGCCCCGCCAGTGCTCAGCTACCTGCCCCGTCATTGGAGGTGACGCACCGGCGGCTTCCATTGAACCCCTGGGACTCATGTCGGGGGACTGGGGGGTGTTGATCACCAGGATGGTCGACCTCTGAGGAGGGGGCAGTGTTGCACTGGCGGGGCACATGTCCCAGCATGCCCCACGTGCAATTGTAAATAGCCCTTGTCGTGTTGTTGTTGTTAATGTTAATGGTTACATTTCCCTATTGTCGCGCGTGTGTTTGCCCGTGTCTTGTGAGTACCCTGTCCGATCCTCGCATATATTTAGTTTGTGTAAATCTCCCACCGTGTGTGCATCTTACAGATCAGCGTCTGACAAGCTTGTGTTTCCTGTGTCTAATTGGTTCAGTGCTCGTTGGATGCCTGTTGTAGTCCTTTTAAGGACTGCTAATAAAGATTGTGTTTTCCTGGCAAACAAGCCTCCATGTTTCTCTCTGCTCCTGCGATGCTTCGGTGGCAGCTGGACTCCAGCCTGGCTCTTCCCTGACTCTCATTAATGAAGGGCTCATTTGTGGGTCTTCAGTCCAGCTTCTAGGAACCTGTTATGAACTGTCCAAGCAGTGCACTTTACACCACTTAATGTTTCCCATTCTTTTTGAAGGTCACTCGAGGTCATCCTCCAATGTATGAGGCTCTGCCGGATATGTTGACGGTCATCTCTGGCATTAGAAAGTTGCTTCTGCCCTCTACCTGGCTGGTTTTTGGTTATTCCTCTGTCTCCTGCTGCACCTTGTTCTTGTGTCATGTTGTCTTAGAAACTTTGAGCCTGGAAGCATCTTGCCTTGCAGTATGACTTTCTGCCAGAACCAGGATTTAAAAATGCAGATTTTTTTAAATATAAAATGCTCTTCTATTTTTTTCCAGAGCTGTTTGTGTCTCCAGGGAAACCGGGCCAGCGAGTTGGTGGCAGAGACATTTGCCATGTGCCACTATGACGCCATGTGGCCTTCTATTGGTACTGTGTTGTAAGGATCAGAAGACAGACACTGACGCAGATCAGCTTCGGGTTAAGGTAAGCGGGGGTCAGAACCAAAAACCATGGCCGGTAATCTGGGCGAGGGACGGGCGATAGGGCTCGTCACCTCAGGGAAGCCCTATCTGTCGGAATCCCCGGGGAGGCAGGGCTGGGATGACTTTATGGATTCCCCAGAGTGATCCACGACACACTGAATACGAGGTGCTATTGATAAGGGAACACAGAGCTAAAACAACATATCAAATACTGAACTACTGTTATACACCTAATGAGCATAAGAACATAAGAACATAAGAAATTTACAAACGAGAGGAGGCCATTTGGCCCATCAAACTCATTTGGGGAGAACTTAACTAATAGCTTAGAGTCGCTAATTAAGTCAAGATCCCATTGAAGCCTCTCTGCTGCTAGATCAGTATCAGCTACACAAAATTGAACCCTGCGGTACTCCACTACGAACGCAGGCCCACTGTGACATTGTGCCTCTAATAACTACCTCTAACGTAAACCTGTGTACATTGGCGCAGTACAAGAAATGGGGAAATTTCACTTTCTTTCTGATGATGAATGGTGATGAAAGGTGAATGAATGCCGTAATACAGTCGTCCCCCCCTCCCCCGTTGACATAATAACACATTAATGTATATTTTTATCCAGGGTGACATACCGTTGAGGAAACAGGGCCAGGCAGTCTGTGGAGTAAAAATGGTAACGCCCCTCCCCATAAGGAGGGTCCAAATAAGTAATTAAGAAATGTGAGGGGGACGCGTCCCCCTCAGATTTAATGCCGGCATGCCCATGCTCTGCTGATCTAATATCCCGTGTGTTTTTTAAAAATTTTATAAGATGTGACTAAAACAATCATCCCACCCATTTAACTGAATAATACCTTCTTGAGTTTGCTTTTCACTTTTTATTCATTATGGTTGTGGCGTTGTTGTACTAAAATATTGTCTGGCGTCTTTAAGGACTGAATGGAGAGGTGTCAGTTTCCCTAACTGACTCCTGATGTGGGACGTCCTTGTTTATCGTTTCCCTAGTAACTGAACGAAGCTAAGATCACAAGACATGTCTCTTATAAGCGAAAAGAAAAGAAACGTATCTTAAAACACTTCGTTTTTTTGTATATATATATATTGGTTCAGGTGGATCTTGGGAAAAAACTAACTAAAGGCCATCGGCGATAAGTTTTTAGATCCTCCCTAAAGTGAGTAAGACAATTTAAACAGTTTTTTTCAAGAAATATCTAATTTAGACCATGTGATTCATTTCTGAGTTTAATTACTTAGAAGCGTAAGGCAGTCTTGCATAAAGTTAGTCACTAAAAAAGCAGAAGCAAAGTAAGCTTTTACGTCACACTGACATTATGAGTATCGTATCCGCGTGTTCATGGTTTCCGTAAATTAGATCTACGCGTAGAAAACATCTTGCTCATAGTAGAAATAATCATAAAATTACGAAGCACAGACAGACATTACGAGAAGGTAACCGATTACTATAATCATTAATTCAGCATTCGTAACTAGGGTTGCCAGCCACCAAATATAATACGGAATTGCCCCGAATAAAATGGGAGGCAACAGTATATTTTCCATTGCGGGGACGATTTTTAATAGTAGAAATAAGTACTAAAAGACTAAAAGGTTTATGCATAGTTTAATGCGTTTAAATTGGGACATATAAAAACGTTTTTAAGATGTTGAAAACACTCGACAGAAAACACGAAGTAGGCTACTCGAATTTAGTCGTATTTTGTAGCAAAACACAAAAAACACTGCTTTTTTTTTTGCAAAACCCATACCTCATTTTTTTAGTAACCACATGTTTTTTTACAAGTGACCTACATATTTTTTGTCTCAGAAAAGAGAACCATAGGAACAAGACGTGTATGTACCTTTTTGGCAAAGTAGTGTTTGTTTAAGGATAAACACCTGGTCTCCAATAGAAGGCTAAATAATAATGATGCCTTCTAATAATGGCCGCGCTGCCAGCCTCTACAGGCCTAGCATTTTTCTGTCGACAATGAAGACAATGAAAGTGTAACTAAAACAGGCGGATTTCTTTCTAATTTAATGTTATCATCCGTATATATTTTCTTAAAGTGATGTTTTCAGGTACATTATTTATGAATTATTCAAGTACATTATTTATGAATTATTCAGGAACATTATGAATTATTCAAGTACATTATTTATGAATTGCCTGCATTTTTTTCAAGTCATAATTTTCCATACATTTTAATTAATTCTAAAATACCTTCAACAAGAAGAAAGGCTTTTGTGAGGGTCATTTGACAAAAACTGAGAAATCATGATGAATATGTGTCAGGAAACCAGCGCAGAAGACCTGTGCAGGGAGACAGGAAACCAAGAGAGTGACCTGACTCTGTACATTATGGCATTCAACAGTCGAGCGGGGGCCTGCTTGTGGGGCACCGGATAGAGAGGCTGGTTTCTAGTGTCAAAGCTTGGCTCAGTATTTATGGGGAAACCGAGGCAGTGAGAGTGAGGGAAGGGGCTGGCAAAGGTCTGGTGTCTGTCACTGTCGATCCCTGACAACATCTCCCTCTCTGTTTAAGATGGAGTGTGTCAAACCCGGAGCTGGTTGGGGCAACGAGGAGGACGTAGCGTGTCGTTCTGCCCCGCTGCAGGGGAAAAAAGCTATTCCACTGGACAATGCTAATAATCTGGCTGTGGAGCTAACGAGAGCCTTGACCTTTCTGCTCTCAAAGCCAGAGAGTCCCAAAGGCCTGCATCTCTACATGCAAGCTTTCCGACAAAATAAAGTGGAGACTGTAAGACTGATCAGGGGCAGACAGGCTCAGCACCTGCCTGTAATACTGACAGCATTTGTGGAGCAAACAGCTCAGCATATCAGCAGGGTCCTCGCTGAGAAGGAGCTCACTGAAGACACAGGGCATGAGCAGAGATCAAAGCTGGAAGAGGTGCTTGAAGGTCTCTGTTTCCTGGCAGCCATCGCCCCAAGGGACTCCCAGGTGCAGGAGCTGAGAGCCTTGGTTTTGTTCCACCTACACAGGTTTGGAGAGAGCGCAGAGGCGTGCTCCCTTGCACTTGAAGGACAGGATGTGCAGTTGGATCCTGATGTAGAAGGAAATGGGGAAACTTTCCAGCAGATGCCGCCAGAGAGGAGGGCATGCCTTTTGGTCAGTAGGGCAGCCGCTAATTTATCCACTAGGGGAAAGGGAGCTGAGACTTGTATGGATCTGGGGGAAGCCTTTGGCATCCATCCTGCAAGTGCGAGACAGCAGTTCTACAGACTGCTTTCCAGCCAAGCCACAAGGGCGGTCGTGTGTACAGAGATGAGGCAGGAGGCAGAACGGGGGCTGCTGCAGTACAGGGAGGCAGTGCTATCACGGTCTGACCTGCGCTCTTCTCAGGGTGTCGAGCTGCTGGACCCCGTGATCACCCAGTTGCAGGCCTTGTGTCACCTGGAGCCAAACGGAGGTGGGAGGGAGCTGCGCGTGCGGTTGGCCGACTGCCTCCTGCTGCGTGGGGAATTTAAGGAAACACTGTCCATCTGCAGCCAGCTGATTAGCGCCTCCTCCGCCTGCCAGAGCTACCAGAATACTGTGCATGTGCTTCGGGGCTATGCCTGCCTTCTCTCCGCAGACCATCAGGGGGCGCTGGAGGACTTCCAGGCAGTAATTGAGCACAGCGCCCCCCATCCTCCCAGCTGTGTGCGGGCACTCTGTGGCCGAGGACTCCTGCGCATGCTGGGTGGTTCCCACTACCTGGCAGCCCTGGACTATATGACCGCCAGTCGGCTTCAACATCAGGACACGGCTCTGGCTGTGCGGTGCCTAGTGCCCTGGAACTGCCGGGGCCTGCTGTGTACTGTGCTGCTGGAGCAAGGGCGCGCCATTCTGGAGGGAGCAGGCAGCCAGATGGTCTCATGCATGCCCACATTACACTCAGAACGTCTGCAGAATGATCAACCACAATCAGCGGAGGGCAAAGACAGCTACTCCCCCGCCAAAGAAGGGTACTGTCCTTGACACATTATTTACCTTTACCGTTTCCATTTGCCATTCCATTCCTATTTAGGGTCGCAGAGGGGCATAGCCTATTACAGACACTGCGGGCCCAAGGCAGGAAATATCCCAGGGTGGGCGCCAACCCATCATGTCTATTTACTTAGCAGATGCTGTTGTTCAAAGCTACATTCAAGTGAGGCAGATAATGCATCAAAAGCATTCATCTGTAATGGAGCCGTCTTAGGGGCTACAAGCTGGCCTTCCAAAGAATGATGAGTAACAAGTACAACTTAGCCCTGGAGACAGAGGTACACAAACATTGTTAGAACTTAACATCAAATAAGCTAGTCAAATCAAAACTCCCACGAGACTAATGCAAGTTACGGGAAAAGAGCATCTTGTGTGAGAAGGTGGCCGGGAGAGACCATAACAATGAAACAGTCAATGAAAACAGAGGGTGGGGGAGGGTCAGCGCTAGTTTGAGTTTGTTGAAGTGCTCATGCAAGAAATTGGTCTCGAGATGATTCTTAAAAGTTGTCAGTGGCTCTACTGACTGGATAAGATTTGGTAGCTTGTTCCACCATCAAAGAACCATGGAGGGAAAATGTCTAGACTGAGACATATTTTCAAATGTTGAAATTTTAGTTATTCATTTATTTAACCTTTATTTAGCCAGGTTTGTCCCATTGAGATCACAAATCTCTTTTGCAAAGGAGACCTGGCCAAGGTAGCAGCAACACAGTGTCAGTACAAAATCTTACATAAAATTACATAAAAAACATACTCAGACCATACACTTGCACACAGACAACCTAGACTCCAGAGTTTTTACCAAAACTTTAAATTCATTCAAGGGTATTCAGTCTTTCAGACGAACTTCAGCTTGAAGAGTGTTTCACGCGTCAGGTGCTGAAAACCAAAAAGATCAGCAGGTGATGATAGCTTGCTGACTGTGCAGAATGTAAGAAGATGTAGATCCTTAGGAGCAACCTGGTTTAGGCATGTACCATTATATCATAGGCTCTGACAGCACCAAGGACTTGAACTTAAACCGGTGTGAGCACATAGGGAGCCAAAACAGAGAGACAATGAGATGAGAGGATTTCAGCTGCCGGATTGTGAATCATCTGTATTGGTTTTGCCAGCACATTTTGGTAGCACTATCAGTACAGAGTTACAGTAATCAAGGTGAGGTGGCAAGTGCTGATAGATAAGGTCTGATCGTCCTGATTTCATATAAATAAATGTATAAGATCAGGAAACAGCTGCAATCTGGTTAGCAAAGGATATCTGTCATCAGTTATTACCTTTAGGTTTCTAGCAAACCTTGACAATGTTGATGATCCAAGCTGAGGAATATGGAGGTCTGGTTTGAAAGGAAAGACAAGAAACCTGGTTTTTGAAATGTTCAGGTGGAGATAGTGATTCTTCATCCACGTTCCGAGTTCAGCAAGATACACAGTGATCAAAGCTGAGACTCTGAAGTTCTCGTGAGGAATGGTTAGGTACAACTGGATGCCGTCTGCAAAAATAGTGGTAGGAGAAGAAATGTGATTGGATGATTGGACCTAGAGAGGTAAAGTACAGGCAAAAAAGACGGGGGGGGGGGGGGCAAAAGCTGAACCGTAAGGCATAGCATTGCCCCAAAAGACACCTAGAAGGATCTACTTAACAAGTAACAATCAAATCATCTCAGAGAATTCCCCATAATGCTGTGTCAAGGCCTGCAGGTCCAGCAGGTGGATAACAGATAAAGATCCAGCTCTTGCTGATCGCAGGGTGTCTACAACAGCCTGGAGGGCCATCTTGGTGGAGCATCCGGCATTTTCCTTATCTGTTTGATTTGTGTGTCTGTTGTTGCCATGGGAGTAGAATCTGGGTGCATTAGCTAGTGCTGAGTTGTGCCCACTGAGCCCTGTCCCCCTGGGTGTGGTTAGGACCCTTCTGGGAGTGCATGCCCTGGCCATGCTGCTGATGGAGTTGGAGCCCAGCACGGATGCTCCACGAGTCCTGGCAGCGGATGCTCTGTACAGCCTGCACCGGCCGGAGGAAGCCCACCGCTTGTTGCTGTCCGCCGGGCATGCGCAGGGCCGCTCACCTCTATTGGCCCGCTTGACGCTTCTGCAGCTGCACCGTGGCTTTCTGTACGACGCTAACCAGGTGGGTGATGCTGTTCCGGGGAGGAAGAAAATGAGCAATGGAGACAGAAAGCTCTCTGAATTCCTACAGCTGAGATCCAACAATTTCCCATTGCCCTGCTTCTGCATTGTAAATATTATGAATATTCCTGAAATTAAGATAAAACCTCACTCATGTGATTGTTTTTGTGTTTTTTTTTTGTCAGATTAAGTTAAAAAAATAGCTATTAGTATATTTTCAGATTTCCCCAAAAAATACTGTTTTCCAAAGTCACAGTTAAAACCTCACCTCAGGATGCAACATTAGAAGCCTTCCGAGGGCTTCAGAGTCCAGGTTGTTAATCCTCCACATCACCTGCTGTCCAGCTGCTCAAGAAGCTGATCCAGTGTGGTGACACCAGCTGCTTATGCCCCCTGCTGGCTGTGGCATTTCCAGAGGACCGGGCCTTGCTGCAAAGACACTGCCATGCGGCAGCTGAGCGCATTTTGGCGGCCCCCGGGAAAGAGCAGGATGTAAGGGAAGCCATAGCATACCTGTCTATTGCCATCATCTCCTCAGGTCAGTATCTGCAGACTTTGATTGGGTCTCAGGACCCATTCAGTGGATTAGTGCATTGTACAGAGAGATTTATTTTGGTACAAAATAATAAAAACATACAGCGCTCACAGAAAATCTTGGGACACTCGCTTAATTTAGAAATATTGCAAATTTATTGGTGCTTAAAAAAAATCATGAGTTAAATGATAACAGTATCATTGGGTGCTTTTAATTAGTAATTTAATTAGCCTTTGAAATAACAAAACAGTAAATGTGTGTTTAGTATTCCATTGCAAACCAATGACTATAACTATAATTAATACAAGATGGCTATTATGAACATTTTACTGAATGAGTCACTTAAATAGAAAATGTCAGTGTGGAAAATATATGCAGAAATGTTAAACGTTTGAATCCTCAGAGTGATTCTACTCTGTTGGGCCCTTGAGCAAGTCTCTTAACCAGCAACTGCTTCGTCCTGGGTGTGACGTCAATCTACATCCAGTCCTGCACGGAGGCCCTCCAGCGTACAGGGAAAACTTGCGGGTTGGTGGTAGGATTGGCACTCCAGCCACTGGAAAAAACCTCACACTGGTCCATTCGGACAAGTGTGGTGCTGAGGTATCACCCACCACATGGCTGCGCACAGGTTCTCAATCAGTGCATGCTCCTTATCTCTCTCTCTCCTCTGTTAAACATTGTTTGCCAATGGACTTTTGTATGAGACCAGTAAGACTGCCACACTTTCACTGAATTATTATTTAAACGTCCCGAGACTTCCAGTGAGCGCTGTTGTTTGATTTATGTATTCTAAGCATAAAACGGCAGTTTCCTGTTTGCGGATTTAGTGCAGGTTTCATTTAGTAATACTGCTCTCTGCAGGTGGTGAGGCAACAGATTCTTTGCTGGCAAGGGGGCGATGCTATGCCCGGATGGGACAGCACAAGACCGCCATCTTCGACTTCACGGCCATTCTGCGAGACAACACTGAGCACGTGCAGGCTCGGTGTGGACGGGGCTTCACATACCTGATGCTCAAGCAGCAGAAGGTATGGCACCGTATTTGCCTCCTTCTTATATGAACTGAAGCAAACTGGGGATTCATCCCTTTAAACGATTGCTTGTAAATGTCTTAATGCTGTAATGGAAGTAATCATTTGGTGAAGTGCTAACACTTTTTGAATCTGAAATTACACGGATGAACGAACAATTAAGCACTTCACTAGAACAAATGTTATTGTAGTCAACAATATGAAGCCAACATCTAGCCAAGTAGATCTGTTTTTCACTGCTGATCAGGATGCTACCAGCTATTGCAGCAGCTGTTTTAACTTTTGTTGATTCTTCCAAGAACACCAGGATTGTTCCTTCTTATTTCAAGCAAACAAGTTTAGACCCAAATGTGCCTTCAAACTATAGACCCATTTCAAAGTTGCCTTTTATCTAAAATCCTGGATAAAGGTGGCGGCACAGCAACTTACAGCTGTCTTGAGTTCAGTTTCATTCAGCTGAATCTGCCCTTTTGATGGTTTTTAATCAGCTTTCATCGCTGCTGATTCAGGTTCTGCGTTGGTGCGTTTAGATACCATGACATCACATTTTGATGAACAGATTGGGAGACTGGGTAGATATTTCTGGCTCCGCTTTGGAATGGTTTAGATCTTACTTCTCTGATGTTTCTCTATATTTATGCAACATTAGTGAGCTGATGGTAATTGTTTCTAACCTGGATATAGAGATGCTTATTCACGCATGTCTGATTTCTCGCTCTGACTACTGTAATTCTCTGTTGTTCTCTCTTAGTAAGGTGACTTCATGCCACTTACAGCCAGTTCAGAATGCTTCCACATGTCTGCTTACTAAATCTAGCAAATGGTCCCATGTGACCTCTGACTTCCCGTTGAAAATCTCGGCACTGGCTCCCGGTTTCTTATAGGATCCAGTTTAATATTTTAATTAGTACATTTAAGGTTTTTCATGTCCAGGCCCGGGTGATTTACCTGATTTACTTTATCCGCACTGTGCTGTGTTGCTTTAAAGTCATCTGAAGAAAACTTGTCCCACACACCTGCCTGAAAGCTCGTGGTAATGGAGCTTTTGGGTATCTAGCCCCAGCTCTGTCCAGTGCATTGCCGCTGTCTTTGGGAAGTGCGGCCAGGGCGGAGTCTTTTAAATAGCGGGTCAGATAATCTTGTTAAACAAGGTTTTAATAGATTGTAATCATATTTGCGCTGCTGTTAGTCCTTCCTACTATACTGCTGGATTTTCCATCTATCAGTTAAATGCTGATTTGAGGAGTCACTAGAGGCTATGCTCAGATTGTTGCATATTGTCTCTATCCTGCTGTTTATCGCCTCATGTATATTTTATTTTATTGTTGTAAAGCACTTTGTGACCTATTTAAAACATAACTTTGGTACGGGTTTTATTGTATTCCCTGGACAGGAAATACGTAGTGTTTTTGTACCAGCCTGCCACTGGACTTTCTCATTAGCATGGTGACTGTCAAGGCTGCGCAAGCAATAAAAAATTTGGAGTTGCAGTGGCTGTTGGGATTTGGGAATTCATGTAATACAGAAAGAGCGTCATCTGGTCCTAATATCAGTGTGTGCACTGCAGTTCAGTGTTCTGACTGCTTGAGCCACTCTGTCACTCGCTTTTTGCCATTGCTCATGTATTTATTAGTGTACCTTTTAATGGTATTGAAGTTTATAGAACTGCATATAAAAAGCATAACTCTCATTGTGTGTGAAATATGGTTAAAAATGTTTTTAATGTTTTTAATACATTAAACTTTGAACTTTGTACTGTCCGCGCCTGTTTTCCCAGGAATGCATGAGTGATGTACTGGCAGCGCTCCAAGTCGATGTTCATGCTGTCACTCAAGAGATTCTATTGCTGAAGGACAAGACCAGGAAACTTGTGTGTGATTGGCTGCATCAGCACTGTAGGGCCAACCTCTCTGAGATCGTTGGAACCAATCCGATTCCTTGTGGGGAGCAGCCTCTCCGGCAGGCCTTTCTTATTGGAGGAATCTTGATGAAAACTGAATGCCTAGAGCCCAGGGGGAACCTCCTGTACGTCGACATATTAATCGCCAAAGGTTAGACAGAGGATGTTTCTCAATATGCGTATTTGACCAGACTTGTGTTCTCGCGTACCCATTTTGTGTCACCTTCCATTGCCGATGACCAGTTCCAGTGCTCAAGAACTGAAGTAGTGAGGACGGTAAAAATCCCCGGATGCCATTCTTGCCCTGCCTCAGATATCAACTGTGACGCTGTGATTTGCATGCCTCAGACAATCCTCCTTCCCCCTTGTAGGTGATCTAAAGGCAGCAGGTACACACCTGTGCAGAATCTTTGGCCAGGAGTCACAGGAGCCTGAAGCCCAGGCCAGGTGGGGAGTGGTAGAGGCGTGGAGACGGAATTTCTGGGCCGCAGCCAAGGGGCTAAGCGTGGTGGCGGAGTCAGAGCCCGTCATCCTGGACTTCCTGCTGAAGCTCATCAGCGCGGCTCACAGGAAGCCTCTGGCGCAGGTGGGCGGACACAGGTCCTACCTCAGTGCATCCTCATAAACGTTACGGGACCCCATGAGTCACACACTGCACACAAGTAAAATTATTAGGAACCCATTAAGATAGACTTTATTGTCATTGTACCGAAGTACAATGAAATTTCTTCAGGGAGCACTGAGCCACCGGGTGCGTGTGTTGTAATTAAGAAGCCTAAATGCCACAGTCATTACACACTTCAAGGGAAAATCATCATTATTGTTATCATACCACCATTGGCAGCTGTGACTATCCCCTTATCTGAAGGGGGGGAACGTTAAGACAATTCCAAGCCCTAAACATTTGGAATATGGGTTGAAATGCTGTCTTTTTGACAGGCTTCCGCCCATGAAGCCAGCTACTTCTCAATTTGTGGTCAGTGGCAGCGAGCGTTGGAGCTGCTCACTGTGGCGGTGCGAGCGTCCGGGGAGGGCAGCCTGCTATACTGGCGGCAGCGGGCCGCCTGCCTGGCACGCCTCGGCCTCCACCAGCGTGCCACCTCTGACCTGGACCTAGTGGTGCGTGGCCACAGAGAGCGCGGGGACAAGAGCCCCGAGATGTGGGCGGAAGACCTGTGTCGCCGGGGGCGGAGCCTGATCTTGAGCTCGCGAGAGGAGGCCGGCCTACGGGATTTTGCTCAAGCACTAGAGATGCATGCGGAGCAGGCACTGCGCTGCATCGAGGACGGGCCCGGCACGGAGCACCTCGCTGACTGCTTCCTGCGGGAGGCCCTGCGGCAGGTGACGGAGCGGCAGCTGGGCCACGCCTGGTGCCTGACGGAGAGTGGCCTGAGGGTGGACGCTTGTCACGTGGGGCTGCGGCGCCTCAGGGCTCGGATTAAGCGAGAGGCTGCTGGCTCCTGCATCGTCCACTGATGGATGGAGCCCCCTGCAGGGCGGCGAGAGAAATTACATCCCCCCACATTGCCACAGATAGAGAGGCCCACTGGAAGTTCTCCCAGCCAGTCCAGCCGTCTCTTTGGGTTGCTAAAGCGGGGACCCACAAAACCTGCCAAGGGGGACTGATTCGTCCCGGTCAGCAAAACGGGGGTCACTATGTCTTTGACACTGTTATTTGGGGAGTTTTGGGTATTCAAATGGGTGGACAAATGCCAACCAATCACAAACCAAACAAACCTTCACTACAAATTGGATGGGAGGAAACCAAGTTCGACTTTTTGAACTCATACAGTAGAACAGTCCCCAGCCCCTCGCGACACTGCAGTGACACACCGTACAATGGTGCCTCCGGCATTTAATATCATGTGTGACATCTAAGGCATCTATGACATCTGCAAAGAAATATTTTTTGAGGAAATGGAACAGATGGAGGGTCATCATGAACATGTGCGGAGTTGAACTCTTAGTCAATGTCTGTTTTCAGGATCTAGAAAAAAGGTATTCTCTTCTCAGAGTGGCTGACAGGCTGGGACATGGCCAGCCTGGGTACTTCTGCCTCTTCTCTATTCTCGTCATAAATCTGCCTTTTTTCTGGCCACAGAGTTTTTGTTTTAGTCTTACTCATCAACAGCCTTGTTAAATAAGTGTGGATTGATATAGTGTGTACTTGTTGCTACTCTGAAGATCCAGCTTAGATCCAGTAGGCTACCACCTACTAGGAGAACGAGGCTGGACGTAGCCAGACTCCAAGATCAAGCTGTTTCTGATGAGTTTGCATGCAATTTATGTGAAGAACTGCTGACTCTACTGTGATGTGGGAGACCTTCTGAAGGCTGCTGAGGGTTGTGTTGGTGTTGCCAGTGTTCCCAGAAGGAGGTGCTTCATCTCACAGGGCACCCTGGATATTATCGAGAGGAGTCGCAGCACACGACTTGGTGGCAACTCCCAGTCTGTACTGGGAACTGAGAATGATGGCTGTGAGGGGTCTGAGGGCAGATAAGAAGGCATTTGTTAGACAAATCTGTGTGCAGGTGACACACCGTCTGTAGTCTAGTGACCCTCGTCCTGCTTACAGAGGAATGGTAGCATTACGCACATCTGAATCTGTTCCTCGGAGACTTGTAGTCAGGGTGAGTGATGGAACGGTCCTTATGGATCCCAAGGAGTTTTGCTGTGTGGTGGGTGCAGCAGTGCGCTGCGTCAGCGCATGCTCCCCAACCTGACCTGACCTGTACATGTAAATGATAAAGATATTCCCCACATGAAGCTGGAATTGTTTTGTTGGCTGTTTTGACACGCAAATCTAACAAAACTGGTCATGTCCCAATATTATTTCTTCTTTCCGAAGCTGCATTGAAAACGTGAATTAATTGTTAAATCTATAAATTCTTCTATGATTTTCCTCCTGTAACTCCATCAGTTTTTATTTTGCATGTGTAATAAATAACTTCTTGGGCTGGTTGCTGTCATGTTATCACATCATTTAATTCCTAGACTTATAAACTTATACATTTATTTCAGGTTTATTATTGGCAAGAATCGAAAATGAAAGATCACCTAGCTTGTGACCAACACCACTCAACCTGTTCTTGTACCACCATTGATTTGCATTTACATTGTCTGTGCAAAGGTCATTCTGCTTGTTAGGCGCTGTCAAGACAACCATATACAGGAATCCCCGAAGACAGAGGGGGAGAAGCAATAACATAAAATAAACAATGCAAAAATGCCCTTACAACGTATAGAACAATTCTTACCGTTTATCTAATACAAATTCCTTCAAAAACATTACATTATGATAAAGATGGAGTCCAGTCCCTCACCACAGCCAGGCCACTGTAATCGTGATATTAAATTTTCAGACTGAAAAGATGGAACCAAAGCATACCTGTCTGAAATTGCATACTTGTTTGCTATGTAGTAGACGAAATGTAGTATGCGAAGCGAGCATTATGTCCGAATACTCAGTATGGATGAGACAGCAGGTGAACGGTACTCGGGTGGTATACTACATTCTGTGACATTCCGCCGCGTGCAATCAATGGACCCTACGCTATCCCATGAGGCCTCTGGAGCCGCAACCAGAGATGAAGAACGCTGCATGCTCAGACATTTGTGTCCAGATGGCATAGGAAGTGCTGTTTCCATACAGATGTAAACCGAAAATAATACTCAGTTATGTAAGTTGACTCGAATACATATTTTTTTCATTCATAGCTCTTAACAGTATTTAAGTTTTGTGGGGGTCGAGCTACGTCATTGGTAAACATCCGGGTCAGATAATATTCAAGATGGTTACCAAAGTATGTCTGATTGCATGCATACTGTTATCATGCATACATACAGAGAGTACATACTACCTTAAAGTAGCAGGCTCAAGTAGTAGGCTTCTGAGGAAATTTAGTACCTACTGTGTAAGTATGCAGTTTCAGATACATCATTAATCAAGTCATATTTAAAAGATAATACCGATAAAAAATTAACACGACGACTTTTTTTTTGAGTAATGCGGGTTGGTGTAAATGGAAATGTCAAAATGTATGCCCAAATCAATTTGAGGGTCATTTAATGTGTCATTTCACATAGGAAAAGCCAAGTAATATGAAAATAAATTTCATATGTACTTTCATATTATTATAAAAAGTCAGCACAGAGCCATAAACTATAAACACCCTGTATCTGTTTCCTGTCCTTTGACTCCATAGCCTGTTTTTAACTTAATTGTTTGAGGGACTGCACCCAATGCCAGGGGAAGTCTTTTTTATTATATTTAAAAAATTAAAATGGCTTTCATCTGTATCTGTTCTCACGCATTCATTAAAATTAGCATATCCAGCACGGCACAACATAATCCTGGGGAAGGCCCCGTAAAATGAAAAATACACAGACCTCAGGCGGCAGACAGTAATACTAAAAATGGAAATTCTCCATAAAAGTTCATTCATGAGACACGGACCTTTATATCTCTCAACAGCCTTTATAAATCATTAGACAGCATTCGATGAAAAAGGTCAGTAAGCGCTTTGATGTAGTTGATAAGTGTAGATCCCAGTGGTGTCCTTCTAGGCGATTATTTTTACTGTCTGCTTTTACAAAAAAACATCCAGGATCACAACATCAACAAATGTAACATAAAACACCATATAAATGTCAAGAGAAAAAATAACCAGTCTTTAATGAAAAGAATTTTTATTTGCCATTTCTGTGAGTACATCGTAATGAATCTTTTGAAATATGCATGCTCCCTGGGTCACTGGAGAAATGGTCTGACCCTGTGCTTGGGCCACAAACTGCAAATTCGGAGCATATTTGGACTGGTCTGGGTTGAGGGCCCAATACGATATGTCTCCACGTGCCCAACATATTCACCTGCTTGACATGTCCGATCAGTCACTTAACTATGAGTGGAGATCTATCAACTGATACAATGGATAACGTGTCAAACTATGAATCAAAAGATTCTAGGCTTGTAAGCTTGACACCTGGCTGACTCGAGCACCCCCATTTTGTGGATGTTTAGTGGTTCAGCAGGCTAAGCCTCTGTGTCTGTGATCGGAAGGTCACTAGCTCCTGCCCCAGCCTTATCAGAATAGTCACATATCTGTTGGCCATTAAGCAAGGTGCTTAACACCAGCTCCAGTGATGCTGCATGTCAATTGAACCTGCAGTGCCAGGTTTGCTCTCACCTGTATCATCCTGATCATGTGAAGTCTCAGGACATCCCACGGGGCAGATTGATCAACTGAGTCGAACGCTTTATTAAAATCGAGAAAGGCTGCAAAGATACCCTGCCAATATTTGTGTTTGCACTTGATGAGAACCCTCAGTGGCAGGATGCGGTCAATGGTAGACTTCCTAGGCATAAAACCAGATTGCTCCAGTTCCCTTTCAGGTGAGCAAGTGATCACAGATCCTGTTGATGATGACCCTAGCAAAGACCTTATTTGGCGCTGTTATCAGGACCTTATTTGGCACAGTGTTATCCTCCTGTAGTTGCATAATCCAGGCGATCACCCTTCTCTTACCAGATAGGGACTGCAGTTGGGATCAGGGACCAGTCAGTCGGGATGATGCCTGTCTCCTAAATGGAAGGCAAAGATTGCTTGCAATGCCAGGAGGACAGCCTTACCACCAGTCTGGAAAAGTTTACCCCGGATACCACAGATCCCTGCAGCCTTGCCTACCCTCAGCTGGTTCACCAACTGTGCAATCTCAGTGGGACTGGGTGGTTCATAGCTAATAGGAGGATAACCATTTTCTTTTAAAAGTCATCAAAGTGTACTGGCACTACAGAGGGCCTGACAATTCCGGCACCACAGTGTACGCAAATAGCTACTTCTAGGGATGTGAACAGGCCAGTTTCACTTTTTCTCAGATGCAAGTGAAATCAGCTAGCTAAGTCAGCACGCCCTCAGAAGTTGATACCTCACGACCCAAAAAAATTGCTGGGTGTGGGGTTAATGACTGCAATAGCTGTCGACCAGATGGGGCATGGTGACGGAAAAAGTAATTTTACCGACTGAAAATGGTTCCGTAACCCATCACTTGAGAGACATTACCAAATACGACTGAGCAGCTCTGATATAAGGCTTGGACAAATGATTCCAGGGAAGATGGTGGCGCAGGAGCTAGTGCTATCATTTAGCAACTCGAGGATTGCAGGTTCGAGCCTTGGTTCCTCCTGACTCCATCAAAGTGTCCGTGAGTAAGACACTAAACCCCAAATTGCTCCTGGTGTGCAGGTTGGTGCCTTGCATGGCAGCCTTTGCCACCGGTGTATGAATGGGTGAATGTGAGGTGCTTTGAGTACTTGTAGGAGTAGAAAGGTACTATATAAATGCAGTCCATTTACCATTAAACAGCCTAAAATTTACCATGCAGCTTCATAAAGGTTTAGAGGACTTAGTCGTCTTAATTTTTATTTGTATTGTTCATGTTTGATAAATAATATAAATTCACAGCAGAATCATGAGGCATACACACAATTTTACTTTGTATTAAATATCTCCCTTTGGAGCCCAATCCGTGATACAAGTGCATTAAGCTTTTCACTATATACATATAGAGTATGTGTTTGTATATATGTCAAAAAAACTTCTAACTTATGGGGAGCCCATAGTAGTGGTTAGATAGGAATGAGAAAGGAATGAGGATTTATTAGCTCTAAAGAGAGCTGAAGAAAACTAACATAAGAGGGGCTATGATCCCTATCCTTAAATATGCAATCATACTTAGACTGCTTTTCCATACACCAAGCATGGATCGATGCCTACAAAATCTCCCTCTTGCCTGTATCCCATACATATGTCTGCCTTCCCAACAGTTTAATTTTTCACAGGGATCATTCTGGTAGCCATTCACTGGGAGTGTCTGTTGGACTAGCTGAAGGCCCAAAGAAAAAAAAATGCTATGAATAAGGTTCAACTCGCGACTTAATTTTTTTTATGTATGCAAAAGTAATCTTGAAATATTCATTTTACAGGAAAAGGTAGCAGGAGAAAATCAGGCCAAAGGAGATTTGAAAGGTAAGCGTGCTTCAATCGATTCGCGGTGTGCAAAGACTAAGCATTTCGGCTAAGTGGTTAGCGACTGGGCCTGCCCCAAGGCTAAATGCAAAGACAGCAGCTGCTGGTAATCGTTCCTTTGTGCGGTTTGCTTACGCAACTCAGATCTATTGTAATCACTTCAGAAGTGGAAATGTGATCCATAGATGCAAATTATGCTCAGACTAATGTCGATCACGGTACACGTTACCACATTTTATCACACAGCTTTTATCATTACTTCTGCTCTTTATAATATGTACAAGTCGGCCTAACATTAGCGTACAAAAAGAAACGCAGTAACACTTTGTCAAATAAAATAATTTAAGCCTATCAGTAATACAATTTATAATAGTATTTAAACAGTCAGAGCAATAAAATAAGATTAAATACTCTACTTTGATCCATCTGTACACCATCAAACCCCATATCCGATCTTTAAATATTTTTATCCTTATCATTTTTCTGCTTTATCTTTTTGGTCTCTTTAGTTTGTAGCAATTAAACAGACATTAAATTGAGTCTGATCATGCTCACGTGAAATGAGCATTATGTTACAAGACATTAATCCTCAGAATGCTAGGAAATTGACTAAAATGTAAGAACTCTTATGTGCCGCCAGCTGTGACTCTCTTATCTAGTTTTTTCATCTGTTTTGTATCAAGTGAAACCCTTTTAGCTTCAGATATCTCATTTATTAAAGATAATCTCAATGGAAAAATATGAAGCAATGTTTTGCACATGCTGTTCAAGCATGTTTTTTGTATATTGCAACATTTTTGCTCGGAAGTCTTGTTTTTCCTATATATCCCCAGTTTTATGGTAAATTTTATTAACACTTTGTTTTTTACATAAAAGTCATTTGCTGCCATTATACATGTTTGTATATTTATATCGACCAACACTTTTATTATTATTATTTAGTATTATTGCTCTAAAATAATCACTAAAGTGACATTGTGAAACACCTGTGTTTAAATTCCAGTGCTACATAAAATTTATATGTAGAATATACAATGTATATGTTGAATATACAAAATATAAGTCAGTTACAATGAATGCTATTCACCAGCACCGTGCAGGGACTTTCCGAGAGGCAGGTGCGCTTTGAATCATACATTAAATGGCCAATCATTACCTTTAAATAGATCAGCAAAAGGGGCAGGTGTTCAAGCACCCCCTGCATGTGCCTACTGTTCACCAGTGCTGAAGTGGTTGGAAGATAGATGTGTGGATGTATGGGTTTGTATCCTAGGAGCTCTGGACCTGGTGATTCTTAGTGGGATGCAGATAGGAGACTTAAAATTTGGTTTTTGAATGATGCTTAATTGTGTACTTAGGGATTTGGGACTGGTCCGCCACAGACGTTTTATCCTTAGTGCAATAATTCAAAAAGTATTTGATTGATTTCATTAGCAGGCAGTGTTACTTGGACAGATAGTCTTCCAGTCAATGTCTGGGCAAAATGTAAGTGAACGAATATGAAGTCCATTTAAACTGTGATACCTTAAATCCGACAAGTTACCCCGATAAGCCAGTAACCCCGCTTCATAGTACAGGCCACAGGCTTCTCTGTATAGTATTCGTGAGGTTGTTAAGTGATTTTTTTAGGCAGTCAGTTACTTATATGTAAATTCTGCTCTCCTTTCTTTTTGTAAGAAATGATCTATTATCCTACACCAGCACACCAGTATGAGCTAACTACAAAACTAGTCAACTAAAAATCACTGAACTTTCACTGAAAATTAAACAAATGATCTAACTCAAAAACTTGATGATAACTATATTCATAATATTTATAAATGTCAATGGAAAAAGATGGCATATCTAATGATAAACTGCCACTCTGGGTTGCAACGAAAAGAGTACGTCTTTGTATGCGACAGAATGAATGAATGCTACGAAACAACACCTCCAGTCACATGTGAAACTTGTCAGTCGTGTACATTAGTTGTTATTTGTAGTTTATCCTGTCTTGGCAAGATGTTTCCTAAACACTACACAGAGAAGCCTGGGTTCCAAGTGCGTCTAAAATATCTGATCTGTCCAATCAACGTTGCCTGCTTATGAAGCACAGCGGGTTCCAGAAATACGTCAATGAAGCATATTAACCAATAAGCTTTAATTTGTTCTCCATTTAGAAAAGGCGTATAAAAATCTTCTGTAGACTTCCAATGAAGCAGAGTCAATATCCGTTTTTATTTACCCTGTTCTCAAATGGAAAATTAACGTATTTGTGGTCGAAAGCAATTCCCGTTCAACCATCAGCGCTGTAGTTTAATCAATAAGATGTATTACAATTTTAGTCGCAAATGAAAATTATTTACATTGATACCTTGACTGATTGAATTGTTTTGGTAGTTTTATGGGGGAAACCAAGCTTCCCGTGTAGGCTTAGAGCAATCATTTGTGGTGATTATCTGCTGCTTACTTCATTTTGAAACAAACCACTAAAATAAGCAGTGTCACTGGTGATTGCATGCACATGAAAGGATGATCTTCCGTGGTGTAGGGGTCACGGGGCGTCCGGGGAGTAAACTGTTGTCCTTCCTACAGCGTCTAGTTACACAGGATGTCTGACTGCATTACGTATAAAATTAATGGAAATAGTCAAGCCTAATAAAATGGTATGAGATAGACCACAAAGGAGACATCAGAGTGTGGGTACCGAACCATAATTTTACAATAACAATCATGTTGTACCGACGGGTCACTCAACAAGCAGATTTGGCCTTGAGCCAACCTTCACTCAATATTATTGTTTGCACTTCCTGTAAGGATGATCTCTGGCAACAGGAATTCCTATTTTTTCCCCTTTACTTACCCTGTGTATTACACAACTAGAAAGGTTTATTTTAAAATGAATTTGCTTTTTCTCATAATTACGACAGTAAAGACTTGGTCTGGCTAAACTGAAACTGTGGAAACCCACGTGCACGATGACTAATTATATCGACTGGACTGCTAAGTGTGAGAAGAGTGCGTGTAAATCATATACTTATAATTGTATTACACACTTTCAAATCATCTGGATGATCTGTTCTCTATTTGTCTTTTTATGTGAAATGATGATGATGAAAAACAATAACGTAAGCTATCTGGTACTAAGCCTTTTGCATGTACCTGTGATAACAGGGTGGGGATTATTCTACATTTTAAACTACTCAGACAATACAACCACATGATATATTATTGTATATGTATATATGACGTTTATAATTTAATTAGTACCTTAGATATAGATTCAATCCTTATGTAAAAAATGTAATCTTATAAGGGTAAAAACCCTATTGAATATTAATCACATAATGTGTTAATGCTTTAGTATTTATCACTTTTTATTGGATATCTGCTGACATCACCAGGTACACACAGGTGAAAATTAAATAGCAATACAAAGAAAAAAAATAAGTATTAAGTATTATACGCTAACAAGATCGGATTAATCTCCTCTAGCCTAAGCGCCATTTTCAGTCCAAAGACTTGGCTTTTCCTTGACAAACTCTCGCGTTTCTCCTGAACTGCCGCAGGTTGCAACCTGAAGCGCTTTATCTGGAAGGAACGCTGAGACGCAACAAGAAAAGAACCGTAAGCAATATTAATAACAACGGAACCACCAAACGCCGCACACGCTCGGTATCCTTCTATGAACACCGTTCTTTCAGTACGCTTTATTTAGTAACTGATCGTATTTCTTTGCAGAGCAGTTTAATATCGCATAATTGGGCTGGTAAGCCGTAAAGAAAACATTATTTGAAAACGCAAGAACGAAGTCTCGCGAGAGTATGGGTGCACGTGATCTGTGCCCGGGCTGCGCTCCGCTCCGAGTTGATCAAAGTAAAATGTTTCTGTGTCCAAATGGTGATCCAGCAAAGACATATTTGTGAAGAGCCTATTTTATTTCATTATATTTTAACTAGACAGGTGCTTTGGCTGTGTAATGTGTCAGATTGCGTGTGTATATCGTTAGCCGGTATAGCATGTTAGCAGGATCGCTTAACGCACCGTATAAACGTTGACAGCTGAATTAGGGTCAGATAACAAGATCTGAATAAATGTCAGGATACTAGACAGCTATGTAATAAGGTGGGGAAAGGAGCGTTTGTGTTTTTAATTCTATGTTTGTATTCTAAACATTGAAAACTTAGCTAACTACAAAATAGGAATCAACAGCCACGTTTATACACAAATTGTACTGAATTGTCAGCATTTTTAATTTTGTTTTATAAACTTCCTACCTGAAGGCTACGTCATAGGACCCTATTTTATGACACGTGCAGACTACAAAGCTACTTAAAAGATCCGAAATGACAATGGTCCCTCAATTCCTATTCAAGAATCAGCTTTATCATTTGGAAACTATCCAGTTTTCTGCTTGTACACAGTTTTCATGTTATTTATTATATGGGCTTGTTCCACACAGATAGTTCCAAATTACATGAATGCATGAAACTGGTTATTTACTAATGTAGCGGAATCAGTGCTGAAGCAGCTGGATGTGCTTTTAAGTCACGAGTTTTTAAGTGAAAAGTTAATGAACTCTGTATAAATTTGATTTAGGGGTAGTGGCTTAGTGAGTACCACTGCCTCGCGCTTCCCTGGGTCGGGGTTCATTGCCCTATCCCGCTCCATTTGCTGTGGCATTTGTATGTTCTAATCTTGCATGGGTTATCTCTGGATATTTCCATTTTTTCCCCATTCCAAAGGCATTCAGCAGTTAGGTTGTGTTTCCAAAATGCCGTACTGTTTGTGTTCCTGTAAGTGGCAGGCGTGCCATCCTGCTTATTCCCATGCTTTGTGCCCCGTGCTTCTGCGAATGTATTTCCAGACCACTTTGTGACGGTGCACTGGGTAAATGTTTGGAAAATGGATTGTATTTACTGTCCCCTCCCGCACAGTTCCTGCGCTTAAAGACTCCATCAGATTCCCATCACTGACTTCTGATATGGCAGCACGAGTAAAAGTCATCGTGGTTGGTGCAGGGAGCCGCGGACAAACATACTCCGAATTCGCTCTGTTGCATCCACATCGTGTGAAGGTATGGCTAAGCTTGTTTGGCTTAGTTTGTTTATGCCGATGTTGCTAGACATAAAGAATGACTCAAATTGGACGAGAACTAGAGCTTACGAAGTCATGATGCAGAATCACTACATAAACTGTTGTGGTATGTAAATGGAAATTTCACAGTGGGATTTTTGGACTTTGCATATTTGAGAATTGTGTCATAAATGTGTCATATTTTTAGTTTCATTAGATTGAATTATTCAGAGTAAAACCCCGAGTCACGCATTTGATTTAATTCTGATTATTGAACTGCTTATGAAAATCTGTTTTGCCAGGTGGTTGGTATGGCAGATCCAAATACGTTTGCTTGTAAGAAAATGCAGGAACTGCACGGCATTGATGACGAACATGTGTTTGACGGTACAGCGTCTGTGGCGTTCTTCATCTTGCTCCACTTTTGTGTTCTGAAGTGATTTCCTTTTCCCTCTTCATCTTCATCTTCATTCATCTTTTTTAAATTACATTTTATTATTATTATTATTATTATTATTTTTTTTATTATTATTGTCTTTTCAATTTTATTTTTGTCTTTTGAATTTACCTCTGGGATTATTAAAGGTTATCTATCTATCTAAAAATGTGATTTTTATATCTTTTATTTAAATGTGTTCTTCTGCCTTTATAAAGCACTCTGAATTGCCTTGCGTCTGAATTGTGCTATATAAATAAACTTGCCTTGCCTTACCAGACTGGCATGGTGTTGTGCAGAGGGAGAAGTTTGCGGATGCAGTGTTTATCTGTACCCCAGACCGGCTGCACAAGGTAAACTCAGGAGAATGGCATTCGGGTTCACACAGTTGTTCAGTGGGTAGCACTGTTGCCTTATGTCTCCAGGGAGAGGGCTTTGAATGTGTGGAATGTGTGCATCTCCTCCTGTGTTTCCTCGGTTTCCATCCCGCTTTGTCCTCTGCTGCCTCGGGCAGTGTCCAAGCTCACCACAACTGAACAAGCACTTGGAGTATGGATGATACATTTTGTCTTAGGGGGTCCTTTAGATGGAGCATACTGTACTTTAATTATAGTATAGTATTTACTATAGTATCAAGCCTTCAAAAGCCATGTTTCAGACATAAACATTGTATAGAATTGTCATGGGTCGTCATGATTCTCATTGTTTCAGCCTGTTGGAATGAAAGACCTCAGTTTTCAACACCAGTCATCAACTGTTGGGCAAATATTTTGAGTTATAATCATTCATTTTGACTGGCCCTGAATGCATGAAATGTATGGCAAAGGCTGGGTAATGATGCTGTCTGAGTGTGGATCCACCCTTTTCGAAAGGCTTTCATGGCTCCCAAGGCCGTCGGCACAAATGCATTACAGGGAGATTCCCTGGATTGTGGTGCCACTCTTTGAGTGTGTGTAATTGTGTTCTGCAGGAGCCGGCAGTGGAACTAGCAAGACAAGGTTACCACATCCTGCTGGAGAAACCCATGGCTGTGAGTGTTGGGTCTCTGCCTCCAAATCAGTGGTGGATTCCGTACTTTGTTCTTTTAAACTAGTGTTTCCCGATGCGATCTTTTGGGACCTGCCGACAACCCACAAACAAAACTGTGGATTGTTTGGCAGGGAGCTGGGAGGGAGCAAAAACGTGGACCATCTGGGGTCCAGGACCAGATTGGGAAATACTATCTTAAAGTATTACTGTCCAATGACGGGTTACAAGCAGTAAACACCTAATCTAGAGCAAATGTCACGGAAGGGAGGTCTGGCAGGTGACTGATTATATCACAAGTGGAAACGAGTTGTGGGCTATTTCAGATTAGACCAAAAAAAAATTTTTTTTTAATGATATAGAAACCATTAAGATAGGATGAATTGCTCATTCTGTGTAATTTATCTGATTTTCTTTGACTATTTTGAGTGACGTTTCAGTGGGTGAATACCTGCTCTCTTTACCCTTCTTGAGTGTTTAAGTAAAAACCAGAATTTCTTGGGTTTCTGTGCATAGATACGTTATGCACGGTTCATGTGCTACGTGACATAGTTTCCTTTTTCTTTGTATGTCTTTGTGTGTGCGTCATGCATCTCTGCTTTAGGTCACCTCCAGGGACTGCGATGAGATTGTAGCTGCCTGCATTGAGAACCATGTGATCCTCTCCGTGTGCCATGTACTCAGATATGATCCTACAATTAACAAGATAAAAGTCAGTGTCTTGCACACGCTACCTCTGGTTCTGGTTAGAACATTTTTTTAAGGTTCCGTTTCAGGTGCTGGGTGTGCTCTCAGAGCAAAGCACAGGTTTGTTGTTTTATACATCGGATCAGGCACATATGTTAAGATCTCCATATTTGTGGTTAATGCCGTCCACACTGGAAAATGCACTTTTTCAGGAGCTTATCGACAGTGGTGCCATTGGGGATCTGGTCCACATTCAGCATTTAGAACCGGTAGGTCAGAATCATCTTTTCTAAGATTTCAAAATGTGTGGTTCAGCAGGTTAGGAAGCTGTCATTGGAAGGTTGCCGGTTGAAATCCCAGGGTTGGCAGAGTGATGTCACCATCGGGCCCCTGACCAGGGCCCCTAATCCCCAGTTGCTCCGGGGACTGTCTGACCCTGCCTTTTCAGTTAGATGTTGCTCTGTATAGAAGTGTCTGCTGAATTAAAAAACAAAAATAAAGAAAAACAAAAAGCAGTGGTTTAGCAAGTGCATAACCCTGTCTGTCTTTGGTCCAAATAATTATGATATTTACATCTGACTTTTAGATTATTCAAATTCCGAAATGTACAGAAAGTTCCATCCATTTTTGGTAACTGCTTGTCCTCTTCAGGGTTGGGGGGGGAGGAGTCTGGAGCTACAGGTGCAAGGCATGGAATAACCCAGGATGGGGTACTAATCCATTGTGGGACACACTCACACGGTCATACCTATAAGCAATTTGGTAACTCCAATTAACCTCAGCATGTTTTTGGGGGAAAGCAGAGTTCGCACAGGAAACCCCATACGGAGAACACGTGAACTCCACACATGGAGCCACGGCAGAAACTCAAACCCTGGTCCCACAAGTGTGAGGCAACTTAGCAAACCACTGCGCCACTATGCTGCCTCTGAATAGAAAATGAAAAACCTTATAGTATTTAGCCATGCAGTGAGAGATGGTAGTCTGAGTGGTAACTCTTAGTACAGGAAAGGAGCATAAAACCCAGGGAGATGCAGCTCTGACTGAGGGCTTGCCTCTTCTGGAGGTACCTGTTGTTTTTACTCAAATTGCTTTGCCATCTTTATTAATGGCCCTATGAAAAGCTTTCAGATGCATTTGAAAAGAAAACAAACCAACCATTCAAAACATGCTGTGGTACAATGACTCCCCTTCGGGCCTCCACATGGCCGTCTCTTTGTCACTTTTGGCTCTTTCTGTAACGCTGCAGGTTGGATTCTACCATTTTGCCCACTCCTTTGTTAGAGGGAACTGGCGGAACGAAGCCAAAAGCTCCTTCGCCCTTCTAGCAAAGTCCTGCCATGATATCGACCTCATGCACCACTGGGCTGGCGGCCGCAGGTACGGTCTACTGCTGTGCTGCTCCTGCGGTATCGTGTGCCCCCCTTGTAGTCCAGAGCACAGCTAGCTTAATGATTACTTAGCAGCTGAGTATCTCCAGGAAAAGCAGAAGCTAAGTAGGACTCTCCGGTTGACATTGCTGTAGACCATAGGTTGAAACATAGTCCAGAACGCTGAGCACTGGTGATTTGATTGGTCGTGCAAGTGGCGTGTTAATGAGTCTGTCTTCTAAGGTGTGTCAAGGTGTCATCGTTCGGATCTCTCTGCCACTTCACCAAAGACAATAAGGTTTGTATACAATGATGAGAGCGTAAGACCTACAGCCTGTTTTACATTGAAACTTATATATTCTTGGCAGAGCTTGTCCTCTTCTCCTTATCCTAGCATCGCTGGCCTTTGAGATATTCACGTTTGAGTTTGTCTTTTCTGTCTTGATATGCTAGCCTTCTGCAGCTGGTGACCGCTGTTTGGATTGTCCTGTTGAAGCATCCTGTCCGTATTCTGCGTGCAAGATCTATCTGGATAGAGTTAAAAAGGTTACATGCAATTATTTCATTTTGCCCCCCCCCCCATTCCTCTATTTTTGTTAGCCCGTGACAAAATTACAGTGGTTTCAATGTTACAGTTTGTTAAAGTTAGTCGTTACTCTATCTTCGATGTTTTTATAAATATGATGACTCACATTGCTAACTTTTTAGTCGATGGTCAAGCTAACAGCTCAGAGAGCTAGGCAGGTACTGAGAGAACAGTCAGGGTGCACAGGGAAGGAGACTGGGCTACCTGGGGATAGTAGGTATCTTATACGACCAAAAAGATGAGGACACCAACTGGTCCAACGTCGTGACAAATTTTGAACAAAAAGGACTCAAAGGAGCTTAGTTAATGGATGGCCCTTGGGTAATGTACATTGGGTAATGTATATTGGGTAAGGCACGTTGGGTAAAGGTACATTGGGTAAAGGCACGTTGGGTAAGGCACGTTGGGTAAAGGCACGCTGGGTAAGGCATGTTGGGTAAAGGTACATTGGATAATGCACGTTGGGTAATGTACATTGGGTAATGTACATTGGGTAAGGCACGTTGGGTAATGTACATTGGGTAAAGGCACGTTGGGTAAGGTACATTGGGTAAGACACATTGCGTAAGGTAAATTTGCTATGTTCTACAGCTCATTATCTGACCTGTGTGCTTTGTTGACTGTGTCCTACTTCTGGGATTATTTTTTTATTTTGCACAATAATCCAAATTTCTAGAAAATGTGCCCTTTTACCTCACAATGCCTATTGACCAAAGTTTACATTTTAGCTATCAATTTGCTAATCAATTTTGTCAGTGATTTCACTCCAGTGTCCTGTAAAATTGTAAGAAAAATGCAAGAGAGCGCCATCTTCCAGCTGCCTATATGATACACGGTTGTGGTGAGGATCAGCTGATCCTGAAGACTGGATATCTGAGTGTATAGCTATTCGCATTTGTAGAGTTCTTTCGGTTTTAGGTAGGATAAGCAAGGTAACATAAAAACACACGTGATCATGATTTGAAGATTGCAGCTGTAGAAACATGAAGCTTGTGTGAATAGACCACAGCTGGCTTAGTTGGAAACGTTAGAAAACTGTCATTTCAAATTCCCAGATACCTCTCAGCACACCTGCAATAACACTGAATATCTGGTACAGGTGTGTTGGAAACTGGGAGGGAGAAAAAATGTAGTCTGGGGGTTCGTGAGGACCGGATTGAGAGAAACTGCTTTAGGGGATTGGCTGTCATATCCTGCTGAAAGTTAAATGTAAGCAGGTGTGAAATTCCTGGCTTGGTTATATGCTCTAGTTGAAGCGGTCAGCTTATGTAATTCCTGCAGGGGCACGTCCGCTGGCCGGTCTCGGTGCTGTGCCCCAGCTCAGTTCCCGACATTGAGACCGTGACAGAGGCTCTGCGTCGGGGTCCTTACGGCCGCTGCGTCTACAGCTGCGACAACGACGTCTGCACCAACCAGGTGAGGAAGACCTTTGCTGAAATTTGCAGGCCGGTAATACCGTCGTTTTCGAGGTTGGCACCTGGTGAAGAGTTAACTTTTTCCCGTCTAACCAGGTTGTGAACATGGAGTTTGATGGAGGTCTCACTGGTGCCTTCACCATGGTGGCATTCACAGAGGAAGTCTGCAGGCGCAAGACCACCATCTACGGGAGCAAGGTTGTCCCTTTCCCCCACTACCACCTGTCGCTGTACTGCAAATTCCACGTTATTTATGGATATTTATTATTATTTTTTAATATTTGTTTAATGTTTTGTCTCTTTATACTTACATCCCCGGTTTCACAGTTTTGGAACTTGGCAACATAGCATCTCACTGCACAGTATACTGAGTATAACTGTATGTGTGACAAAACTTTGATTGATTGGTTAGTTGATTGATTGAATGATTGATTGGTTAATCGAGTGATTGCTTGGAGTGAAGTGCCACCTTTAATAGACTCATTCTGATGTAGTATCTCAGAATGGCTTTTGGTTGGTATGACTGTCTTTGTGTGGAGGGCAAGGGAACTAGTGCAAATCGGAAAGCAGGTTACAGACAGCAGTTAGAAACCGGTGTCTGGGCTTTGGAGAGAAACTCAGTTTTGGTGTGAGAGCTGCTATCACAATGGGGACATCAAGCACTGCTGATGTGAGGCCAGAGTCATGACAGGGTTTCCAGTGTTCGCTCAGTTACAAACTATGTCTCTGTGTTTCACCGCTAAGATTTACATCTGCGGTTTTGTGTTGATGAATAAGGTCCACACACATGTCTTAAATGTTAGTATTATCAGATCAGTGCAATCTACAATTACGAGTTTGAACCCCCCCTCAAAATATGGAGGGGGTCTCGGCTTCAAACGTCCATCCATATTCCATTACCGCTTATTCAATACATGGTTACAGTGAGACTGTTGCCTACCACAGAAGACACAGGGCATGAGGTTTGGATGAGATCAGTCCACAGCAGGGAATATACTCATACATTACGGTTAGCTTGCAGATAACGCTTCACTTATGTTCATTTTCTGGAAGAGGACAACAGAGCTAACCACCAAACCATCATGATCAGTCCGAGTACAGGCCACCTGAAGACCTGCTTAGCTTTGTTCTTCTGTGGAGATGCTGGGCTTGTATCTTCTCCGTCCCCTTGTGGGATAATCAGTCTGGTATGTCTTTCATTTCAGGGAGAGCTGTCCTACGATGGTTATAGGCTCTCGGTGTTTGACTTCCTCACGCAGATGAGGACAGAGCACACGGTAGACATCCAGGCACTTGGAAACTTTGCTTCACACGGTCACGGTGTGGCCGACTACTATCTGGTGGACGCCTTTGTCTCTGCTGTGGCGGTGAGGAGCCCCGTGAATTTTAAATGAATAAATATCAAGAATCATCTTAAGAATCAGATCAAATTGAAGAGTCCAGCCTTGGTGTGATTCAGTGTAATTCACTGCTGTTTGTGTTTTTTTGGCATGTACGAAAGAACAATGATTCATCCCTGATTCGGTCGGGACCCGAGGAGACCCTGGCAAGTCACAGGCTGGTGTTTGAGGCGGAACAGTCTCGGCGGGAAAACCGGGTGATATTCTGTGGAATGGACCAGGAAGATCAAGGACCAAAGCAGGAAGTGAAGAAGCAACCTTATTCCCAAAGCCCTGAAAATGTTTAAGGGGGGGGGGCAGGAGAAATACTTCGGGCCTTTGATTGGCCTACGTAGATTAGCATCAGCCGTGCTCCACTTCAAAAATAGAAGTACTAATTCCAATTCTAGAAGTTGTTGACTTGCAATTAAGATGAGCATAACTAACTTTTAGCAACTGTAAATTAAACAATGCTTCATTCTAGTCACTTTAGAGTTTCTACAGTATTGTCTGTAATACTTAACTGTTCAGTTAATGTGAAGAGAAATTAATATTGTATTGTGATTATGTATTCTATTGTGTTTTTAAATTACGTTTTTATTTCTAATTAGGACATGGTGAGAGCACAATATAATGTTAACGTTTATGAGCGGAGTCTGTCTGTGTTTTGTCGACCTCTGCTGTCCATTATTAAAACTGCATCTTCCACCTCCTGGATCACGCTATGGAATTGGCGATTTAAAAAAGCATTTCGGGACGTCATCAGAGGCCAAGGGGATGAAAGGTCCTGTCGCTCTCCCTCCTCTAGTCATGGTGCCACGTGTAAAAAGAACAGCTTAAAACTGGGATCATTTTGTCATACATTTTATTGCCCCAAAGTTAGCCTACAGCAATAGAGTGGTTCTAGAAAGTGTACACACCCCAGTTAAAATTACAGGTTTTTGTGATGCAAAAAAGACACCATGATAAATAATTTATAAACTTTTCCAACCTTTAATGTTTCCTATAACCTGTACAATTCAATTGAAAAACAAAAAAAATCTGTTACTTTTTCTCCTCAGTGGAGAACAGGACTGCGTCTGGCCGTAAGGTTGTGTGGATGACATCCGGGAACTAGAGCCTTCTCTTCAGGTGTACCCTGAGCTCCCACACTTGGGCTGACTACAGGAGACTTGCCCTGATGTTGGTGGGCCTTGCCAGCTTTGCTCCCTCCTTGACAAATGTGATGGCAGGTGGTGACCTCACTGGCCTGCCCGTGGGTTGGTGTTTCCGGGTTCTTGCCTGCTCTAGAAAGTCAGCGAGCACAGCTAACACTTTGTCATGGTGCCACCTGTGTCTGCCTTAGGACAGAGCGATCTTGCATCCTAACAGGATGTGTGGCATGGTCCCGTTTTTCCCGCAGAGCTTGCACATTGGGTCGTCTCTTATGCCCCATCTTTGCAGGTTCACAGGGGTTGGTAGGGTGTTGTAGACGACCCTTAGGAAGAAGATCATCCGGAATGGCTCGAATCTCCATAGGTCTGCCCATGTCAGCTTCCTCTTCGGGAGTTTCCACCTTGTCCAGGCTCCCTGGGAACCTAGCTCCATCTCTCTCGCCATCCTCCGGACCTCCTCAAGGTTAATCTACTCTGGATCCTAGATATTTGGGAGATTTAATTCGTTTTAATTATTTAATTATTTTATTACTCCTTTTCCTGTGCTGTCCTGCCCATTCTCTCAAAATTCAAGTGTGACCTATAACGTCCATGTGCACACAAACATAACCTTACACTCGTACTTTATGGCAACTGGACCTGGAGGAGAGTGAAAAAATTAACTTTATGGTCGGCTATTGATTAGCATAATTCGTTAATAAATATGATACATGGACACTAGGACAAGGACAAAGTCATACCTTACAGCACAGGTGTCAGACTCCAGTCCTGGGGAGCCAGAGCCCTGCACATTTTTGGGTTTCCCCTCGTTTAACACACCTGATTCAACTTCTTGTGCTAATTACCACATAG
>JAODKC010000107.1:3235212-3256263 GCA_026777985.1 Mormyrops attenuatus | reverse complement strand
AGCCCATCCTCCAGGGGATGGCAGAGGAAGCCCTAAGCCTAACCAGACCCAAAGGGGGAGCCCATCCTCCAGGGGCCAGTAGAGGAAGCCCAAACCCTAACCAGACCCAAAGGGGGAGCCCATCCTCCAGGGGGCTGGCAGTGGAAGTCAAATGAGCAAAATCCTAATTTACACAGTCCAAATTTTTGAGTGGCAATGTGAGGTCTTACCAGATATTTCTAATTTTAAAACAGTAAGATGATTCATTATGACCTAAGTCATCTACTAGCAGGAAAGTGGGTAGTTCACAGTTACAGACATCTCATGTTCAGCTATATCCATGTAACCCCACATTCTGAATGAAGCAGACGTCTCCAACCTTCCTCAAAACACTAAATACAGATCAGTGAGAATAAACAATAAAACCAAGATTATCTGTCTATTCTCCTACTGCTTATCCTGGTCAAGATTCTCAGGGAAGATTCTTTATTTAATAAGGTGCATTTAAGTGGTGTTAACAAAAATAAATTTAACACGAACACTGAAAACTCAGTTTGGATGTAAATTCAGTTTTTAATTCTGAACTGGCAAATATGTTAGAATGATAAGGAATCTTTTAATAAAGCTGTTCAGTTCTGTGGGCCAGTAGAGATTTCTTTCTGGCTTAAGTTTCTATTCAATTAAATAAAGATTTATCAGTAGGTGACTCACCCATGTGGAAATTTGGGTAATCCAGTACAGGGAGCCCAAGTGCCACTTTCTTAAGCACTTTGAACTGTGTTTGAATGTAGTAAAAAATGTAGTAAATGTAGTAAAAAAATATCCCAACGTTTTTCCCAACGTCGATATTCTGCACGCCATGGATTATAGTCTTTCTGTAGTAACTCCCTATGCAATATAATCAGACCTCTTTGAAATGAAGCATTTGAAAGTGAGACATTATGTCATATTAGTGTCTACTTGAAAGAGTCCAAGCTATGTATGTTTATGATATGCACAAAATCCAAAAGGTGAATTCACAGATGAAAGGTCACATTGTGAATCCTGTCTGACAAAAGTATATAATTAGAATACTTGCACCATCAGGCTCAGCGAATGTACATTTTTTGCCATTTTATAAATATTATGATCCCTGAAACTATTGTATAATGGAAGTCTTACAGAGTTCTCTAGTTTTCGTTCTACATTTCATTCAAATCTATGGCAGATGTTTTTGGGCAAGTCCTGACTGAGAGAAAGTACACACTGGGTCGACGGTACAGTTCAAAGGTTATTTTCCCTCTCAGAGCCCCTCAGCCCCCAAAAGACAATGATCTCAGTGTACACATCATAGTCAGGACATGTTTGGACAACCGATAACTGAGTGAGTGTACCTGCTTTTATGAAAGATAAGTGTATACGCCTGAAGAAAGTCCCCTTCTGCTACAAAACACAGCACGAAAACTTATATGTTCTACTGCTCTTAATATGGCCACAAAGAAAGGTGACAGTGCCTGTAATTATTATTAATCAGGACAAATGAAACAAGAAGACTTTTAATACACGAAGGTATGTACTGTTTTTGTACACTTACCATACATTTATTGTCTATCATAGGGATATCTTCTTTCAAGTCATCCTCATTTAATGGATCAAATGCAGTTTTTTCTCCAAAGAGCTGTGTTAATGTTGCTGTGTGTTTACGGCAGCGCTGTATACTACGCGTTTACTAACATCTGCAGGATCGCGCTCCCGTGTGCATGTGTGCGACGATGCATTAATGCGCAGTGGTGTCAGTGGACGGCTGAGGTGCCTTAATGTAGAGCAGGTTATATAACGCGTCTCCCTGGACTTCAGCAGGGCCAGGCATGTTCAATTTTCTCCAGGCTATCCTCAATAAATAAGATTAGTATTCCCCCCCCCCCCCCCCCCTCCAGTGCCTAAGAATGTCTGAAGCAGGTCTGGCTCTCTATCAAACCCACACTAATCTGTATCACTGACCGCAGGGAACACTGGACCCATTGTCGGCGCTCTGGCCAGATAGGCCACGGCCACTGACAAATTATTAACTGCCCCCCCACCCCCCACCTCCAGCCAGCACGAAAAAAAAAATAACAAGTGAGCCGTGCAATACTGAAATCCAGGCTTGCTGCTTGAGACGGGGTTAGACACTAGTTTCCATGTGGTCAGAAATACTACGTCATTTACTACTCTGTACTACTCTGTGTCCCGTTTTATTTCACCAGATTTAGTGGATGTCCTTATTCCACGTGACTTACGATGTGCAATATTTGCTCTTCCATAGAATAAGATTCACTGCTGATTTAATGCAGGATAAGGGCTTCACTACATCAGCGGCCTTGCAGCTCACCTGGGAACCAGCATATCTCCCTGGCTCAGCATTCTGTCCCTGTCAGGTGACCTTCAGCTGTGGGTGACAGAGGACGGACGCTCTGTTTACTTTATTTCTAGCCGCGTCGGAAAAAATCCTGCATATGAGCTTGTGGCTTGGGTGACCCAACCTGTTCTCCTGGCTGCAGGTTGAGAACAGGTTCCTCCATGGGGGCAGCTCACATGGGGCCTCGCTGCATGCAGCCTGGCTGAAAGTGCCTACTAGTCTTGAAAGGGATCTCTGGACCTTAATGTTGCAGGTTCAAATCCCAGGGGAAGCCCTGCAAATGTAGTCTTGAGTCTCCTGCTTCACTTCTGTCAGGAAATTCATAGCAGCACTAACACATGTTCTCAGTGAAGTTAGTGATGGAGCACAGGCTTATTTTTTGGCCTGCGTGTAACTTTATGAGAACACACACGCACTCGCTTTGCACAGAAACCCTTGGAATTTTAGCCCCCTGCTGGGTGGGGAAGGGGGGCAGTGAATCGAGCTCAGGCTGCTCTGAGAGTGACAGCATCAGGAGCAATGAACTGAAAACTGACTGAGATCCCGTGCCACCAGCTCCATAGCCCAGCCGCATGCAGACTGACAAAGTGGAGAGTAAGCCGTCACGTGCGGGCAATTTAGGGCAATTTCTACCAACACAGCAACACAAACAGAATGCCACTTGGGAAACTCATGGGTGGTCGTTTGACTCGTTTGACCAAGCTTAAAAAAAATTCAAATAATTCTGTTTGCTTCATGAGGATGATGGTTCATCATCTTATTGTTGCTCAATCAGCTGCTAAATAAGTGCATATGGCAGACAAATCGAGCGTGATTCCACCTCCGTTCCCTAGTAGTCTGAATTCAATGCGTCATTCCAATTTGGTTACGAAGGAACTCAGGTGTGCTTCCTTTCGGACGTAAGATCAGCACAAATCTCCTACAGTGATTGAGGAAGAGGATCTCAAAAAGGGTGAGCAAGATGAGGAATTAAGAAATACGCAAAAGAAAACTCAAGAGAAGATTCAGTGGTGATGTGAGAATAATGATGTGTCTATGGATGGGGATATAGAGGATGTGAGAACTAAGGGGCAAACTATATGCTCCAATTTGTCTGCATTGGTCCTGCACCCAGCATGCAAAACCCAGGTTCTCCCAGCCTCAGAAACCGCAGGACCCCAGGTTGTCCAAACTGAAGCCTGCTTTTTAAACCTCATTTGCCAACTGACTGGACAAGAGATACAAAAGGAACCTGAAACCTTCATGACCGATGATGGGATGTTTAGGGATTGAGCAAGAACCCCCAGAAGTGCAGCTGCATTAAGCACGGGATGCTGTCACCTCTTCCTTACCGCCCCCTACCCTTTTATCAAAGCTACAAAATGTTCAGAGCGTGTCATTTACGACCGACTGGCCCGCTGACTGTCGTGTATAGTAAAGAAATTCAGGAGGCGGCTATTGACCCAACTTGTACCTTCACTGCCGTTTCTGCAAATGTCCCGAGATGTCGGGGGTGTGTGAGTGTTGAAAGCTGGGCTTGGCAGCTCCGTGTGCTGTAATTATATTTTATTAGCTCCAGGGCAACAAGCAGAACCCTGTACCGCTGCCTAAAAATAAGCCCTAAAGTGGATGTACGTACAGACACACAGACACGCTGTCTGCATCTGTCAGGAGAGCAAAAGAAAAGAAAAGGAAAGAAAAGAAAGGAGAGGAAGAAGAAGGAGGAAATACATTTGGGTCCTAAAGGGCCTTTCTCACACGTGAGGTTGAGCCTGAAAAAAAACAGGCATGAGAAAAATTCTGTAATTCAGAGTATAATGAAATGATACTAATACATACCATGTGAAAACAATGGAATGATGCATTAAGATTGATTTGAGTTCAAAATAAAAATGCAGGCTGTTCCTGATTAGAGGTAAAGGGAGAGGGGAACAAACAGGAATGAATGAACGTGGCTGGAAGAGGGAATATTTTGACAGCTGTTTCAGGTTATGTGGCTTTTTGTATTTAATGCAGGTTATGTTGCCCAAGCCAGCGCAAAGACATGCAAATGTCATATTGTTATACAGAGGAGAAGCGGATAACAAACAGCGAGGAGCTCATTGGCAGCCAGAAGAGCCGTCACTGGCAAATTGTTTTATTGTTCTGCATAAATGGGACAGGCTCATTGCTGATAAGGTTAGTGCAACGCCAGCCGTTCCGTGACGGTCCCAGTAAAATGAAGGTGTGTGCAGGCAGGTGAAAGCAGAGAGCTTCCCACCTGGACGGGGGTGGGGGCGGTGATGAGAGACTCATCTCTGCTCAAAAGCTTCTAGACTTTCTGGAAAACACCCTTCCCCTTCCACACAACTTGGACAAAGGAGTCTCAATGCATGTTATATATGTATATGCATTGTATATGTGCAAAAGTCTTAGGCAGTCAAAGGAAATGATGTTTAAATGATCTCATTCATGCCGGTATAAAACTACGATATGTCTGAAAAAGTGTAAGCACTTCAAAACCTCACTTAAAGTGACCCCAGTATTTCCAGCAACTGTCCAATACACCCATATATTTTTTGACTCAATTGTTAGCTCATATGGATAATCAAAACTTTGTTGACTTTAACTAATATAATTACCTAAGTGAGCTGGTGGTGAAATTTAAGTATGGCTTAAATGTAAGTATGGCGTAAATGGCTGGGGTGCCCTTCTGGAGAGATTAGGGAACTGAACCGGTGTTCATCTAGCCGCCCAACTAGATATCAGAAACTTTTTTGTTTGTTTTTAATGTATTACTCTTAATGTTATAATGTTCCATTTTTTTTACTTATACAGACACACACACACACATACATACACTTACTACCCAGATAAATACCCTCAAATATTTCCATTGACTGCCCAAGACTTTTGCACAGTACTGCATATATAGTTTTATTTGGTTAATTTAAGGCATTATTTTCCAAAGTGACGTACAATTGAAAACAGGGTCAGACCGTCCCTGGAACAATTTGGGGTTAAGGGCGTCGCTCAATGGTCTAATGGTGAAATCAGTGTCCAAACTCTGGGACTAAAACCAGTGACCTTCTGATCAGTGCGTTCCCACGGAGCCACTCACCAGTGATTTTAACCTTAATGTACGTACTATGAGCCTTGGTCGGGAAGGGGCGGGTGTGCTATGGCTTTGTTCCTGTAAATGTGTCTGTGCCACCTCACTGCCTCTTCCTTTGAATAAGGCACCATCAGTTTCACATAAGACCTGGTCTGTCCAAACACGTGCCACCACGAGCACAGAGTGCGTAGGGGCCTTTGGAGGCGATGGCGATGTGTAAGGGCGTAACTGAAAGTGACAGGCCCAGTTCTCAGAAGGAACGTTTCTGTTGTACCCTTGAGCAAAGTAGGATTGCTCCATTAAGATGATGTATAAATGGCTGTGTAAAAGCCGTAAGGTGTGCTTGATTAAAGTGTCAGGTAACAGGGCTTTTTTAGTGTGCTTCTAGTTATTAATGACACTGTCTTGTTACTTTATCTTCTTCCTTAAAAATAAACTGACTGGGATAGACTCCACCCCCGTCCCACATTCACACACACAACCTTGCCCAGGATACGTAGCTAAAAGATGGATGGATGGATTCTTGTTTTAAAAATCTGCAGATAGTTCACAAGGCCTCTTCACCTACTGCCATTACGTATTCCGGAACATTCCTCCCCTACTACCCACTTCACTGTGATCTTTTAAGTTTTGTGTGGCTAATAAATTATTATACACTATCCGCTCTTAACCTTGAATCACAGCCATTCTAAAAGGAATTATTATCATACTGTAGTAAAAGGCTTACATTCACATCCAAAGCTTTTGTTTACATTGATTTTAATGACTGGAGAAAAACTGTCGAGTAGGAAACCCAGAAATCTAAAATACATAAAACTGAAATATTGTATCTGACCGGTACCTATGAAAGGGGTTTACATTGTGGAGATTAAAACGCCCATTTCCACTTGCAATAGATAATTTTTTCCCAGAACACTATTTTGATTTAGATGTTACTAATTTAAAATAGTAATAATAATTTAAACGCTCACATGAAAATGAAATAGCGGAGTATCAGAGCGCCTGGGGAGAAAATGCCCAGGCAGTTAGTGGCCTCTTTAAAACAGTGAGAAGCAGCTGTTGCCGCATTGTAGAGCCAAGGATGTGGGCAGAGGGAGTGCATTAGGGCAGTGGAATTCTACCAGGTCAGTCTGGTGTAAGAGGCCCATCTGTCACAGCCCGGCATGGGGCTCCAGCAGCACTTATACAGGACTCCCCTGAAACATGGGCGCAGACCCCGGTGCGCTGCCTACTGACCCGCAGCTGTGTGTTTTGGCTGCTACACGGCTACGGCCGTAGCGTCCCTCACATATCCGAGTAAGCCCCAGCCTTCCGGAACGTTTCGTAGCCAAATCTGTGTTTTGACAGCACGGCCCCTCACCAACACCCCGCTTGTTTTTTACCCTTAATCTGTGGCTTCTACTCTCAAGTCGAACACTTAATAACCAGACGCCCTCGGTTTCCCTTCCACACAGGCCCCTCGATTCAAGTGCTGGAGAGCCAACGCCGGCGCCAACACAGCAAAGCAGGCAGAGGGGGCTGCATTACACACGGCAGGTAATAATAGGTGGACTGATCCAGTTGGTGCGTTCTGCTGCTGACCCGCTCTTGAGTCATTGTCTCCCACACAACGTAACGCATATTTATACTTACCCTGAAAAGCTTCTTTCCATCTGACTCACATAATTGCCGCCATCGAAAAGAGGAAAGGATTAACGCCCGGTATGAACAGCAGAGCTGTGAAACACATCCTGCCCGCGTCGTTCTGCTAACCAATGCCAGGGCCACCCTTTCCACCTTCAATCCAGGCATGCCACCCATGTAGTAAACACATGTTTCTTTAATCATAAATGAAATGAAAGCATGACGTCATATATTGCGCCATATATTTTTTCAGCCTTGTGCTATCAGATACATTCTTTAATTTATCTTAATAGTTTTTATTATTCCGTTTTTTTTTCCAGTCTCTAGTTCTCAGCTTTGTCTAATTTACATACACCTGCATTATCCCTGTCTAAGAATACATTCTGTTAAAATCGCTTATCCAGTACAGGGCTGTGGTGAGCCTCCACAGGGCATAAGGCAGCGGATGTCGTGTGTGTTATGGATATTAAACAATTAAAATGTAAATTATAATTAACTGACAGATTACAATGTAACACTCCAGCAAATCAAAGACAACCAGCCTGGAACGGTGCCTAGAGAATTCAGCCACGTGGCTGCAGGACCCAGTCTCTTGACGCTGCCGCCTGATCCCAGTCCCCTGCCCCCAACACCTGGACAACTGCCAGCTGCCTTTCATTATATACTCTACATAGTTTCACTAGTTACTTTCTATTGACAGTATCTATCAGGTACCATACTCCACTATCCTCATTGAAAGGGTCCAGAAACATTTTTCATCACTGCCATTTTTTTCCTCAAATTTTGATTCCACGTTATCAAATTTTTTTTGAAATGTCGTTACGTTAAAAATACGTTAAAAATCCGATTGACGGGTTCATCAGATCCCAAACACTGATCACCCGACTGCACCAACATGTAAGATGACTTCTCTACGTGTTAAATTACACCCGGTCAATTAGAACTGTTGAAGCCAGACATATTTTCATTAAAGGATTCCATGAGGCTCCAACCTAAAAATAATGTCAAAGACACAATGGGCGCAATTATGAGAGATGTTTCACGTAATATTCACACAACACATAACATAGTAGTCATCCGGATGTGGGCACATGTGTGCTCTCTCAAATCCCCATGAATACAAATCATTTACTATTTTGAACCTTGCTATAGGAACGTGTAGGAATTCTTCTTAAGTGCTTCCTTGACAACGTATTGTGCCTTTTCAATCATTTTCATGAGCATTGCCTGAGGGGAGGAGAGGAAGCCGGTGAATACTGTAGCAGAAGGAGATTAAACAAGAAGGCAAAACAAAGTACGTACTGACAAAGAACGGAAAGGGAGGTGGATACACCCAACGGCAAGACAGAGATCTAGTTCAGCACCAAGTCACGTTCACATTGTAAGTGTGTTAGATCAGATGCTGTGATCAGGCTGCCCTAACATCCATTAGTTAATGATAATGTAACAGTGATTTTCTACACCGTGACTGCTAGTGTGACAATCTGCTTACACGACGGGTGTTTAAATTAAAAGTACGGTTACTCTCAGATTGTTAAAATGTGGATCGCTATGGTAACCAACAAAATCGGAAGAGCTCGGTTTGTCAGCGATTTTGGATATTTGGAAACGAAGAGTAAAAAACAAGAATGGGAGGGAAGGAGTCAAATCGGTGCCATCTGCTGCTTGACAAGGCCGTATTCCAGAGCTGGGCCTCCTCTGTATGGGGCGTCACTTTCCATCGCTGGGTCCCTTCAGAATCACTGCACGTTACTGTGAAAAAATATATGGTTTGATTTGATGGCGGGGTGGAGGGGAGGGGAGGGGAGGGGAGGGGGTTAACAGCAGATCAAAGCAAATAAAAGTCTCCACCATATAAGGTCGCTTAAAAATACTCAAATTCTTTACTGGATGTGCATAGCTTACCAAATAAAGGCATTTCAGGAAAAAAAAAATTATCTTCCACATTTATGTCTCACAGTAAGAATAATCTAGGTTTCTTTTCACAAAAAACACTTCTTGTAGCAGTTATGGTTGTTTGTGGATACATGCATTTGTGTGTGTGTGTGTATGTGCATGTGTGAGTGTGTATGTGTGTGTGTGTATGTGCGTGTGTGTGTATGTGTGTGTCTGTGTGTGTCTGTGTGTGTGTGTGTGTGCGTGTGTGTGTATGTGTGTGTGTGCCAGGGGTTTAGTAAGCTGCGGTGAGCTGCAGGAGAGCAGGGGCTCAGGTAGAGCTGCTTTGGCTCCAAGGGCATCACTAAATGACTCAGCCAACGGAGATCACACACCTGCCACAACAAGCTCTCTGTGTGGACAACCTGGCCTCACCTGACACCATCTCTCCACGGGGGCAAGAGCGCAGGGCTGCGGGCAACACCCACGGCCTGCCAGCCGCACAGCAGAGGGGAAGTCTGACATAGACACATCAGCCTTTAAAGCAGCCCTGGGAGATGTTTACGGTTAAGCAAAGTCAGAACAAAGAAAACATGGATGACTTAAAATAGCCTTTGTCAGTTTTGGCCCGGAGGCTTCAGTGTGTAGCTGAATCCAGTTCCTGCTGAATTGCTTATTGGCTAATGTTACCTACGTTTTCTTCCCCTTCTTTTTTTTTAAACTTAATAGGGTAATAAATAATAGATTGCATTTGCTAACAAAGAACCTTTTTATTTCATTCATGAGTCATTAAAAGCAGCAAAGTATTAACATAATTTTCCAAATGAGGGGAGTAATTATTAAAAATAATAATTTTGACATACTTTTGCTCTAATCAGTCCCCTAAAGGGAATACGTCAGGCACATAAGAAGTATAAACAGTTAGTGCAAGCTATTAACTACTGCACACTATATTGCATAAGTACACATCTGTCTTTGCACATCTCATACTTACAGCTAGCATCTGTCACTCAAAAAACTTTAAAGAAACAGTTGGCGGACACTGCTGTACACATCGACCCGGTTACCTGAGTCGCCATGTTGTAAATCATCAAAAAGCTGCTAATCATCCCACAATTTCTCTTCTGACAGTTTCACACCTCATTAAATGTTAATTACATGCTCCTGTGCAATGTTAACGAACGTCTGTAAGGGTAGGGCAGATCCCCGTGCCAGCGGCAAGCTGCCGTTCTGCTCCTTTATAGGTATCTTTTAATTAGCAACATAAAACTGCTCCTAAGTGTCTTGCTGATAAAATAATTACCCAAATGAACAGCTAGGGGTAGAGGGATGAAGAGGCCGACACTGAATCAGCACGGCTTATCTGAAACCGTCTTAACTACACAGAGTAACAGCCTCTTCCTCAAAACTGTGGTACACGATGTCTAAGCGATGTAGTGCAGGAAAAGTTTTTGTGCAAATAATGTGAAGATGCTTAATTATTACCTTGCTTTAGAACATAAACTGACCAGTGAATCTTTTTAAAAGAATTTATATCAAGTTCTCTTTTCAGGCATTTAAGTCCATTTCCAGAACAGACTACAGTATGTAAACATTGAAAAACATATTTATACATAAACAATTTTTGTCTGTAAGCTTTTCAGGTTCAAGATACACGCAGAGGCTTTGTTTCCTTGTTTCCTTCCTTCCTAGCTAATGTCACGCGTTCTCAAAAACATCATTTGAACTGTTTAAGAAGGGTTAACTGCAAACGGGACAGAGCTTTTTCAGCCAGACAGCTAGATCAGGTCTTTGAGAAGAAAGGATCTGAACAAAAAGCATATCGGTACTAATTCATGAGCCCTAAAATGTTTGAACTCATTGCCTCACTAATGGGACATTTTCAAATATATCTGGCTGAAAACACCAAGAATGTGCATCCCAGCTGGTGTACTTCATTGTCCAGTGAAAAACTATTCCTTCTCTGGCAGTAACAGTTTTCCACACTGGACACATGCTTGTTATGATCGTACCATCTGCATGAACGCAGGGGAATGACTTCCCTTAGGTGACATCATCCAGCTTACTTTCGACAGGGTTTGTGCACCTGGACCAAAACTTTCTCTGAGATTCTTCATAAAGTCTCATTAATCAGACGCTCTTCTCATTCGTGATGAAGTGCCCGTTATGCTTCTTTCTTTTTTTTGGTAAAACAGGTGTGGACTGTACGTGTGCATCTGCTCACAGTCCATAGCAGTGCCTCGTCTTCAACCAGCAGATTAATGCAGGTGGTTGAACGTGCTGATGCAGTAAAGGAGAGTCAATGCTCCTCACTTGCCTTGCTTAATATGAGGCAAGAGTTTGCAGGTTCAAGTCCGAACGGATGCCTCTAGGTTTTATGCGTGGAAAGATCGGGCCGTTTAAGCCGATGAAATAATTGAATTGGAGATTCGTCTTCGTGAGGTGCTTTTTGCCTGCTGGGCAGCTGATCCAAATTATCGGGAAAGCTTCTCGGAAGATGACTCCGACTCCGGAAGCGTGAGCGAGTGTGTGTATACATGCCTGTGGTCTGTCCCGTCACACGCCAGGAGTGGCGTGACCCCCCCGCTCCATGCACACAGCTGTGACTCATGCTGACTGCCGGCTGACTTTCGTTCAGTTTCAGTTCTCTTGGAAGCAGCTACTTCCGTTCGGCCCCTCCCCCCCACAGGATACTTTTCCCTAATGCTTCCTGGCACTCTGTGCTCACGATGGGGGGAAAAGGGTGAATATTAACCATTCTGGCATTGTCCCATCTTGGTAACAGACTGTGCTAGCAGACTGTGTCCTTAAATATCACACTAAAAGTACATAGGTTATATTTAAGAAGGGGAATGCGTAAATAAATAGAAATTGTATAAACATAAAACAATGGCGTGTAGATGTCAAATGTGAAAGAGAGTCGCAAAAAAAATGCATTTCCTCAAGCTCAAGCTAATGCAGATTTATATACAATGTGCTAGGGTGTGCAGTCTTGTCAATGTTTAGAAGAAATTTCTATGTTGCTTAGCCCTCATATGCCGTGTCATGTGGAGGTGGTTGAACCATCTGCCACCCAAGTCTCTCTCTCTCTCTCTCTGCCTTCCACTGCTGACAAGAATATCCAGCTTCAATTCCCTGTTAATTTTAGCGATACTTGTTCCAAATATAGCATAGCACAAGCAAATTAACACAAGCAGCATTTTTTCACTTCATTTCATCTTATTCAACAAAAACACACGTCACCGCTTGGCAAATCATTTTAGCTTTAGCTGTTAACTTTGGCAGTGTACATAGCTTACGGTTCTAGCCTTCTGGAAGCTTCCGCAGATGTAGGCGTTCACATTTATTTGCTTAGCTGACATTTTCGTCCAAAGCCGCTTACAGTTTTGCCCCTTTATACACTGCGTCTTGTGTGGAACAGCAGAAATCCGCTAGGATTTTACCCGGTATCCGTAATGTGTAATTTATATACAAATGAATTACATGTATGTATTTTATATTTATATACAAAACACTACATGCTCCTCACCATTAAAGAAGGTGTAGTGAGTTATTGTGACTTCGGGATGCACAGGTGTAATGTGAGCAATTTGGTATTTCAGTCTAACTGAATGTGTCTATAGCCTCAGTCTGCCTGCCAGAGCCCCCCTGCTCCCCAGTTCAGTCTCGGGGTGGGTAGTGCCAGTAGAGGGGCATTGTTGTCGCTCTCTGGAAAGGCTCTTGACTTTTCCAGTAACATGAACACATAAGGCCTTGGTATGTTGGTGTGAGGACAGTTTGATTTCATAGCCCTAATGTTCCCTGTTGCAGTCCTTGTTATTCACCTGCTCGTTTAGACGGAACTAAATTGAAGTGGAACATCACTTATCTAATAATATTACCTGGTAAAATGTTAGTGACTTAAAGAGAGGTATAGGGACTCGGTGGGTAGGCTGTGGCCTTATAGATTGAGGGCTACTGGCTTGAATCCCAGCCCCTAGCTCTGTGTGTAAGAAGATTATACATCCTCCCTGTGTTTGCATCGGTTTCTGTTGGACTTTCTGCTTTATTTCTACTGTCTGATAACATGTGGCTCGACAGATGAACTCACCTCAAAACAGACTATGTGATAATCGCATCCAGGGTGACCTCTGCTTCCTGGCGTGGCCTCCTGACCCAATGTGACTCTGCAGTGGATAAATCATTATGTAAGTGAGATGGATGGAGATAAGCTCAAATATTCCATAGACAGTCACAGGTGGATCCTTTAGGCTGATGGCCAATGAGTTTAACCGGAACATTACTGGATGGAGGGCAGCAGTGTGTAGCTCAGTGGGGTCAGGTGTCTGTACCCATGTCAGGAAGGTTCCGGTCCTGTGGTTGGCAGAGTAGCTGCGTCACCATGTAGTCCCTGAGCCAGGGCCGCTGGATGTTCTCTGGCCGCGCCCTTTGATGCCAAGCTCTCCTCACTTGCACGTCAACTTGGGCAAAAGAATCTGCTGTGACTGTTTGACTGTTATGACCCTTTTGGCAGTAAATATGTGTTTTTTATTCTGAGATTTTTTTAGCAGAGGTCCCCAGATGGCTTCTGGTTCTTTGCATGATCCTCCACCGTTGACCTCAGAAGCAAACATGTTCCACATGTCTGGAGTGCCGTAAAGCGGGGGGGGGTTGGTTGATTCCAAGGGCCCCTAAGTGACAGGGGCCCTAAAATGTGAAATATAATTGGATTGGTCTGGGTTAGGGGCACAGTATAATATGCTTTCATGGGGCCCCAAATCTCTAGCGACACCCCTGGGAGAGGGGAAGGGTGACAGTGGAAACTGGAGATCGGAAGTAGGAAGCTGTTGCGAACCCTCTGCTTGGAACATGTCTCTTTGTCCAGAAGCTATTTTTGTTCCTCTATTAACTGTCAGTTGTGCAATACTCAAGTGTATTGACAGGAAAGTGTAAAAGTATACAGCTCAATGTAAGGAAACGAAAAGCAGACGAGCTAACAGAGTTAATCACTTGGTTTGGGATTACATTTGAACTAACCTGTAATTATTCTCCATGCAATTGTTCATTACAAACTTCCAGGATGACGTGCCCAATCCAACTCCATGATTAAACTTGAAGCTATTGAAAGACATTGTCCTACGGGCAAAATAGGTGTATGCCATGTCTCTGGTAAAGTAATTATAATTACATGAATAGACATGGTTAGGCAAGTCATCCCTCCGATCAGGATCCATCGTTACATCACTGTCAGCCATCACTTTGCACATTTTGGCAACTGACAACTGAGTGAGTATGAGGAGCAGGGTGGGGCCCCTACACTTTATTCTCGTTGTCTAGACTCACAAAAGCTTCCTTTGTCCTAAAAATAAAAGAACACCTACATATATTTAGGCTGTTTAATAGAATAAAGTACGGACACTTAAGGATCACAGGTGTCAGAAGTGACTCAGATGAGCACAGAATGAGTTATTGTGTGGCTGCTGTTCTTAGAACAAATTCCGCTTGAAGTTCACCAATGGGTGACTCCCTGCTTTTATGCCCTGCCTCTTGGTACAGCTTCTCCCTGAGCATATATCGGGAGCCTCCGCCTAAGTGGAAATCAATACTGAGAAGTGAGATAAAACAGAGTGGGGGGGGGCATCCACAGTGGAAAACAGCAGTGAGGTCCAGCTTGGAGGTGCCTCCAACAGAGAAGGCTCTTTGTCCCCCTTCCTGTCTCCGGTCCTCTGGGACCAGGCACCCGTCGCACTTGGCACGCAAGCTCCACAGGAAGTGAGACAGATAAGGTGGCCCTGGAGATCCGCTTCCTGCGACACTAATGCAGAAGTGCTAACAACTGGTGGTGATGGGAGGGAGGAGCAGATTAGGGGGAGAGAGAGTGCAGTGCCTGCCCCCCCCCATCCCCCACTCCACCCCCTGTCCTGTTTGGCGGAAATAAAAGCAGCCACTGATCCCACGGCGCCTCGGAGGTGTGAGAGAGCGGAGCTAGTGGATGTCAGAGCTCCACGGTCAAGGCCAAGGGAGCCACCCCAGCTGCTTCTTCAGCTCCTATTAATATCCCAGAGAGACATTCAGCCGAACCCTGGCAGGCCAGACTGCAAAGGCTTTATTTCAATGGTGTATTTTTATACAGCTGGGCTTTTTGAAATCTCTTTAAGGAGCCCCATGACTTAAAAGGCACCGCGCACTGACCCCTGGTCAGTAGCTGTACACAGAAGCCGGCCCAAATACCTCGACCGCCCCACCGCCATTGCGTTGGATTTTCATACAAACATCCTCTGTTCCCAGAAGCCAAGGTTTCAATGTCTGCTGTGCTCAGACGTCGACTTGCTGATGAATCCGCTTCCCGAAGCGCTTATCTGAGAGCGAGTGCGTTTCAGCCGGCTGGGAAATCGGCGCCCTCACATGATCGCTCACATGCACACGAAACCAAGGGCATTTCAGTGTTGGCAATAAGGCCGAACGGCAGACGTTTTTAACAGTGACGGAAAGCACCTGATGTGGACCTGGGAGAATCCTGGCTGACTGAGCAGAGGCTCAACGTGACACCATGCTGTTATGGGGCCTGGGAACAGATTATAAACCTCAGCAGAAACTCAAGTGGTGGCCATGCGCATGCCGCTTAGTTTAACAGAGAACTGACAATGCCGTTGGCTGATCCGAAATCCAGCTCTTGACTGTAGTGTGAAGCATCAGTTATTTAGTATAATTTACTACGCACTAACTGGGATGTAAGCTTTTACACTTAACTTCTTAACTGTTCTGGAAGGCTGAATAATTAGTTGTAAGTAGACAATTTCAGTGCCCTGCGATGGGCTGGCCCCCCATCCTGGGTTGTTCCCCGCCTCGTGCCCTCGAGTCCAGGATAGGCTCCGGACTCCCCGCGACCGACTGGGATAAGCGGTTTGGACGATGGATGGATGGATGGATGGATAGACAATTTCATCCAGACTGTCTCTCTGGAGCCATTTTGGGTTGAGAGCCTTGCTGAAGACCCCAATGGTAACATCACTCTGCTAGCACTGGATCACTGGAACAGTCCCACCCATACAGCCACACAATGTCCCACACACCGCAGAGCCACGCTGCATGCATTGGTCTCATTTTAAGTTAGCTATGGGGAGGTCTGCACTGCATGCATTGGTCTCATTTTAAGCTAGCTTTAGGGAGGTCTGCACTGTATGCATTGGTCTCATTTTAAGCTAGCTTTGGGGAGGTCTGCACTGCATGCATTGGTTTCAATTTAAGCTAGCTTTGGGGAGGTCTGCACTGCATGCATTGGTCTCATTTTAAGTTAGCTTTGGGAAGGTCGGTACTGCATGCATTAGTCTCATTTTAAGCTAGCTTTGGGGAGGTCTGCACTGCATGCATTGGTCTCATTTTAAGTTAGCTTTGGGGAGGTCTGCACTGCATGCATTGGTCTCATTTTAAGCTAGCTTTAGGGAGGTCTGCACTGTATGCATTGGTCTCATTTTAAGCTAGCTTTGGGGAGGTCTGCACTGCATGCATTGGTTTCAATTTAAGCTAGCTTTGGGGAGGTCTGCACTGCATGCATTGGTCTCATTTTAAGTTAGCTTTGGGAAGGTCGGTACTGCATGCATTGGTCTCATTTTAAGCTAGCTTTGGGGAGATCTGCTAAACGAGCAAATAACACCGAGCATCTGAGGCCCAGTGCTATAGATGCTTTGGGGTTCAGGGAAAGGTCGCAGTAACAAAAGGACACTGAAAGAGCCTGGTTTCCCTGTTATTTACTTTTTTAAATAATCAATTAAATCTCCTCCTTAATCCCCTTGATCATTTGAAAGCAACCAGAAGTGCAAAAATTGCTAGGTAGTAATGCTACCACCGGTCAGTGATTGAAGATGTTAAGACATATACGTGACATTAATGTCTGAAAGAAGAGATCAATGGAGATATGGGCGTCTGTCACCCCTTCATATTCCCAAAGAGAAAAATGATTCGCAGCTCAGTATGGGTGCACACACACTGTCAGTCTCATTGCATTGTTTTAGTTTAGACAACTAAGGAATACTGAGCTTCTGGTGATTACTCAGATAAATTAAATTAAAGGCCTGTATCCTACATGGCAACTAAACACCTCCCAGGTCACACTGTTTGCTCAAATAAAATGTCCCTCTTCTAAGGGTGACAATGCATGGGGCAACTTTTTGAGCAATATTGCCGGGCAATATGCCAACCGACGTTGCTACGGCACTTTCCCATTGATACTGGGCAATAAATTGCTATTACAAAAACTGCAACTTGTGTGCAACCTTTTGCAATCATCCAAATGTAGACGAGTTGCCCTGTGTATCATCACCTTAAGACCACAATCAGCAAAGAAGACACATTGTCCTGATGTGGCCTTAAAGAAGCGCCACAGCAGCACAGGTTAGCTGCATTACACATCTTTGAGGCACAAGCAAAGGTAAGAAATATGATCTGAGTGCACAGAATATAGAGGTGATTAGAAAAGATCAACCCGGATGACTGATCTGCTGTTAGCACTAAGTCGAGAACAGGCTTCAAATGGACCAGTTTGGTTCAGAACAAAGACGGCATTTCATTACAGGACTGGGAGTGGAGGATTGGAATAACCTTTCTATTCTCATAGCTGAAGCGTTGTGCACAGATATTAGTTAAACACCTACATATCAAATATCTGAAAGAACATATGAGATGAAAGACCTCCTTTCTCACGTCCTAAGGTAAAAAGCAGACCTGTCAAGAGCTTACGAAGCTAGACTATGTCATTTACTGAAAATGCTGTTAAAGTCACAGTCGCATCAAGTAAGAGGAAGGACAGCATCCCACGTCTGATCGCACGGGTTCACTGTACAGTCTATGTCGCAATCTGCCCCCAGAGAGTCCTCCAGACAGTCTGGTGCCGAGGGATCATAAAGGAGGAGTTTCAGGTCCCCTGAATGGTGACTGTCCAGCAGACCACAGAAACCTGGAGGACTTTGCAAACAGTTGAACAGGACACCATACAGGAAGTGTTCGATGCGCTGCAATAAATGTAAGATAAGGTGTGCAGATAAAGAACGGTGAGGATTCCATGACAGATGAAGATCAGCTCTCATTGTGCTACACACGATACCCCAACCTAAATTACAGCTCCAAAGGCAAAAATATTATTTGATAGTTTTGGCCTTGGGTGGAAACTCGTTTTGTAACAGTGGTGTGACTTATGACCGCCTTGGCAATGTGTTTCTTGGTCAGTTAAAAAAAACAGGAGCCCCAGTGTGTTGAGTATTTGGTTTGGGATCTGTGTCGATTCCATGATTTTATTTATTTATTTTTTTCTTCCATCCGTGCGTCTTTCAGCTGCTTATACAGTACAGGAATTTAGGGTTTTCTTTAAAAATTCATTCCATTCTGTTTAAGCAGCTTATGCAGAGTCAGGAATTTTATTCATTTCCAGGGCTGGACTGGTCATCTGGCGAGGGGTCCCCCCCTAGGCAAAATTTACCAAAGAAGACCCTAAAGTCCAGGGCCGATTTTTAATCCCAGTCCTGCCCTGTTCAAATCTAATATGTTTTTTAAATGAGTGCTAAGGTGGCACTATTATGAAATGCGAATATATATGCTGACATAATGTCACTGTGGTCACACTGACACTGACTTTATCTTATATCGGTGTTGCCCAGTCCGGTCCTCGGGGACCCACAGACAGTCCAAGCTTTTGCTCCCTCCCAGTTCCCGTCCTGTCTGATAAGAAGCTGGGAGGGAGCGAAAGCTTGGACTGTCTGCGGGTCCCCGAGGACTGGGTTGGGAAACACTGTCTTGTATGAACTATTTCTAAGTGCATGCATGTGTACTCCAGTGTGAATAAACACAGAAATCCAGCTCGCCTCATGACCGCTGAGAAGTGGAACAGACCACCGTCACTCAATCATGCCTATCACCGCGGCCTGGCGAGAACAAGATATCAGCCCCGAAGGTCAGGAAGTAACAGGTTGTTCCATGTACCCAGCTAAGCGTAAACAGGCTAAGGGACAGTGACGCTCGGGGGGCAGGGGGGCTAAGTGTTTGTGTTGTCTGGGACCGTCACAGTCAACATTACGCTTCCCAGAAAGGATCAGATGGGAGTCTTTGTGTACATTTGCGCACGTTTCTGTTCACTGTCTTCGTTTCTCCTTTTGCGTGTTTTTCTTACTGTTTTACAGGATACCTGAGAAACGCATTCACTCACTACCGGGCTTCTGTTTTCCCCATGTCCTGTTTTTTGTTTACATTGACGAATGAATGATGCCCGGGGGCATTCTGCCGGCCAACTTGCTTCTGTGAGTCCAAATGGGTCAGAAAAAAATAGGTAAATCACTTCAGGTTTGAGCAACCGATCGGGGACGGGTTCCGCTTTTTGACGGATGGTATAAGATTCTACCCAACTGTTTTATTAATTACTGCAGTCCACCGTATCTTTTAATGAAACTAACCCTCCATAAAAAAGTGGAGAAAATGCAAAGAAACTGCTGCAGATTCGTGTAATTATTAACGTGAATAAGAGCAGAGGTACCTTGGTCAGAAGACCAAGACATTTTGGTTCACTAAGCCTGAGTGCATTAAAGTGGTTTTGCAGAGGAACTGCTCGATTTGGAAGTGAATCACAAGGTGGGGGCAGCGAGGTGAGGCCTGAGGATTGTGGTCGAATGCAGCTACTGCCTCCGGATCCCAGAGCGACTTCCTGGTGGGATTGGCGGCGGTGGGCCCCCAGCAAGAACCAACGGGACCCGGAAACGCAGCAATCCGGAGCCTGCACAGACTAACCAGCCCCTATCTGTCCCCGTGGCCAGGTAAACCAGGCCATTTATCTCCTTGTTTTCCGAACGGAGCTGCGGGCAGACATTAGGTGCCGTTTGAAATGGGCCGTAACCTGATCCCCATCCAATGGCCTTCGCAGGACCACAGATAATGACGAGCCAAGTGGGCAGCCCGCAGGGCCGGGTAATGCGTCGCATGCTCTCACTAAATGGGGCACGTAGACGGCTGTGGGAGGAAATGCAGGCCTCAAGCGTGCGGCGTTCATAACACACTGAAAAGGAGCTGCTTTTCACATGCATCCACCATGAATTCATACGCACATCACATAACAACGACCATCATTCACATTCTCATGGTAAACGACCATCAGTAGTGTACGGACAGCCCCTTTAACCAAGACACTATATTATCCATTTATACATCTGGATATTGTATTGCGAATTATATTCAAGGGCACAACAGTAGATCAAAAAGTCAGAGCACTGGGATTTGAACCTAAAACCATCTGGGTTCAAAGTCCATGTCGTTGATCACCCTGGTACCTACCATCCCTCTTCACTCATTCACATTTGTTCTAATCTCCCCTCCAAGAGTATAAAAATGGCGAGTCAGCTATTATTTTTAGCAGACGTCTTTGGAAAGACTGGGCTCCTGTTTTTGTGGTAATGCTAATGAGTGCTGCCCTGGCCCCTAGCCTTGCCTCTTTTTGATCCCCTTCCCAGTGTTCATTGTGCTGCCGTCTTAGACTTGTCGGTCTGTCGTTGCTCCCCCCCCCCCCGCCTTCCTGGCCACCACGTCAGGTCCTTCAGCTGATTGCGAATCCACTGTCTGAAAGGCAAGACAACAGGAAGCCCTTCTAGTCTTTTATCTGCTTCTCTGTGGAGGGGGAATGTGATTTAGTTTAACGGGCAGAATTATTTCTCCAAACCAAAGACTATGAGTGGCAGTTCAATCACATTAATTGTGTTCTACTGGTGGTGTGTTACTTCAGGGCAAATGAAACATGGATGAAAAGATGGGAAAAGGAAACCAAGCTGATACAGGCAAACTACTTCCTGATGACTCACTGGGAGGAAATCAGATACAAACAAAGTGCAAAAAAACAGCTTCAGTCGCAAAGCAGAGATTTACCTGGTTGTGTTTCTCTGATTCAATAAAACAGTAAGCTGAACATGTTAAAATGCAATTACTGTGCTGATGCAATTGACAAGAAACGACAACACCACCATCAACAACAACACCAACACCACCATCAACAACAACAACACCACCAACAACATCACCAAGGGGCTATTCCACGAAGCGAGCTAACCTCAAAAGCCAGGCTTATTTCGACAATCCCGGCTTAATTTTTCCAAATTCGGTTCCACAAACGAGGCTA
>JAODKC010000107.1:3210122-3220633 GCA_026777985.1 Mormyrops attenuatus | reverse complement strand
TGTGAGGACTCTTCAGCCAATCAGTCCTCTAATTAGTAATCTAATTACGGAGCTGCAGTGAAAACCCGCACACACAGTGGCCCTTTCTGGATAAGATTGGCCACCCCTGGGCTACATTAACACCGGACGGGTGTTCCATAATAATGGGACTGTCGTAACTGACTAGCTGAAATTATGTATTTCGTGTAATGTAACTGTTAAGGCGGCGGGCTTTTGACACGTAGTTTAACAGAGGCATAAAATTGTCTTATTCTGGGTGGGAGTTGGAGAAGCATTGTGGGACAGTCGTTATGGGCAGTGACCACTCAGTCCATTCCAGCAGGCATGTAGACCACAAGTAAGATTACAGGTTTGACCCGCCCCCAGGATTTATTTCTGGGTGCTGGCCTGCTATCTAGGAATTTTTTTTTTGTGAATGTTTAAAAACTGTAGGGTTGTGTCAGATAAAAGGCACCATTTTGGTTCAGATCAAAGATGCGCACCAATTAGCTTGTTTAAAACAGCTGTGGGTTTGAAGGAATACCCTTCACCCAGTTAAACTGGTAAGAAAATGACATCTAGTGTAACTGGTTTGGCTTGAGATCAGACCCATGTCTTCAAACTGCACAACGTGTCCATAACCTGCATCCGAGCCAAACAAACAAATAAACAAACGAATGTAGTTCAGCCGAGGGGCCAAACTGCAGCTTAGAGAAGCGGACGTAACAGCCAACGGTACATCTGCGACTCTCACAAACGCTTTTTTTTCACAGGATCTCTGGTACATCGTCAGATAGCTTTAAACAAACAGCTACCTCAAGGAACACTCTGAAAAGGTGTACAAATATAAACTATTCAAGCTACTTATACACAAAAAAAACCAAACAGTGGTATTAAGATTACCTTAATTGCAGTATTGTTAAAATTATTGATACATGCTTGCATTTATAAGAAGTTATAATACAATGCATCACAAATAAAAGCACCAAAATCAGTATGAAAAAAAGTTTTTCGTCACGTTTGGAAAATTGTTTTGGTTTTGTACGTCAGCACTACTAGGCTTGCAACAGTTCAGCGGTCCCTCAAGCATAGTCAGGACGGCATAGACCAGTTTATGACACAGACAGTGTTATTGCAAATATTTATTTTATCGTTACTGCAGCCACGGATACCTTGTCATTTTTTAATGCGCTATGTGATTTGGCGGCACTGCTCTTTTATGAATATAACCTTGAGAGCATCCCACTAGTTCAGCGGAGGACCTCTGATGTTTGCGACTTAGCCGAGTTCACAGACACAGTTGTGAATAATAATAATAAAATAATAATAATAAAATCACAGGGGTGGCAAAGCGCGAGATGTTCCGCGTCCTCGTAGCAGCAGCCAGCATTGACCTAGTCTAACAAGGAAGCTTCAGCCAGAGATAAGCTTAGACTCATTTGTAGGAACGGTGCTGGAAAAGATTATGGTGGTGCTGTTAGAAGTAAGTAAGGTCATGGGAATTTACATGCTTAAAATGACTCCCCCAGTAATAATACCACAAGTTTATGTTGTGGCTGTTTGGGATGTTTTTGCTGGAAGTGTTTTTGTCTGGATGTGCAATGCCCCAGAACAAGAGCAAAAAAACGTTTAATACACGGGAGCTGCCCCAGGGGTTGATTTGTATCTCTCCTACTGAGGAAGATTGTAATAAAATGTAGAAATTTATTTAATGAATGGTGAATTTACAAGAGAAAGCAAATAGTGTGAGCTGTGTCATCTAACCGGCGTTTGGTGTGATGTATCCCTGCAGAACAGTCGGTTCTCCCCTGCTTGCCGCAGAGCCCTGGTGCCCAGCGTCTCCCCCCCAAGAAGTTCCGGCCGTCCCTGCTCATCCTGACCCCCAGCCCCGAGCTGTCTTCCCTCAGTTCCCCAGAAGGTGACCAGGTGGTTCCTTCCTTCCAGCGGCTGTCTGTGTACGAGCACACCCCTCCTCTGACGTCGGGTCGCGGCACTAAGCCCCTTCCACCGCTTCCCGGGCCGGCTGACCTCTCCTCAGACGAGGCCATGGATAACGAGGTGGAGTTCTTCACCAGCACAGACGAGAGCCAGCGGCTGGTGCCAGAGTCGTGCGCCAAGCCGGTGGCCTTCCGCTACGGCGCCCTGAGCCGGCGCAGTTTCAGGGGCTGTGGCCAGATCAACTATGCCTACTATGAGGGGCCAAGCGGTGGCGGCGTCCCGGAGGAGGAGGCACCGTCATCCACTCAAGCACCGCCTCCCGTTACCAGGCAACCGGCCACCCGCGAGCTGCCCAGGCAACACGAGCGCCCCCAGCGGAGGCTGCGGCGCTCCCATTCGGGTCCTGTGGGCTCCCTGAACAAGCCCTCCGGCCTGCGTCTCTCCTGCACAAACCCAAGCACCCGTGCCCAGGATAAACCCGAGGTGCCGCCGCGGATCCCCATCCCGCCGCGGCCATCCAAAGGCGCGGACCTTCGCCGCTGGTCGGCTGAGGTGCCTTCCGGGGTCTGCAGCGACGAGGACAAGCCCCCCAAAGTGCCGCCCAGGGAGCCGCGATCCTGCGGCAGTCCTCGAACTCCCAGCCCCAAGAGTCTCCCCATATACATCAATGGTGTAATGCCCGCCACCCAAAGCTTCGCCCCCAACCCCAAGTACGTGAGCCGGGCCCTGCAGAGGCAGCATAGCCTGGGGTCACAGACTCCCCGCTCCCCCTGCATCCTACCTATCATGGAGAACGGCAAGAAGGCCAGCACCACGCATTACTTCCTCCTCCCCAAGCGCCCTGTCTACTTGGATGGGGACAAGATTGACAAGTTCTTTAAGGAGACGGACAGCGAGAGCGACAGCCCTTCGAGCCTGGACTGGGATTGTGAGGCTCGACCGAAAGCACATATACACTTGGTATAGCCTCAGACAGCCAGGGGGAGTGAAAAAGACAAAGAATACGAACGACAGACGGTGCCTGAGGACCTAGACGTATAAAATACTCACAGCTGCTCTATTACTTGCACCATTAAGGATCTCAGTGTCTAACTATTTTATTTTATTAGAGACTTGTACTAAATGTGGTTTAAAAAAAACTTTCCACACAACTACTTAGTTTTGTTTACCCTAATGTTCTTTAAATTGGGGTAAGTTTTCTGTTGGTTTACACAGTGGGCTATTTTGATCTAAAAGTCAAACACAAGTGACAGATGTAGTATATAAGTTTGTATAATATCTAAGTTTATTGCTCCGATATCTCATCCGTGGCTAGTGAAATGGACTGGAAACGACTTTGGCTGTTCTTTTGACGACTATATTGTTATTGGTATAGAAGCTGTTTTTTTTTTTGAGGTTCCACTGATATGGTGGAGTCATGGCACAAGCTGGACTTGTAGCTGATGTTCGGTACGTTGCGCATCGCAGAACAAGGCGTGGATAGTATTTCTTCAAGGTGCTTTGTCAGCTCTGACTCACCATGTCCTTCAACAAGCATGGCTACTATGCACGCAGCACACAGAGAAGATGGACTCTCCTAAGCACACTTGTCACTCTAACCTAATAGCATAGGTGGTGATATTAAATAATTCTCCAATGAAGGATAAATCCCCTAATCCCTTAAGACACTGTTTCCCAACCTGGTCGGGGACCCCCAGACAGCCCACATTTTTGCTCCCTCCCAGCTCCCAGGGAGGGAGAAAAAACGTGGACTGTCTGGGGGGGGTCACTGAGGACCGGATTGAGAAACACCGCCTTAAGTGTCTCGTGATGTGAAAAATCAAGCACGTATTGCAGTTTTGTTAGCCTTTTCTTCTGTTTATCAGCTTCACATTACGGTTACTGTACATGTATGTTTTACCTGGTGAATGTATAGCGTGTGTTGGACAAATGACGTGCAGGAGGTGGGGAGGGAGAGAGACAGCACTCTCCTGTGTATGTGCGATGCCAGCTTGACCTGTGCATATTTGTGCCTATTGCGTGTGTGTGTGTGTGTGTGTATCTCGGGAAGTGGATTTTGTGTTACTCAGCCTGGTGGATGCTGCTGCCCATCTTTCCCTGCCAGCTGCTCTGTGGATGTTTCTCTCAAAGGCAGATGTTCTGTGACCAAGGATTTCTGAACCATGCAATAACAGAGAATCTGTCAGACCTCTATTAAAGAACATGAAGGAGTTTTTTTTTCTTCCAATTCCTGCCTCTGCTGTTTTATTTTAATTATGCACAATAATATTCTGAATGTGAATGTATTATAAGGCTTTTCCAGAATATATATTTTTCAGTAAATTGTTAGCAGATGGTGAATTTGTTAAATACTTCTGGTAAATATTAAAGTAACTTTTCCTTTACTTACAGATGTATGTTACAGTGCTACTTTTCACAGATTTACACAGTGCATTCGGTGAAATTTTAAATGGATTTACACTTTTTTAAACTTAACATTTAATCTGATTGAATATCTCCCCTTTCGACAGAAAAACCATTAGTCACCCTCAGGGCTTCACAACATGAAAGTTACGGCCAAATCCAGTTGCATTCACACATATAATTTCTTCATTCATCCAGCTGTCCCTTCATCCAGTTTTAACGATTACTTTAGTAGTCCAGGCCATAGTGCTGGATGTAGTTTGGAAGAGAAGCCAATACAATGCTCAGATATAGCCGTGATGTTCACCCTAAACAGCTGCCTGACTTAATGAACCAGGTGACTCAGTTCCTGCAGAAACAGGTTGTTCTGGGCAATGTACAACACAGCATGTAGTGTGGCAAACTGGGTTTGGGATCCCTTCCATTGCATTACACGGGCTTGGCCGAGGCCGGTAGTACCAGTTCAATAATAACAGCAGAGGGTGTGGTCCCACAACTACTAGATGATGGTACACCGGAAACTGAATGTAATTGGGAAGGAAACAAAATGCATGAAAATTATGGTAAATAAACTGACACGTAGCATTCGATAAACAGAAAGGTTCCATGTGCCTGGAATTTGTGAAAACGGAAATATAACACAAAGCTAGATTTGGGGGAAAGCAATAGATACTGGTGGAGGCGCATCCATTCTGAAATCTCTCTCATTCTTCTTGCCTCTGCACGAAAACTAATACTACTGAGTCAAGCGCATGTCAGTGCTTCTTGAACCTATCCTGTAAATCTCCATTTTTCTCAGTGTTAGAGTACATGCATGCCTGATCCGCCTTAACTTTCATAAACCGGCCCTAGGATTGGCTCTCCTGTCCGTCTGACATGGTGCGTTGTGCCAGGAGTGGCTAATGAACAGCATGATTGTCACATACTTTGAAGGTTAGAAATGGGAGAGATTACATCAGTACTTCCTTTGAGAGGGATGGACGGATTTTACTGACCTTTTGTTTCGTCAAGCACACCTTTAAACGTCTTAAGCAAGAAAACCCAGGCCTGTCCTAGATTCTGATTCATTGTGTGTCCTGACAAATGACAGCCGTCATTACAATTTTTAAATGGTTAAATCCAGCTCCTCCTGTTGTATCTGCGATACACTATTTTGCTTTTTATTTGTTTGATTGCTAAGTCCATGGAAACATTTACAAACAAGCATTGCTATTGACCTTAATAATGTCTGCATCATCTTACACAGCTGGTTAGGTTAATGTTTACATGCTAACTATGTTAAAAATGTGATATCGTCAATGCTTCTTAATGTACATCAAAATCTTAAAAACACCAAATTAATGCACTGTTAAATCCAAGATTAACTGGTGTTCTCTGCTGTTGTAAAAAGACATTCACTATTACAATATGCTGTGATGTGTCAAACTCCCATGTGTGATACTCTGTAATGTATTAAACAAACAAATAAACTAGTTAATTTATTCAGTACACGTTTCTTGGGTCTTCGAAAAATCTTCACCTGTACAATATCTGTCAATTTCAGTTTTCGAGTTTTATTCTGATTAGACACCACTGTTGGGTTCTCAGAATCTGAGGGATGCTGATACGTCCATGAATACCCACTCATCTTACTAATGTGGTTATGTTGTGATAATATTATTTTGTCAGATCACACAATCCTTTTCTAAATTTTGACAAAATAAAAGCAGATTTCTTGTTTCAGACTAGGTAAATTTGTGAGATATATAAAGAGCACAGTGTCTAGAAATTCGGGGCGACCACGATATATAGTTTTATGTATTCAGGAACCTCTGTGAAGTGCCTCTACTGCGCCCCTGTATCAAAGTATACAAGGTCTACACGAGTTGGAAATCTTCGAAAACCGGCGGTGGAACTTTATTTTTAAAGTCGTTGGCGCCACCTGGTGGCAATGAGCTGAGAAGGACGTAGAACCTCAGCGTCTCTTTAGGTCTGAACAGAAAGAGGCAGCAGCCACAGAAAGGCTAATACGTAAATAACTCATTGACAGTAATATTAATGTCTTTAAAAATACATTTAAAGAAACGTGCTAGTGTAGTTAGCACCATATGTGCGAATAATGGTATAACCTGAGGGTGTAAACAGCAAGTGTAACACATAATATAATTTATATTACAAGAATTAATAAAAGCGACATAAAATTAATAGGTCTATATTTTTCTTTTAACTGCTGTTTTCGTTACTTTAACTTCTTTTGGATTGCTGTAGCGGGAAATCAAACTTAACTCACCTCAATAGTTTAAGTTCGTATTTTTCATGCGTCAAAACGCCTGAACTTCCTTCACCAAAAGACCTCGTCGAGAAACGCAAAAAAATATATATTGTCGTAAGACCTCATTTCTGCGGCGCATCGTGTTATAAAGCTAATAAAGAGATTTTATTTCTCGGGACGGTGATAAAATGCTTGATATTCGCTGGCGAGGTTAACGTTACCTGTCAATAATTTGCCTACTCCGGCTAAACCGAGTTTATGTGCCTATATATGCAAGACATAATCGTCGATTTGTGGCAGGCTATTAATTAGGTAAAGTTAGCCACATTTTGTTCATTACAAGATATTTAAAATCAAAGGCGCATCGACTAACTACCACTAACAGCATCTGAAAATCGGGCGCAGTTCCTCTTACAAATATTTTGATCTTTAGACTGATTATTTAAATACAGTGGTGCTGTGGTCTGTGTACGTTTGAAATGTCAGTAAATACTGAACTATTAAAACATTACAGACTACATCATGACTATGGTGGACAACCACTACCGTTGTTTTTGTCCTTATTGCTATTGCCCTTTTAAAAAAACGGAGTAGAGCGCTTACAAATGTCAGAAGTCATAACCGGTCACAAAACCCTGCCTGTATCCAGGGGTGGTGTAGGGGCGTGGATATCCTGGCAGATTCAGGGGCCCCAGCCCTTACAGGGGCCCTTGAATATGTAAAATTATAAGATAATGCTATGTAAGAGTGGCCCAAGTTAACATTTTGTCCTGCCTGTACCCTACAGTTTCTTATTAATAAAACCTTCTGGAATTTCACCTGTATTTCAGCCATATATAAGTATATGTTTGCAGGGGGTAATGAAACCTGTAGAAAGGTGCAATGGGGGGTGATGTGACTTTGTTGGTTAGAACACTTTGCCTGTATTTGGAAGATTGTCAGTTCAAGTCCCACAGCTGGCAGGGTGATGGGCCCGTAAGCATGACCCGTATCCCCATTTACTCCAGGGACTGTCTGATCCTGCCTACTGTAACATCAAGAATCTGCCAATCAGTGTGCGGGATAAAAACTTCTGGGGGTGGCGATCAGGGCTGCCGGATTGATTGGCTAGTTTTACTAACTGGCAACACTGCTGTCCACATATTTTCTAGGGGTGTCACCCTCGGTAACCGTAGTTTAGAGCCACCCTGGCAGTTTCCAAATACAGCCGAAAATAATGCAAAAAAAAAACAAATCAGCCCCCTGAACTCACGGACACATATAACAAAAAATATAGTAGACAGACTTGTAGACAGTAGACAGTGCCTTCGGTGTTGTGATTGAGAGGTCATTGATGAGCATAATCACTGTTGGTCATCAGGTTAGAATGAAAAAAGACAAGTTCTTCCGAGTTCATATTGTGTTTAAAAACCGATGTGAATATTCACCTGTATTTCGTACGTGTGGTTTTGTCTCAAATGGGAACAGCAACGAGTTTAACCCTCTGGCCACTGGATATTTATTCGTCCCAATTCCCATGGGATGCTTCGGATGATTGGCTGTTAGTTAATCGTGATATCGATTAAATCCTGGAACGAGTGCAGGGGGGTCTCCTGTATAAAAGCGTGTATGGTCAGCAGAGGGCGCCAGTAAAGAAAGAATATTAAGTTCTCCGCAAGATGTTCACCGTTTGTTACGATATATATTTTTAAACAGCTGGGTTTCAGCATATTGTCAGTAATTTAAGACTTAGACACATTCCACTAAAGGTCACACGCAAACGAGAACAAGTGCTTGGACTATGTTTCTAGTTGAAGTGGACGTTTTTATAGCACTGAAGAATTTAATGGCACTGTGTGTATAAACATCCTTAATTTGGCAGACCTGCAAGGGACCACCTACTTTCAAACAGACTGTGTGAAGTGACACATACAGGGAAACAATGGAGTAACTGGGGTCATAGAGGAAAAACGGCAGCTAAACAGCCCTGGGGTCTGGCACCTGAGATCTTGAGCCCTTTCATCAGGAGTGAAGCCTTTTCACAGCGGGGATTCTGCCTGAGAATGTCATACGAGGCACAGCAGGGCCATTCATAGCAAAGACTGTCGTGCCTGAGTCGGCCATGTTAAGACCCCCAACAAGCACAGGAAATGATGCATTCTGAAAGTTATAGCAATAAAATACAGGCCATTTTCAGGAAGAGCAGAAGGTCCACATCGTATTGTGTCAAATACAGGAACTGTGAGAATATCTTAACAACGTTTAGCGATGATGGATCAAAGAGTTAGTAAATGAAATTTCATTCAGTCTAAATATGTTAAGATTATGCTAATTGTTTTATTCATTATAAAAGTACAAGTTGGATTTTGATTGGCATTTAACAGCACAGCTATTTTCACCTTAAACTTTTACAGTTCTCACCATTTTTACCAATCCAGGATACTACTGAACTGGTCATGATAGAAAATATGTTCATTAATTTCACTTGGTGAATTCGGCACATTGGGACACATTGTTCAAAGGCACTATGTAAAGTGACACATACATTTTTTCAAAACATTCCACACACACATACAAAAGTACTGGGACACATCTCTTAATCATTGAATTCATGTGGTTCAGACCCACTGCCACAGGTGTATAAGATCAAACACCCAACTAACTAAGTGAATATAAGCATGGTGCTATCATAGGATGTCGCCTTTGCAGGCAGTTCATGAAATTTCTTCCCGGCTAGATATTCCAGTGTCAACTGTAAGTGGTATTATTGCAAAATGGAAGCATTTAGGAACAACAGAAACTCAGCCATGAAGTGGCAGACCATGTAAAGTAACAGAGTGGGGTCCCCAAGTGCTGAGGCGTATAGTGTGTAAGTGTCCCCAACACTCTTTTGACTCAATAACTGCGGAGTTCCAAACGTCCTCTGGCATTAACTCCAGCACCAAAACTTCATGACACCAGGAGCTTCATGGAATGGGCATCCATGGCCGAACAGCTGCATGCAAGCCTCACATCACCAAGCGCAATGCCAAGCATCGGACGGAGTGGTTTGGAAACATGTTCCATGAGACAAATCATACTTCTCTGTCTGTCTGAACGAGTCTGGTATTGCCAGACGCTGGGAGATTTTTTTATGAGTCTGAGTTACTGGTAACTGAGTAACTTACTTTATGGTGTTTCCCAAAATAAATGCCAGGTCTGGACATGTTCTTTGACGGACTTCTTACTCATTCTTACGCCATAACAGCAAACACAGTGGGATGACAATTGTGACTGACACAAACGCTATGTACCGCTGTGTTATCACTTATCAGCGTTGCTATTTGTGTTGTGCTGTTAACTAACCAAGCTAGTTGCAGTTTGCACACTAAAATAAGATCATCTTTGTGAGGCTTAATTGACATGAGATAAATCCCACCATTTCACATATATAGCCTTTTACTGATTAACTGTTGGTTATGATACAAGGTCTTCAATGAGTTAAGTTTACACACAAAGTCGCACCCTGCTCCTGCACTCACCGCTCCGTTAATCGTTTATTTACTCGCGGGTCTGGAAGTGAGCACCTGCCTGCCGAAGCAGGAGTTGAGAATAAACCGTTTTAAGAGAAGGTTGGGCCTCATAAATCTACACCTATATGACTATAACACATCCAAAGCAACATTTCAGGGGAGGGAGATCCATTTCTTTAAGGTCGTTAACTTACAGTCAAAACAGCCTTGCAACAAAGCGACATCGACTCACCAGTTATGTTCACTGCTAGAAAAGAAAAGATGCCGGTGTTGTGCTCTAAACTGCCCCCCGCCACGGATTGCCTCCCCTGACGTCATCGCTCCATTCAAAGGCAAAGGCGCTTCTACAGCGCAGCAGAAGCGATCGCTCGATGTAAATTCAGTTTCTTGCCCTAAGCCGACTACAAAAAACTCAAATTACTCGTTTATTATGCCATTTTGCAATCGAA
>JAODKC010000107.1:3174985-3193243 GCA_026777985.1 Mormyrops attenuatus | reverse complement strand
GGGGTTGGGAAGGTGGTGTGTGTGTGTGGGGGGGGGGGTTTAAAAACGGCACCTTCCCAACGTCAGACAGCTTCGCGAATTCGTGAATTCTGGATTCTTGTGATTGATGCTTCACTTAATCCGATGCTTTGTAAATCTTCCCAGGAGGACGAACCGGGTCTTTTGTGCCTCTCTAACCCATGTGAGGTAAGCCAAAGCCGGAGAGAAAATTCCAGCTCTGCGGCAGGCCACCAGGTCCTCCCCACCGGAGCATCTGCATGTGAAATCGCCATTTCACCCCTCCACACTCCCTAATTGTTGGAAAAATTAGTTGTGAAATTGCTTTCCACCAGTACTGTGTTCCACGGCAATTTTCACACATTTACTATGCAAGACGGTTGGTTCAGCTGAGCTGACGTCCGTACCTCTCCAGTAATAATATACGTAATATATCATTTTAACTAATTGCATACAGAATATTGTAGTCTATCATCTAGATTTTTGTGCTACTTTATCTGTACAATATTTACATTTCATTTAAGGGATTAAATCCCAGTTTATCTGCTAGAATTTTATTTTAGGGGTGCAGAGTTCATTCTTCAATTCTGAAATGTGCGGTTTTGTACGAAAACACTTTTTAGGAGGAGACAGTAAACAATGCGGATGATCGGCTACATTTTAGTCAATATATATTTGTGGCTTATATCAGAATTTCATACTGCTGAGAAATTCTTAAGCCATTTATCAGCAGGGAATGGAAAGTAATCTTTGTAAATTAAAAAAATGCAAAGTATACAATAAAACGGGTTGAGCTTATGAATACTTATTATTTGGTCACGGTGGCAAAGTCAACAATGTGATCTGAAGATGTTTCACTATAATTTCTTAGAATGGCAGTAGAGCGGGTTTCTGAAAAATAAGACACAAAGTGAACCTACTGTAAAAGAAATCATATAGGATCTGGTTATGAATGCGGTTCGTTGGGCCTCTCCAGATATAGTCGGTCCTGTGGGGCGTATTCTGAGCTCCCCGTGTCTCGTGGATGACAACGATTTTATTTAAATTTCAACCCATTTTTTTAGTTAGATAACCGACAGGATGAATATTTTTGTAAATCGGCTTTTAGTGTACGCCGGTATGTGCTTAGGTAAGCAAAGGGCATAATTTAAAACGTGATTTTTTTGTGAATGAAATGAATTTCCAAAATGAACATCGAGATGATAATCCACGTGAATAAATGTTCCGATTGCCTTGCTCAGCCTTAAAGAGAACGCATATTCTATTTATTGTATGTATTGTATATTGGATTTAAAATGCCGCTTCGACGTTTACTGGGGAGAATTTTGCCACGTTTATTACTGACGATCAACCGAATAACACGCATTTGTGTTAATTATGACACGCTTTCTAGTCCTTTCTAATGGGTTATGGGATTTTTAGCGACAAATGCCAGTGTTTCCCCCTCCTCTCATTTATATTATGGGTTAGCTCCATTAATCGTTGCCAGGAAAAAAAAAGATGTCTTTGGATTGTCCTGTTGTGTTTTGTGTAAAAACAATCTACCCACTTTCTTTATTACCTCTATTTAGTAATGGCCAATTGTACCATAAAATCGTGGTCGGAGAAGCGTTCTCAGTGACGTCTCGGTGATGCTTCTGTTTTTTGTTTTGAATTAGAGGACAGAACTCACTGGTTTGTATGTGTGTGTGTGTGTGTGTGTGTGTGTGTGTGTGTATATATATATATATATATATATATATATACACATACATACTGTATACTATATTTTCTATATATAGCCTACTATAAGCAAAACTCTTTGCCCAACGAACCGAACGAAGTTTTGCTTTCATATATATATATATATATATTTCCTCATGTGATATTTTGCAGTTCATAGGGCATGATGTTATATTAATCGTGTGATATGATTCGCCTACTCGATAGTTTCCTTTTTTAATATTGATGCGTGTGGTAGATGACTTACTGTTTTGATGACTTTACGTTTAGTAAAAAGATGGAAGCATCAGGTCAGGGAGTTAAGACCTGTGAGAAATGATGGCAATGATCACTGATGGCAAATCATCCGTGTTTTGTCAAGTTCAATAAGAATGTTATGCTGAAAATGAAACGCATACAATGAATTTTAAGAATGAAAAAGAAAGTACATCGCAGAAGTGTGATTTTGCACTTACCAGAACGTAATGTAAATGTTTATTAATTGTGTATTTTAAATAGGGGTTGATATGTGTTCATTGCAAGTGACCGGCGTGGTTTTCAGGCATACATTCTACAGAATTCATTAACTTGCTCCCGTAGCTTAAAAGTATCTGTAATAGAGAATAATCATCTGAGCGCTATTAGAAAATTAAAGACGTATCTGTCGATATCAAACGAAAATATTATTCTCAAAACCTCTGTCAAGAATTCCTGCCGTGATAAACGCTTCTACACGTCGAGGTACTTTTCTTCATTTAATTATGAATAATGCACGTAAAAAGAAACTTCTAGTCGTCTATAAATTACCTTGAAAGTTTAATCAATGGTATTTCATTGTACGGTTCTATATAATATATGCAGAAGGACCCGGTGGACTGTAAAAACACAGCAGCGGAAAGTGTATTTGCGTGTAGCGTCGTTTCTTGCTATTGGTCGAGAGACCTGTGGTTAAACTCCTTCTTCCCCTCATGAATAAAAGAAAGGCCTCAGAGCCTATCGGCGCGCGCGACACCCCCCTCATACACTGTGCGCCAAAGTTGTCCACTTAAACTACTCCCAACCTCCGAGCAGACTTTGCCATAAAAACTACCAGACCTTTCAGCGCAACACTGCAAAGAATTAAATAACCTTTGGCCACTCTACTTGTGAGACCTAGAATAATCCCCCTCCCTCCACGCGCACACGTTGAATCTTTTCGTTTTTCTTGTTTGTCTTATGCTACCCAACGAACAGCTTAAGTGTGTATTTTTTCCTCATTTTTAGGGGTTCTGCATTTGCCAGTTCATCTGGTTGGATCTACGTTATCCCACTGTGTTTTTTTTTCTTTTTCTTCTTCTTTTTAACGAAATACGTCACGTTTCATTTTGAGAAATAAATCACCATCAATTGAGGACTTGGTTGTGCCGTCTAGAAACTGGGTTGATTACGGCTGCTTGATTCTGACAGTATAATGGCCACTTTACCAGGAACGGTACCAAGAATGATGAGACCAGCGCCAGGCCAGAATTACCCACGCACCGGATTCCCCTTGGAAGGTAAGTTATATTAAATCAGGTGAAGTTTTTTAAGCGTAAGTATAGATTAAATTGTAGTGACGCGTGGTTTTAAGTCTTAAATTCGATTGATCTGTTAGGAAACCGACACCCACCATTCCTGGAATATATTCGGCATTCGTAACGTAATAAAATGACTTTATTTCCAAAAACGAATAATAATAGGTATACCCTTTAGAGTTAATTTCTTGGACTGCCGAAATCTGTTATTAAAGGAATTCTATATTTGGACAAAATACACGACACATTCAACAGTACACGAATATGTATGACCTGTGTTTGTGGTATTTTAAGATATTTTTAAAAATTAATATCTTAATCATTTAAACGCATATACCTACGTGTTGATATATAAACCAAATAAGAATAAACGGAACAAGATGCAACACATTAAAACACATTAAAAACTACTTAAAAAGCAATCGTGATCTCGCAGATAGCTTTATCGAACACAGTTTATCCACATTTACTGGAATCTTGTGTTCTTAGAACAATTTTCAACTATTAAAACAGTTGTAAGTGTCTGGATTATGAAACCGGTACCAAAATGTGCCGAACTGCGTGAATGATTCACAGAGACGTGCACTTTAAAATATATTTGCATCTATTAATCGTTTATTCCACGGCAGTCATTCTTCTGTAGGGATTGTTCGTGCTCAAGTGGTTTAAATCAAATGACAAAAAAACACGAATCCAGCAAGTTATCAATGCCCCGGGATTTGCTGAAGTGCCCCGGTGCCGCAAATAGAAGTAAAATACACAGCAAAGCGACGTCTCAAAGGATTACATCAATATTTGTACAACATGACTGTGAATAATGAATGAGAAAAGTGCTACAATCTTTAGTGACTCTTGAATACACAATTGACCACAAATTTCATTAGCATCTAAAGATGCATCTGAAAATAGTCAGGGCATGTGGGAAGTAAATTAGTTTACAGTTTCGCTTGGTAAATTGGTTTGTATTTGTTGGGGACAGAATGTCGCACAGTTTAAGAATTGTAAATACTTGTTAAAAATTTTAAATATTTTTTACGCAGTGATAAATTTGTTTGGAAATAAATTGTGAAGGCCGACTAAGCGACTTAAACAACGTCTTTAAATTAAAATTCCGTCACTTTTTTTTGCATTTTTATTATTATCGCTTCTTCTGTTGATTTCGTCATCAATAATACTGCTCAATAACAAACTGTAAATGATATGAACAACAGCGAAACTAACATTAAAAATATGAACGTCAACAACGTGGTATTTCTATGTTTAATGTATTATTTTTGCTTCGGTGCAATTGACCAGCCTCAATGAAAAACATTTCCGTATATCACAATTTTATGCATTCTGCCGTTTTCAGAGCTGTAAACACGGTTAACGTTTGCACTATAACAACATATAACGCCAGTTAAATTAACACTGGGCCTGTTTTCTCCAAAGATGATGCTGTCAGTGCGAAAAATCAAACTTTGCTGTAGAATAAGTTACATTACCATCTATTCTAACATGTAATTTTACTTCATCATTCACTATTTACATTTCGTATCCAAACATATTGTTGTTGTTGTTTTTAATTATGTAAGAATCTAAAACTAAAACTCATTTTGTTTGAACTGTGTAATCGCGTCTCTGTTTTTTTAATGCTCGATTCCAAATGTGTTTTATTACGCCAGTGTCAACTCCTCTGGGTCAAGGTCGTGTAAATCAGCTTGGCGGAGTGTTCATTAATGGGAGGCCACTGCCAAACCATATCCGACACAAGATAGTAGAGATGGCACACCACGGCATCCGACCCTGCGTGATCTCACGGCAGCTTCGAGTTTCCCACGGTTGCGTGTCCAAAATCCTTTGTCGGTACCAAGAAACGGGTTCCATCCGTCCCGGGGCCATAGGTGGAAGCAAACCCAGGGTGAGTGCAAATTAAGTGCGTCAATGTAAACGAACAGAAATCTGATTTCAAGGCCTGTAATATTAAATTTATACAGTATTGACAGTTTTCTTCATCTCACTGGAAAATAAATTATTATAATTATTATTTTTTGGGTTATTACAGCCGTATGTTTTATTAATGAGGGATACAGTGTCACTATACCTAATTACTATAAATTACAAATACCACAACTTCCGTTATTATATTTTATTCTAGATTGTAAATTATAACATCTCCTATAACAAACACTGTCACTATATTTTAAAATACAGATTAGGCATTCTCATTTAAGGTAATATTTCAGATGTTATTTTTTGCCTTAAGACTAAAAAGACTATGGTTCTTTTTATATATCGAACACGTTGTAAAGACAAGCAACAGTTTCAAGAAAATTGAACTGTAATGTGCTTAATCTTACCCACAGTTAGACCAGCACTCGCTGTGCGTCTGACATCATTCATAAAAGCAGCCTATTGGTCACAATAAATTCCTGTGTAATAAAAGTTCTATAGTAAGCAGCGTCTGTTTGACATCGGAAGGTCAGCGTATCATTATGGATCTCAAACGGCCATTTGATTTAAATTAAAGTCGTTTACTTTCACTTTCTCTCTTTCTCTCTCTCTCTCTCTCACCCTCCCATTTTCTGCCACTTGCTCCACTGCTTTCTTTGCTGTACTCTGTAAATTGACACCCAAAGCAGGTAGCAACTCCTGATGTGGAGAAGAGGATCGAAGAATACAAGCGAGAGAATCCGGGCATGTTCAGCTGGGAGATCCGGGACAAGCTGCTGAAGGATGGCGTGTGTGACAGAAGCACAGTTCCTTCAGGTGAGGCCCCATCTGGTAAGCAACTTTTTTTTTCCTACCACAGTAAGGTTATGTTATTAGTTAGCTCTGAAGAACTAGAGTGGACCTGGATTTAACCGCACGCGTAAACTTTATAGATGGGAATTTTCCAAGCTATTTAATTGCTTATGTAATGCCTTGCCTTACATGAAATCAACTTGCATATATTTAACTAGGCTATCGGGATTGTGTCATTTGAATTATAATGACGTCGGGAAATGTGAATTACAGCAGAACGAAAAACTTCTGTTAATGCTGCATGCATACTTCATGACAAATATACAATCACATTAATTCATTTATTTTAACTACAATAATGATGACATCAAGAGTTATAATTTATACGTCTTTTAACAATGTTTCTAATTTCAGTGATAATGCCAAACGTACAGGTAAAAATAGAAATTCAGATGGTAAATGACGTTGAAATTTTCTGGGTTCATCAGTGAGTTCCATTAGCCGGGTTTTACGAGCTCGGTTTGGCAAGAAAGATGATGAAGACGACTGTGATAAGAAGGATGAAGACGGGGACAAAAAAACCAAGCACAGCATTGACGGCATACTCGGCGACAAAGGTATTTAAAGCGGGTTTATATTCTTATTCAGTGTCCGCCCTGTTGATCAAACATTTTTTCATTATTTTTCTACCTGAAAGACTCATTTATTTACTTCTTTGTTGTGTTAAACCTGCGTTTGTGCTGCAGATGAAACTAACGATGTCATGATTGTAGCTAAAAATGTGCGTTGTTTACACACACACACACACAAACACACACACTGTAAATTCTAAATGCATTTCGGATTGAATACGTGCGTGAATTTTCTCAAATTGTTTGCTACTTTGAATGGGTGCATCTGCATGATTTGGTTGATAGACAACGTGTCTTTACCAAATGTGGATGTTTTTCCTGCTGTTATGGCCTCCAGCTTTTGTAGGCCTGGTTACTCAATTATTTATATGAGGATTGACGGAAGGTATTTGGGACTAGTAAATTAATTTGCTCAATAGACTCCTCTCTTGCGCTTTAAACGGTCCCTTGAAACGGCAGCTGACAGCTAAACGATTTGCCAATCAATATCAATTACAACCAACTGGGGCACAACACGACTTAATGTTCTATGTTAAGAAAACCCTGCAGTGGACCAGCCCATGTCACATTAGTTCTAGATTTCCTTTAGATTTTTTAGATTCAGATTTTCGCATATCATTTTACAGCGAAGTCGTAGAATTTGAAATAAAATAATGATGCGGACGTTTATCTTTGTCGTGAAATTCATCTACGTATTTAACTGAAATTTAACATATGCGTAATTCTTAAACAAATAGCCTTTGACGAAATTGCATTATAATATATGGAAAATTTATCACCTGTGCATTAGTTTCCAACTGGCACGGAGCTATGCAGCATTCATCGATTACGTGGACGCTCACGTAATACAACTTATCTTGTTGCTTAAGGAAATAGAAGTTATCAAATAAGATGATCAAACATTTATGTATAGGGTTTAAGTAAACCTATAAAACCTTTTTCTTTGTCGAGATTCAGCTCTTCTCCAAACTTGAAGATGAACTTCAGTCGCAAAAGGCCTCAAACTCCATTGAAGCTTTTGAATGGAAAGATTCCGCGATACAAAGGCAAAACTTAAAAAAGCGGGACTGCGAAAAGAGAAACGGACCATTCCATTCTCATTCAAAAACCCGCAAAAGAAAAAAAAACTTTGGACAAAAGGCCAAGAGGGAACTAAAGGGAGATGAATTATTCAATACACCCCGCTGGTAGATAGTTTTGTAATATTATAGAATCGTCTGTTGGAAGAGAATAGGCGTTGGAGGGTGCAAAGTGTTTCTTTCTTGTTTGGAAATGGCGACTGCTCATTTTAAAATCGGGCTATTGTGAAAACTAACTGCACATTTGTGGTGTGTAAATAGGCACTTTAACCTACGAAAACGTATCTGAGTTAAATGTCTGCAAATAATAAAATAATATGCAATTTTGATAGTATCGCCGAATAAACAGGAAGGAGTTTTTGATGTTCGGCCTGGCACGTGTAGGTATAACGGAAGACGCATTCCTTACGCCTTTGCTTGTTTTTATGAACAGGCAGCGTTTGTTTTTTTAGGTTTACGTGGACATGAAAGGCGTTTTTTTTAAAATCGCCATTAGAGCTAATGTGAGCATTTACTGCGCAAATGGAGCTTCTGCATATTTAATAACATGTTGAAGACAAATTGTTAATATTAACGCGGTGTGTGCGTGCGTGCATATATATATACATATATATATCTCATGAGCGCGCCATATGTACATGCCATGCGTGCATGTATGTGTACATTTGGCAGTTAAAGTTCCCGCTTGATTTCTGCATTTTCGGGTTTATGGCAAAATGTTTAAACCGGGATACTAAATGCCCCCTTTTTTATTCTTAAAAAGATTCGTCTTTGCGCCCGTTTCATTCTATCATCCGGCTGGCATTTAATAATGTTAAGACTTATTAGAGTTAGTAATGAAAACGGTGTCTGCTGAATGGGCGGCTGTGTTGCAGAGGGGTGTAATAGCTCGCGGGCATGGTACGAAATGCATTTATCCCCAATCAGCCCTCACTCTCCGAGTTTCAAGCACAAACGTTATGTTGAAGGGTTTTAAGGCAGATTAAATTGAGCCTTTTATTTCTTTTCACTTTCATCTCTAAACGGCTCGCTCTGGCTAGCCTTGGGCACAAATTCATGAGATTTTAGGTTTCTTTTATAGTTGTTAAGATTTTATTTATTTATTTATCTATCTATTTATTATTTATTTGATTTGCATTAGGGATTTCTGACATGCTAACCGAACTCTGAAATGATGGGGGGAAATACCGGTAACTGTTCATTTTAAGATAATTTTTTATACACATGCAAGCCCGTTACCAGCTGTAAACACGGACTGTACGGGGTGGGGTCAGCGAGGGAGTTTATATCTCATGCGCGAATTCACCAGAAATAACTAACGTTGTCCATTCAGGTTTTTTGGATCCATGTCTTTAAATAAATTACAAGTATGAATATCCTAATATAAACTAAAATACCAAGTGGAACTGGTATTTGTTAGGCCTGTTGTGAATGAGTTCTTTTCAACCATCTTAGCCTTCATTATTATTGAATGGACGTATAATTCAAATGTAGTTGTGGAATTAGAGGAGAAAACGGGGGGGGGGGTCGGCTTTATATATTTATTACACGGTGTACATACAAACGATACAAAATGCTTTGCTATCTTTGCGAGTATGGTAAACATTCAAGAGCGGTTTTGTTAAAATAAAGCCGGACAATAACCCAAGGAAAGTGTTCATGCCGAATGGCAAAATGTTATCTACATGTGATGGGCGAATGCATGGTTTGATGTATCGATTGTGTTTTTTTATCATATACATCAAGGTTAATTGCTATATGAAAAATAAAAAGTGGGCCGTATTTGTGGTCTTTTGTGTAGAATACAAATTAGATTCCAATACAAATTTCACAAGGGTAACATACTGATAATTCCCGTTACGTTAAATCGAAATTGCTATAATCGTGATTTTGCTGTGGCCGGTGTAGACCTGCTAATTAATATTAAGATAGTAGGGATTAGAGAGAGGAACTCGATAGCACACATTTGCCGTAACACCTGTTTTTTTATATATTCAGGGGAGCGATAGAGGGTGTATCAATCAATTCCCTAGAAATGATCTGCATTGATTAAACCAACAGAATGTCCTTTGTAAATACATGCTGGAAAAAGTAGCGATGGGCACTTAAGCAAATCGGCAGATTACCTAACGCAATCTAATCAAACAGAAGCCAGGCAGGATTTGTGAATGTTGTGAGTAGGGATCAGAGAAAATAATGGGGGCCGGTGGAGTGATAGTCTGGTGTCAGGCAATTCGAAGCTTCAGGCCAACTTTTACCGCGCCTATTCAATTAAAAGAATATTGCCTTTGGGAGCTTTCTCACAAAAGACAGACAAATTAATCACAGTTCTAAATAAATGTATCTATTATTTAACTGAGCCAAGACATCGCGGAGATGATTTATAAACGTACTGGGACGCCAATAATATCGTTTCCTTAAAAAAAAACAGCACAGAGAATTTGCAATCGAATTTTGAATATAATACGATTTAAGGCAACAGACAGAATGTATAAAAATTTTCCACTCACCAAATTTGCGTTTACCTGCAAATTATGCTAATGAATTTAGGCAGAAGCGACGCTGCCAAAAGGTGCAACCTGCTGTTAAAGATTTGTAACTTCTTGCAATAAAAAGTGTCATCGAGCGAGCGCCCACGTTTGGTTCAAAATAACGGTTATATATTTAGGAGCCTAGTCTAAACTAAGCTTCGTTGAAAGAAAAGGACGGAGGGATGAGAAGAAGACCACTTCAAACAAATCCATCTGAAATGGCGAGAGAGAGGTTTAGTGAAAGTATGGGGAAGTTATTTAGCTATTAATAACATTTTTCCTCAGGCATCGGGAGTCACTCCATCTGCACTTTCTCGCAGCTATTTGGCTGGGTTGAAATTGAGGGGGACCCAAATGCTGGGGAGAGATAACACAATCATCACTGCCTCGGTCCTGTGCTGTGCATCACTGCATTAAACTCGGATTAACCTCCCCTCTCCCCCCTCACTGCCTCTCTCCACATTTCACTGGAATTTACATGGGTGGATTTTTAAGGAACATATACTTTATGAGATATAGAGCAAAGACTTCAAGTGCTTACCATTGCTGTTTAATTTCGCAGCAACAATAGCATAATAATAATAATTATTATTATGATCATCACTACTACTATTATTATCAATAATAATAATAACAAATTACATCGTGCTGCGATAATTTAAGGAATAATGTTTGCATCGACCTTTACTAAATATAGTCCTTTTATCCTGAACCTGATACAAATCTGATGTTACCATATGGAATACTGTGCCTGTCTGATTCTATTGTACTGACCAATGATGCGCTGACTAACGATCACAACCTTAATTAATTTTGTATTTTTAATTACTGTTGTTATTTTATGCTCTATAAAATAACGATTTTTGAGGTCTAGGAATTTAGCAAGCGCGAAGTCCAGAGACAAACGTCATTGCGGAAAATTCAGATAAGTTATGTGACGCAATTGTCGGAACAAATCAAATTAACCAAACCAGCAACAAATTACCGCAATTTAGTACTTTAAAAAGCTTTGTTAAATAAGTTCCTGCTTTTTAAATGAACTCATTTGCGCTCTAAACTGAGAGACGTACCTGTTTCAAAGTACAAAAATCACGAAATTAAACGTGTTGGCCTAAGTAAAATCATGATTCTTTTAATCGGTCATTGTTTAAGAACAAAATAAATCACCTCTAATTTATGCTAAATCGATTGTATGTAATTCAGCTTCCTTGACATCAGACAATATTTATAAGCGCCAATTCAACACGGGGTCGTGGTTTACATGGATTGTAAAGCACGTTGGAAACCACTCGACGTCCTTTGGATCGTTTAAATTATGATTTAAGATTACCCTAATTAACTAAATTAAGTTATTCACGTACCACCCGTTTGGTAATAATTAACAATTTCATTGTTTAAACGCAAAAGACGTTTTTTTTTCTAATCCCCGCGACCTTGTACTAGATAAGTGGTTGAAAGATGGATGGAGATGTTTTATATCCAGCATACGTATATAATTTCCTATGTTTCCTAAACATCTTAAAACCCAATGGGATTCCTTTAAAGTATGGACTGGGAATTATTGCGGTTGACGTGTTAAATTTTTAATGCCGTCTATGGAATCGTGACAATAATGATATGTCAGTTAATGCCAATTTATGAAGACATTTGTCATCTTGGGAGCGCCGACGTCTGGAATAAGACTGCCGTTTCGCGGGGAATATTAATTCGCAGTCATATCCTAGCGTTTGGGTGACCCGTGAACCTGAGGCGGACCCTGCCCTTGTCATAGAAGGGATTCTGCTGTGTGTTTCGGGGCCTTTCTTTCTTTTTTTCTAAGGGAATAAGGAAGGAAAATAGAAAGTAGGTGAGGAAAAGTAGACGCGGCTGGAGGAAATTGAGAGGCTTATAGTCTTTGATCCTTGGGTGCTTTTGCTTATCGGAAACATTTGTGGTGACACCACCACAATGGGAGTTCATCATATTACAGGCCGCCAGTGCCGCTTTCAGGCCTGTCTGTCTATTAATTAAAGCATTTCTTGCCATGTGGGACTATCTGCACACACATATTACATACTAGAATGGTTTTTGGATCTCTGGTGCTTTTTTTCCCTAAAAGGGACAATCTTTCTTTTTGGGCTACTTAGGGAAAATTCAAAAGTCTACTGTAGAAGACATGGGGATTTCTTCTTCAAATATAAAGGCGCGTTCATAATCCTTTCCTGTTCAATAACCTTATAGGGGATTTTATTTTTCTCCTTATTTGAAGGTGTGAGATTTAGTAGTGATTCAGAAGCTGTCGGCAAGACATGCGCTCACGAAGGTGAACGACCCCCTCCCCCCCCCAAGCCCACGCATCTGTGCAGCTCATAATTTGAGCAAATTTTATATTTGTGCGTGTCAATATTTAGTTTGTTTGTTCATTTATTTATCTGTCTGTTTGTTTGTTTATTTTTTTTTGTTTGTTTATTTGCTTATTTGTCCATTTCCTCGTTTATTTGTTTATTTATTTATCTGGCCTTGAGAATTACCCGAGAATTCCCGAGAAGTGTGGCTACGGTCGGTACTAAGCAACAGGGTGGGGGGGGGGGGGTCGTCCTGGTAGATCCGTGGAACAAAAAGAACAAACGACAAGGAAAACTCCTGCTGATACCAATAAATGTGTTAGCCTCCCGGGTTCCTCTGTAGAGCCACAAAAGTGTTTTTGATGGTGGACCTCGCTATCACTTTGTGTGTATGTTCCATAAAATTTAAAATGCCGAAGAACTCTTGGTGACCCTGACTAAACACTCAAGAGACAAGGTCTCATTGATTATAACCGCCCTTAAGTCAAACGTAGTATGAGCAAGTGTCAACTTTTATCCCGCCATACGCAGCATATTTTCGTTAATTATAACACCCGCTGAGTTTCCGTCATGGTGGCAGTAACATAATTGTATAAAATACAAATACGACTTATCGGCAAAGATGTAGATTCGATCATTTTAGACGTCTGCCAGACTATTTGCACTGAGACTCGCATATCAAAATATTGTACCATCTGTGGAATTATTATTATAGTATGCAAATGTTTATGTTTAAAATATTAAGATTAAGATTAACTTTATTGATTCCAGGGGAAAATTCTGGAAACTACATGTATGTTTATAAATTTATATATAAATAAATTGTGCAAAGTTATACAAAATTTTGAATCTGGTTAGATGTAGCCCACTGATAATTTATAACATGAATCAGTTGAATTGTGGAACCGTAATGAAATAATGGGACATGTTCTAAAACGGAATGCTTTATGAAAGAATTTTAGTACACCGTTAAAACAGAAAAAGGCTACAACGTTGTAAGTGCAATGTTATAAGTGGGCAATAAGCGTGTCAGTTCTTCGCGTTTACTGCCTCTCTGATGTAATATTTATTGTAACAGGATTGCCTTACGTGTGGCTTTAACTGGAGTGCGAAGTTTTCTGTGCGTCAATGGGAATTTTACTTTTATTTTCACTTTTAAATATGTTTGAATTACTAAATGGATAAAGAGTCCGCGTGCAAGAATAGCTGCCCCTTGTTTGCCATGGTATGTTCACCAGCCTCTGCCTAATCCCGCTTTCATTTTTACCGACAAATACCAAGAATCTTTATCTGTCTCGCTACCCAATGGGAGACAGATCAGCCAACAAAAGGGAATCGCTCCACAATGCTGAAACGGGAAAGGCGAAGTTCAGATCACACATAAGCCCTAGACCTGAGACCGTAATTATCTGGCAAAGTTCATTCCTAAAGCAAATGTCAAGCCGTGGGTCAACTTTGTGCACGCAATAAAATCATTAGTGTAAGTTTTACAAACGGATCTGTTGTTAGTAGTTCATGATGCATTCACATTGTGGCGAAACCCGTGAGCATTCAATTTTGATCTCTACCGCCAGTGTGAAAACTTGTGGCGTGATCGGTGATTGATTTTATTATGTACACCGCATTATCGTGAACTAAAGTATTGGTCACAGTATTTACAGTATTGATGATTTACCAATCGGTCATAACAATCCGTCAACGTATTTCGCTGAACTTCGAAAATTGATTGGTGTACCTATCTTGCACTGCATCTACAAATCTGAAATATTGCCGGGTTAGTGAGACAAATTTAGTCCCCCACCGAATGACCTAAAACTAATTCATTTGGTCAGATGTTTTTGGGTTCCAATGAGACTGACCAATACACTGCCATGTGTCGCTTCTGAGTAGCTAAAATGTGTTATCAAACTTTTACATCATTCGAAGACACACGAGACTAAAAGATGAGCAGGGAACGCGGAAATTGTGTCAAATTTTTGAGGAATGTTGACATTGCTAATACATGTACTTGCAAGTGTTGAGGTTCCCCTTTCATTTTACCCTCTTTTTCGGTTAACCTGCTATTTTGCGCATGACTGGTTTATTAGACGCCGCCGTGTAGGGATTTGACAGGGGTTCCTGGGGTCTGGATGCCTTCTGTAAATCCAGCTCATTTTAGTTTCCTATGTAATTCATCCGGAGAACCTGGGGAGACGGCCCAAGGTAGAGAAGGTATCTTAAACCCTTTCATCCCTTTTTGTAATAACAGGGCTCTTAACAACCTTGCTGCGCGGTTTTCCGCGAGACCATGTCATAATCATTCTACGGGCCTGACCGCTACAACTTTCGATGTATTGCAGAACACAGCGCAGAATTCTGGAAAGTAATTATCACCAAGTACATCCTAAATATGTCAAAATGTGTAGGTAAATGGGTAAGGTGGTCCAATTTCATTTGACAATGACTGAAATATTCCGTTCCTTGGCAATTAGTCGTAGCACACTTTGTCTAAATATCAAGCATGTATGAGTAAAAATTGGAATTCGCTTTTCTGAATGATTGTGATTCAATACAGTGACTATGTCAGTTTCAGTACCAATATATTTGCTAGGCAATTGATACTTATTTTATCTGTATTATATGAATAGAAATGATAATTAGCGGAACACTAAATTAATCATATGATGGATGAAGGAACTGCGGTACAATTGAATATCAAGAAATATAAGCCAGTTCAACGAGAATAAAGACAATTTGTGAATGGTACTTGACTCATCAATTAAATGACAGAGAAAATTCTTAAATTATATATCCAAACTAACTACTGCAATTATGACTTATGGCAAACAAACCTCGTTGACACTTGACAGTCTGGTTAGATCAGAGCATAATGGAATCAGAGGGCAATGCAAATGATAATAAGTATACTTTTTGTCGCGGTCTGACGCATTTCTGTAAACTACGGATTTTCCCATCGACCACCAGAAAGGACGCGTGTATGCGAGTACAACAGGTTATTTTCATGGAAGCTTTTTTTTTCTTTAAACGTAGGGCTATATTTTCCATTCCAACATTCCCACTACTAAATGCTCCAGTAGGACTACAGTAAAGTAACCAGAAATGTCCGCTGTGTGTTCTGCATGAGTATCACATAGGTAGCCTACACAAATCCAAGGTTACTGCCCGGTATTTTTCTTGCACTTCATAACAGGGTCCCAGTGGTCTTTCATCCCACTGGCCTGGTTAATTCTTTTACCACAGGAGTGTAGATATTTTTCAATTCTCATTGCAAATAACTGGCAGATTAGCAGAGGCGGCTCCCAAGGTAGCGAACAATGGAGAGTCCCGGGTTGCGGTGAAATTGGAAGGAGTGCCCCAAGTCACCTTTTAAAATAGCTAAGCAAGTCAGTTTGCATGACTTAACTTTTTAAACCGTTGACTCTGACGTAGTTAAAAATCGTTATTGAGAGTTCTCTCGACTTTAGAGCAAATGTCACATCCCATGTTAAGAAATGGGAAAATATTTTTGAAATGCGGTCAAGTACGTAGGCTACATGTGGCTAAGCGGAATTTAGGGAAACAATATTATGCAAATTACTCAACTTTTAAGCACTATTGTATAAATTTAGAACACGGTCTATAGCAAACAGGAGTAGATGTAAAATAAAAAATAATATATGATATATATTATATATACATATAATCAAGAGGTAAAAACTTTCATTCTTTACTCTGTACTATAATTTTATGTATTACAGCAATGCAAAATAATTAATATTGCCATCAGAAGCCACAGGAACACGGATGGAGCAGAACGCGGATGGAACCCAACCCATTCGCTTGCAAAAGACGCCCTAATGGAGAACAAAACTATGCGCGTTGAAATAAACAGCTCTATTATTTTAGACGAATAACAACTCGTTTCAGCGCCTTGAAATTATATGCATTATTTTCAAGTATGTATTTTTTTGTTCTTCTTGCTGTAAAACGCATTTTGATCTAAATTAAGCCTGACTCTCCTGAAACTGCATCTTTCACTCTCTGATTGCTCGTAGGACGAGTCCATAAATGCTCTCAGAATATAGGCAGATGCATTTTGACGTCCGGCCTTGCGCAGCGATAGGCGGCGGATGGATGCTCGTCTCGGGCTGAATACGACTCCAAAGTCATAACTCGGCCAGCATCTTCTTAACTCCGCGAACTTGTCAGATTAAGTTAGAGCAGTTAACGAGGATTCGTCTGGAACAGTAGCTTAGGTGCCTGGGTGGAGACGGACTCCCACTCCTGTGTATTATACATGATGCGCGGATGGGGAGGATGGGATTGGTGTTGTCCTTACGGTTTTGCTTCGCGAAAATGCCTTTTTTTTACTTCATAGCCTCGTGGTGGCACGACAGAATCAAGATCGTGATCCCGTACAAGCAGGTATGAAATTAAGAAAAATACACAGCTGTCACTGATAATAACGTGCAAATTCTGATGACGTTTAAACACGCGCAAAATTAGATTTTCCTCAAGTAGTTATGTTGTAGCCTCTCTTGTGCCCATCCGACGATTTACCATCAAAAGATATATTCCTAAAAAAACACGATTTATTTAAACGACGTGCAAATTATAATTTCTGTGAGGGGAAAATTTAAAAAGTAAAAATGAAACTGGTAAATTTCTTTTTAAAAGTAGCTCCTTTAAACGGATGTCTGTTTTGGGTTGGGCCTAAAAACGGTCTTAGTGACAGCCCACTCTCTCCAGTGACAGACAGCCACTTTAAGAAGTAGGCAGAGAAAAGGAGAATAGCGAACATTCTGTTATTTTGCGTTCTTAGAAGCAGTGCGTCAGCCATTCAGGCAAATTGATGAACTCCTCCAAAAAGTTTATTAAGGGGATGAAAACAATAGGAACTAAAGCCTTTAGGCAACTGGGTAGACAGTTTATAAACTAGCAGCTATTGTGCTTCAAAGGCAGATGCATGAATACCTTTGAATGGGCTCCTTCAAACTGACACGATCAAGCCAGACAACAGCATGTTAAAAGGAAGGTTTTTTTCGCCCCTTGTGCAGAGGAGATCTGTATTTTTTTGCATTAATGTACATCTGCAGTGGGAGTGGCCCAATCTGGGTGCTGTGAGCTTCTGTCAAGGCCCACGGCTGAGGGCCCGTATGGCGCATTTGAAGGCGTGTTGTGTGCGGCGCGCGCGAGCAGCAGGTGTTACGGCGGAGCGAAGTGCGGCGAAATGCATGGGTGGCTGATAAACACCACTTTATCTCATCTCTGATTCTGCCTTCTCAGAAAAGGACCAGTGATATCTATTGTCCATGTAACCTGAAAATTTTAAACACGTCAAAGAACATACACACTATATATATGTATCTATCTATATAAACACAAACAGTTTAAAAAGGAAAACTGATCAGTTAAACCATCCTGCATAATTGGTGGGTTTATTTTGGTTGCACATGGCAACTGCAGGAATTGGACACAATACAAACAGTTTAAAAAGCGGCAAACATGCTGATCTTTCAGCAGTCCCCCCTCCCCCCTCCGACCCATCACCCAACCCCCACCAGCTCTCTGCTTCTCGACATCAGAGGGAGGGCAGTGACTTGTGACCCTTTCTAACCCGCATCGAGTCCCCCCTGAAGAGGGGAGAAGGGTGAGGGGGGGGCTGGGCGGGGTGGGGGGGGGGCGGAGGGCTCCCGCGAGGGGTGCCCCGGGCCAGGTTGGGATCATAGGCCTTGATG
>JAODKC010000107.1:3162394-3174885 GCA_026777985.1 Mormyrops attenuatus | reverse complement strand
TCGTGGCCACACCCCCCCCCCGCCCGCCCCGCCCCTCTTGGGGGGGGGGGGGGGGGGGGGGGGGGGGGGGGGGGGGGGGGGGGGGGGTAGGGCTCCCGCGAGGGGTGACCCGGGACAGGTTGGGATCATAGGCCTTGATGCTGCATGTCCACCCCTGGCCAGATCCGGCAGGTGTCGACATCAGCAACACAATTAGCTCCATGAGCTATATTCCAACAGGGCAGTTAACTAAAGCGATGTGAGACAGACTGAAGAAGGGAAGAGAAAAGGGGGAGACGGGAGAGGGGGGCAGATTAGGGGGAGATTACACTCTGAGACAGCTATTAGGAGGGATGAGGCCTTTCTAAACAAAAAAAGAAGACGCAGAAAAGATCAATACTTTGTTAGCTGACGAAGCCGAGACAGGCTTGCTCAGAATGTTTATTTTTCTCCTTTCTTCCCATTTTCCCGATGTTTGTTATTTGTATTGGCAGTCCTAAGGGCTCTCACGCAGCCATTATATACTGGCAAGATCGCATATTTCTTTTCCATCCAACAATTTGTTAATTAGGGCCTGGCGCGGTGTATGACACATTCATTCATGGCTTTCTGCGCGGCCCCACGTCCGAAGGGGAGCGGCCTGTCACTGGTGTGTTACTGGAGGAATTTGTCAAGGTCATTGAGAGCACTGACAGCACACAGAGGGTCGGCCCGACTTTGAGATGACAAGCCCTTTCTTATATGGGACAAAAAGTACAGTAATCAAGAAGGAGGAGGAAGAGGGGAAACACTGGCGTGGCATTCCTGGTGATTGGCAGCCCTAAGTGGGAATCTGTCTAGACAAGAAAAACAACTTCTTTCTGAAGATGCGTTTGTTTTTGCGCGCCCTCGCCAGCTCTCCCATCCGTGCCACAGCGAGGGACCAGCGGCGGCAGCGCCGTTAGCAGTTTGTAAAAGCCGCCCTTGAGACCACAGTTATTTGTCATTTGTTAGAGGATAAGTCCTCCATGACAGGAAAAATTGGTGTCTGCTGCTGCTGTGGACAAGAAGACCCATGGAAATGATGAGTGGGTAGAGTGACCATAACCTGATGTGAATTCTGTGAGTTTTTCATAGAGCACAGTTTATGATTCATGTTTTGTATTAGCTTTGGTATTTATTGCTTTTTAACCCCCCAGCCCCCCCACCTCGTAATTTCCAGTCTTATTTTTAAAACATGAAGAGAAGAAAAACCATTTGTGTGGCCGTATGCTCCATGATAATCTGCTATCATGCCACTCATGGGTATTCAAGGTGGGGGGGCCTTTAACCCGATGGCTTCACTCCTGCGCTGTGTCTTTAAATGCAATCAAAGGTCCCCCCCAGGCCCACGCACCTCGTGTTGGAATCCTCACCAGGGACAGCAAATAGGTACAGACTGACTCAGGGAGTCAGGGCAGTGTTTTCTTTGGTGTCCGGGAGGAAGCCCCCGCAGCGTGAAGATGCGAAGAGCAAGCTGGCGGAATGCGAGATTGTCAAGAAGAAGTGATGGCGATTGTGGCGCATATCGCGATGGAGGGGAACGGTGCGAGCTGTTTTGGGGAGGGGGGTGCTGTTCTCAAGGCTCCGTGATCTGTGCCTCGATTAGGGTGAGTGTGAGCAAAAGGGAATCCGGCCACGATTCCCCAAGGGCGGATGCACACAGCTCCTGTGGGAATGGTTTTGCTCTCCGTGAATCATTTGCCAGATTGTAACCAGCTTCACCATGTTCTCAGCACCACAGTGTCGTCCCAGGAAAGTGCTGTGCGTCTTTCAGAGGAGTCCTGCTTCATCTACATCTCAGACGCTTGTCATTGAGTATTGCATTTCATCTCATTTAAGTAATTTGAACATTCTCTTTCAATGCCACCTCTCTGCATTTGAAATCTCGTTAGCGCATTGTCTGTCTTTCAAATGCAATCTTTTATAAATTTTACCCGATTTTATGGCTGAAAAAACAATCCCATTTTTGCACTCACAAACAGGAGACAAATTAAGAAGAATTATTTCCATGTCTGCTTAAACTATCAGAGTCATCCATAAAAAATGGTTGGAATTAGTATGTTGCTGTTTGGCTTACTGGTCCTTTGACTTGGGTCAGAGAAATGAAAAATGGCACCACAATTCACATAATATCCCCACTGGGGTGGAAAACTTCCTGAAAGTGCTTTTTAATGTCCATCTCAGTTATAGACTGGTCTTTATGCCAGATATCCTTGGTCTTTATACATGATAGACAGCTCTAAGGTTTGCCACTGAGCCTTTATTCCAGAAAGCTACCTGTTGAGGCAAATTCCACCAACTTGCTAATATGTTTTAAATTGTTATAGCCCACGGGGAGAGTGTAATCATGTTGTAAAGCTTTTATGTTATTTGTCCTGCTCTTTAGTCTAATATATATCAGTTACTCAGGCTTTTAGACATTACCTTTGAAGAAACGTGTTTGTTTGTTTATTGGTTCATTTGAGAAGGACAATGCATATTAGCAACATTACTGTAACTGTGCAATAGTCTTCATCGGTAGTACCTGGGTTCTTCGTCCATAGAAAAGAGCACATATAAAGATAAAATAGCACAACAGAATACAAAATCATGCAATACAGTAAAAGAAAAAAAAAAACATAGATCTTTTTCTTATAATCAATACAACTGAAAAACAAATGCACAAAAAATGTTTATATAAACACAGTCCTGAAAACTTCACCAGAATAGCACCACAGGGAGGACCGATTGCACTTGCAATCACTTGTAAAGCTTTTTTTTTTTTGCAGCAGCCAAAAGTATAGATTTGATTTCAGCAGGGTTCCCTTTTTGAGCAGGGAGGCGGGGACTGACTGACCCCTTGGTGGCCAGGGGATGCTGAGCTGGGGTCAGAGGATGGCTGTGAACCTACGGCTTAGTGAAAGTGTGGCAGTGGGCAGCTAGGGGACCAGAGCTTACTCAGCCTTTCAGCGGGGTCTCCCAGTCCCTCAGGCTCGTTAACCCGCCATCAACCCGAAAAACCTTTTTCCCAATCGTGTCACCCTGAAATCACTTCTCGCTCTTGCAGCGTAAGCTGCCGCTAAATAGTTACCCCCGTTGTTCCATAAACTCTTATAGACATCAACAGATGATGTTAGTGTCATTATAGACAATTTACAAACTATGCACATTTTTTTTTAATTACTCTTTCTTATTGCTCATGACCAATTGCATTTGCGCTGACCCAAACAGAGCAGGACCAGTGGTCCCATATCAGTGTTTATGAGCTGTCTGGTCCTGCTGGTTCCCTGTGGGGCAAATTGTGCTTTTGCAACCCCCATAAGAGCAACAAGCTGACCCCCCTCCCCAACCTCCCCCTGAGAGAGCAGTTGGGTTGAAGAAACATGGATGCACTCCATTGCCCCACAGGCTAAAATCCCGCTGCCCACCCCCCCACTTTTGTTTTACTCTGGAGGTGACAGAGATACAGCTTTACCATGGGCTGTTTCGGCACGGCCGCGGACCTCGGCGCAGCGCTGTTGTCGCTGCCACATTAAATCTTCCCCTCAGGATTCCCTTTCATTAGTGCATCTTAATGTGACCCGGCAACCTGCCAGAAATCACGGCCATTATTGACCCTTCAAATATAGTCCTCAAGCTGAGTAATTTGAGAAACTCAAATGCAATGTCCACTATTCCCTTCCTGGGGCTTCTCCGTTTCCTTTTCGTTTATTGTGACTTTTTCATTTATTGTGACTAGTTTTGCAGTTTCCTAAGTATTTTAAATGACATTTCGCTGTATTTCAATCCTAATATTGCAATCCTTTTCATCTTCAACTCAGTGTTTTCTTTGTTTTCATTCCAGCTCTGTGAGTTGAATTTTTAAAAGACCTCATATCTTGTTTTTTTTATGACAAGGCCTAAGATTGTCATTCTTTAAACAAAAACGGATAAACAAGCTATTATAGCTGTTATAGTCTCTAGAACTATCTACAGAATACTGATTATCTCTATTTTTGTCTTTCTTTGTAACAATGTTAAACAGTTTCCACAAATAATTCATCCCTTAATGAAAATGACGACAAAAAAAGCCTGATGAAATTGCTTTACAATAATTCAAAACTTATGTTTCCTCAGATTTTCTTTGCCTGCCAAAAGTTGTCAAACATTCGACAGCCTGGTTGTAATAGGGGATTATAGATCGGTCTGCTCGTAGCCTAACTGTAGAAGCGCATTAAAAGCTAGAACAGGCTAATTTTATTACAATTGATGCGTTCCCTACGCAGCCTAATGCGCAACGGTAATTAAGCAGGAAGGCATATGCCCAGTGTCGCAGCGATAATAAAGCGTTAGTTAGCACCATGGTCGACTGGTTTAAAAATCACCATCAGCCCATGCCACTTATGTCCATAAAATTTCCCATTTTATGCTCTTTAATGACTTCCGCCTAGAATCTTCGTTTTCTTTATTTATATGTGTATTTTACGCTCACACAAAGACAATAAACATGTTCGCGGAAGTGTTGCGAATCAGGAATTTGTTCGGATTTTTTCCACCGACTGAAATCGTGGATGATGTGGCCGGTGTGCGAGCAGCGGCGGGGCGGCCAGGGACGCTGGCCTCTGCCTCGTTAGACCCCCCCCTCTGCTGCTTGATTCGCTAATGGGCTTGTTTCTACGTGCCCTCTCATTACTTCTTCAAGATCGTCCCAGACTGGCTTGAAAAAGCAAATTTTTTCTCATTTGAGAAATTGAGTATGTACATAAAGCATAGAGTGCTTTTAAAATCGTTTTTAGTATGAAACAATGTTACGCCGCTGGCTCCCAGATGTCGCTTATTAATGGTGAACTCATTTAAATTGTATTTACTTTAAGCTTCGAAGACCGATTTACTGTGATTTATCTAAACGATTTATTTCTCTCGTAAGTACAACGATCATTTTACTGTTGGCTTCCCAGTTGAGTTCTTATACTGAAGCGGTCTCCTTTGTGTTTGATTTTACGTATTTGTGTTCCAGAAGAAATGACTGCCTGTCCGATGATGAGCTCGACAATCTTCTGCGTAAATGCATCTCGGTGCACTTTAAGTATCTATTAGCCATAATCTTTGGAGGAGACTCTGAGAGGCAGAATCAGTCACTTTTGTGCAGCCGAAAAGCCTTTATCGCTGATTATTAATCTCTGCTTTTCAAAATGCGATTTTCGCTCGCCCGTAAAAATTCTGGCATTTTTTCCGCACAGTAGCTGTCCAGTGAGGGGCTGAATTAATAAATAAGTTAAGATTCTGCTTCGCGGTTTTTTTTTTTGTTTACTATGTCAGCACTTAGATACGCTTAACTCTCTCCTTAGTTTATGTGTTTGTTGATATTTGAGGACAGATGAAGCTGAAAGGATCAGTCAGGGCGCATGTTGTTTTGCAAAGATATAATTCCCTGATAGCACTGAGTTCTGCAAAGACTCAACAATGTGTCTTAATTGGTGTTTGAGATAATTACAAGATGCATCAGGTGTCTGAAACTGCAGTTTGGTTCGTCATCATTTGGCATTTTAGGCTGACAGTAGACCTTTCAGATTGTAGAGTTCATTCTGTAGGGGTGACGTCTCCATAACCAGGCATATTCACCTTACGTTCTTCACATCGTGATGTATCTGTGCAGGATGTGGGAGCTCTTGGTATGGCCAATGTGGTGCAGAGAGTCTCAGCATTTCAGAACATGTGCCAAATAGCGGGGGTGGGACAGACTCTCAATGGCACAAGTTTGGGTCTGATTGCCCGCGTTGCCCCTGTGTGAGCCTCTCCGCATTTCGGGCCCTTTGTTGGTGATTCTGGTCCCAGTGCCAGTTGGCAGATCTTTGCAGGCTTCCTCTGCCTATTTAGACTGTGTTTTTTCCCGCCTCTAATTTCATTACTTTTTTCTGTGACCTCAATTAGCAAGATCTTAATCCCAGGAAATTAAATCCCATTGTCAATAAGGAGGAAGGAGACCTGGTGTAAAACTAAACCCACTTATTTCAATAGCCACCTCCCTAGTGCCGGCAGGTAGAAATTGAATCAGTTCTTTCACAACTTTTCATTGACCGAGTTAAATTACGGAATGTCAACTGCAGCTGCATCTCCGCCTTCCGCAATCTTAGCTCGGAATTTCGATTCTACTTTCTGACAGTACATAGAACAAATGCAGATATATATGTAGTATATGTGTGCATGTATACAATGACTCTTGCGACGTAAATACAGCACTAAAAATAGATATGAGTGCATTCAGATATGTAACAAATTAACAGTATATAGGAACAACTGTTCTAAATGGCAAGGATTTCGCTCCAATAGAGAAATAAAAAATTCTATGGTTTCATCTGAATGTCACAGTAGAGTGCAGTTTGGATGAATTATTGATTATTTATATGGGATATATATTGAATGTTATGTTACTGTTTATTTTAAAATTAAATTTGGATAACAGTGGGTTTTTATGGGTTATTCATCTTGGCTGGTTCTGATAATGAGTTTAAATATTTTATTTTTTATTTATTCAGATTGTGAGGTCTTCCTAACGCTGTTTAAAGCCAGAATGTTGGCTTGATTTTTCTCCCCATATTTGTCCCCCATACAAAACATGCCATATTTAAGTTCGTCAAGCCCAGTCTTGAAAATACAGCCCACCTCCCTTCTCTAAAAATCCACCCAACCCACTCCACCTCTGCACACACACACACACACACTCACACACACACACACACACACACACACACTCATGCACGCACGCGCACTACCAAGCCCTTAATGGATTAATATTCAGGCTGCACCTTCCAGTGGCGTTCGGGTACGGAGAGTCAATATGTCAGCATTTATTGATGCCCCATGGAGCAGTGGAGAGTTGTCAGACCTCCTTTCAGGCTTTAATGGCCCCCTAAGGTGCACCTTCTATGGGTCCTGAAAGGGTTGGGGGCCTCTGAGCTTGCCTGTTGTTTAAGGTGAGCTCACACTCACAGAGACGCAGAGACAGAAAGGACCACTGCCTTGACGGACATGACAAGGGCCTTGAAAGGCCGTCCCCATCGCCTCTGCTGCTTCTTTTCCCTTTTTCTCCCCTTAAACTTTTTTTTCCCTCCTCCTAAAGAAAGAAAAGGGGGCTAATTGTTTGTTGTGGGAGCCAAAGATTATGGAAGCTCCCTTCTTTGCCTTTCTCTATTCTCCGCTGCTGCTTCTTCTTCTTAAAGATGTGTCTTTTTTCCAATGAATGAGAAGAAAAGCAGAGGAATTTTCATGTGCGACGTTTGGGGGGATGGGGGGGGGGCTCCTTGCCCAAATTTAGAAAGTGACAACGAGACAGAGGAGGCTACTTGACAGCCATGGTGTTTGAAAATGATGCTGAGACAGAACAGAGGTCTCTTTATAGGGCCCAAGGAAAACCCCAGAGTGAATTCTCACCCGAGACTGACATCGTTACCTCGTTGTCATGCCTTTCGGTGATGCAGCACCATTAAAAATAGTTTGTACGGAAATTTAACAGCATTTTTTTTTGCCCAGCTGAGTGAAATAAATATGAAGTAAAGAGTGAAAGAGGTCAGATTCAGAGGTGTTTCTCACATTAGTTGATGAACTTAGATTTATACAACTGGCAGTCTGACCTTGTGCCAGTCCTGAGGGAAACTGGCAGATTAAATGAAATAGTGTCTAGTAGAAAGTGTCTGACTTCTGCTGATGACACGTCATTTCCCCAGCAGTGCAAATAAAGATCTAAACTAGCTAATTGAGGAAAATAGTGTGTCTAATTTGAGAGAAGTTCTGCTGACTGTGAATTAATGACTCAACCTGCTTCGGAAGAGTCAGATTAGCTACTCGGTGTGAGTTACTTGTAAACCTCAAATCTTGTCATGCTTGCTGGAATAGGTGGGCTTTATATATTAAGCAATACCCCAGTCAGAAGTGTGACTTCTAATGTGCTTTCTGCTTGCAAGTTAATTCTAGACCAGGTATCTGCATTTCAAGAACCAAGTCTCGTCCACAAGTTATGAATTAATAAAATATTTCAGTTCCACTTTACAATAAGGCTCCCCTTTGCCAATTATAAATGGTAGTAACTCATTAATAATAAGAAAACTGTAGTATGTGACATAATTGTATGTTAATGATTTACATGTTACAACCTAACTAATAACCTGATTACGAAACATTCGTAAACCCTTTATAAGGGTAGTCTTATTATGAAATGGTATCAATATTTGTAATCTATAGCACTTCTTGACAGCTAAACTATTGCCCCATATCCCCGTTCAGCCTGACGTCACGCGTGTTACATGCCAGCATGTGAAGTGCAGGTCCCTGCAAACCTGAGTGTAAGGAGGTCGTTTCTAATTCACGGCCAGAGCCAGAGAGATTGTGGCCAGGCAGATAGCAGTTAGCCCTACAGGCTACGCGCATAATGAGTTTCTCTTCCCTGAGAAAAATAATACCCCAAAACAAAGGTGCACACTAAATATGGAAAGAAAGAGAGCTAATATATAGCAGTTAAAATATAACAGTCGATATAACATCGACTGTTATATTTCCCTGTTGGGAAAAAAATACAAGCAAAATATGCTAACAGCTAAAACTGGCATCATTCATGTCACTGAGACTGGGTCTTTGGTACTTAAAAATTACTCAGGGTGAGGCTTGATGGTAATTTTCCTGGAACTAATTTGCATTTCAAGGTAATCCATCATCAACCCATCTTTTCTCTCCTTTTTTCTTAAGGAGATGTCCATGGTCGATCGTGGTAGCAAACCTAGTGAAAAAAACAGCCGAACACGGTCATACTGGCTCGGATTGTGAGGACCTGGCAAAGGATGAACCGGCGACCTGAATGGGATCTCGTAGTCTGGAAGTTCTGGTGTATCCCTTTCACTCTGTGTCTCTGAGACAGAGAAGGCTTGGCAGGTGGAGGTAATTAGCCCACCGCGAGATCAATTCCATTCAATTAAATTTCACACAGTAGCTGTTCCAGCATACCTGCCCCACAGCGTTTAATACAGATCCAATGGAAGCCACTTCACTTCAGGCGTCACTGTGGAATAAATAACTGGCAAAAGTGGAGGACGATTCAGTGTCCTCTAGGAAAAACGGTTAGAAAAGCCGACGTGACGCTGTCGACGCGGAGTGACAAATGCTCCTCCTGCCTGGGAACTGAACACTTTCATTCTTTAGTGTTCACGGTATCAGAATGGGCCGGGCTCATTTAAACGGGCCTGACATGATCTTAAATAATGTTATTAAAAAAAGAAATATCTCCGTTTAAAAGCAGCACATGTGTAAACTACCCCGAGGAAATACAATTTCTGGGAATAATACTCTCTGAGTAACACACGATTAGGATTTACATCTATGATAAATGACAAGGCCTGACAATTTTATCAATCTCTCACACAGCTTTCAAGTGGAATTACAGCGGTGCTCTTATGTCGTAAACAGGCTGTTTTGTGTTGTTTGGATGTGGGTAATTGCTTTCATTTATCTGAAACTGACGCTCTGTAAGACTGCGTGTCAAACATGCATCACCTGCCTTGAAGGTGTCGGCGCCATTATATTTTGTTCTGAAACACCTCTGGTGCATCAGGGAACACGCCCGTCCTGCGCACCGTGCATTTTGCTGCTGCATGACATGCTGGACTTTGCTTTATATGAGCTGCCAAACGTCGTCAGTTCCCCGGGGGCCTAACAGTGGCTGCTCAGGTGCGTGGTGATCTCAGGGATAGCCGTCCCTGTGAGCCCGGAGTTGCTCCCGCATGTTTGGCCATTTCTCCTGCTGAGTGTGGGGTGTTGCATGGCGTGGCTGCATTCATCCAATTTCGGTCATGAATTTTCTATTTGAGTTCCACAATCTCAACCACATTGAAAAAGGGCAATGGAAATAGCAACTGGAGACCCAGGGACCGCAAGATGACCAGTGTCAGACTTGGGGTGATGCTCTCCAGATAACCACACATGCTGGGGAAATAAATAAATGATGCAAGGCGAAAATGGATATGGTGGGACCTGCAACCCCCCCCCCCCCCAAGTAGGCCAAAATCCAGCAGCATGTAGAAGACAACAAATAAATTCCATGCTGTCTCTGAAATGGAAGCAGCACCCACCTTAGATCTGCAGGACTCATAGGTTCTAAGGACTACAGGACACCATGCTGGACTGAAGTGTCATCCTGGGGAGTTAACAGCAAATCTCTTTGCTGCATCCTCATGAACACTAACAAAGGAATACATTGTGCATGTGTGTGTGTGTGTGTGTGTGTGTGTGTGTGTACGGCATTCCTATTTCTATTTACAAGTGTATTTTTGCAGGGGCACTGTTGGAAAATGAATCATTACTACAGGACGGGGGGGTGGTGGGGGGGGGGGGAATTGATTTAATTAATGCGGCTGCATGTCCTGCAGCCACATGTAATCCTTTGAGAATTCTCAAGCGTGAGCTCGGGAAGACAAAGAGACATCCACAAGGAGTCGTCTCGAGTGGCCTGCAATGATAGTCTCCACCTAATCCCATAATTCCTTGTTTAATTAAACTCTGGAGCTGGCCAGGAGTCTGAGCCAGTTAGATGGCTCCTGTTAGTATTGTTATTTGCAAGTTGTGGTGTTAACCTTCTTTTTTTAAAGCTTCCTCCAACCATGAACTTAAACACACAGACACGCATGCATGCGCACACAGGCCCACTCTCCCTTTCAGACGATTATTCACACCTTCTAAGATCCCTCTTCCTCTGCACCCAACTCATTCCTAGAGAAAGGCCTTATCGTCGACGGGGTGTTCAGCAACATCTCATGACTCACACCTAGCCTTCAGACCTTGGGTGCTTCAGAACTAGACAACGTCTTCATCTGAACGCAGCGCACCTCAACATCGTCTGGCGCCCGGATGGGATTAGCGGGACCCTATGTGGTTTCCCGAACTCATGGCCCTCCCTGCCAGCATCCTCAATGAATCGGCTTCAGACACAGATAAGACACAAGATCCGGTCATTATGAATCTTCTCAAGCTGCTCCAGCTGTCACTCAATAGCCTGAAGCCCTCTGATCACCTGCAACCCTGGAATCCAGTCCCAGGAGTCCCACATACTCAGAGAAGGAAAGCATTACCCATAAATGGATCACATTGAACATGTAGATATCTTCATTGAACTGTTTGAAGGTTTTCTCCAAAACGACATTAGTTTAGATGTTGAAATGTTACGGAAATAGAAAAGCAATATGATAATAGAATTCTCTGCAAAGGGTGGAGTGAGATTTGGTTGCATGTGTGGTGAAGCCCTGCTGCCCTTAACCTGTGATGGAGACCTTCTGGGACACAGGAGCCCAAGTCCCAGTGTGTGATCAGGTCTACCAGCAGTGGTATGGTAGACAGAACGCTGCCCGACCCAGTCCTGCTGGGTCTGTTTACAGAAACCACGCTATGTGTAATCCCTGGTCCTATTTTCCAAGCTGCAGAAGGTGGTGTAGAAACCTTAAACCTACGGCTGAGTGTGTGTGTGTTTGGGGGGGGGGGGGTGCGTTCTCCGGCACATTGATGGGCCCCGTCTCTGCCCTGTGCAATCAGCAGTGCTTGCGGGTGGTAGGAGCTGTCTGGTAAAGGAACATCCAAGAATAAAAACTACTATTTATCCCACCTAATTCTAGGCTGGGGAGGGCGATGGGTTAAAGTCTGAGTCTGTGGGACCAGGCCTCCAGTGCCCCTGGGAAGATTTTCAGGGATCAGTCCTTCTCTGTCTAAACTGGAAATGTAAACAGCAAGCTCAAGTTCGAAATGACAAAATGGACTCCTGGTTCCTTCCTGGCATCAACAAGAACGGGGAGAAAAGGCTGGCAAAGTGACCAGCAAAGATGTTTCCTCCCTGTGCCACTTATGCTAGCTGTTACTAGCCAAGGATGCTAACGAGAACCGCTTCCCTTCCTTGAATTGTTCTGTAAACGATATACTGATTTTTGTAACTGAGATACTTGTGCTGTAATATTGTGCCTCTTGACTAAACAGCCATCAGGTCATATCACACTGCATGACTATCAGTTTTAGCTCTACGGGTGAAAGCGTTTCAGTTTTTGTGCATGAAGGGCACCAGTGTGAGCATTTGACAGGTTTAGTAAAGGCGGCTCCCCTCGTCTTCTGTCTCTTCGAACGGCGGACTCTTTCGCGTTATGTTTACCGGAAAACAGCGTGGCGTCAACCGTGCGGCCTCCGTGTTTATCCTCACAGCCGGCCGCCGCCCGCAGAGGAAGACCTGTTTCCAGTAACCGAAATGGAGGTTGAAATGTAACCCAATCTGTCGCAGTGACTGTAAACAGTGTTGGAGGCTGGAGCCGGGCGTTTCAGCGAAACCAATGTGGCATTTTGCTGGGAATATTTACACGCTGGCGGTTTGGTCTAGGAGCCCCAGGCCCTCACAGAAGAATAGTGGTACAGGGATCACTAAGGTGGTCTGGGGAGGTTGGGGGCGCCCCCCCCCCCCCCGGGCCGCGGGGGGGGGGGGGGCGGGGGGGGGGGGGGGGGGGGGGGGGGGGGGGTTT
>JAODKC010000107.1:3099746-3110039 GCA_026777985.1 Mormyrops attenuatus | reverse complement strand
GTCTGTGTGGGTTGTTCTCCGGCGCGCTTGGGGCCCGGCCGCCGCCCCTGTGGGGGGGGGGGGGGGGTGGGGGGGGGGCGGTGTTTGTGGAGGCCCCCCCCCCCCACACTCTCCCTCAGTGTCCCATCCCCCCCCGTCATCCCCAGCCTGCTGAACCACCTGGCTCAGCTGGATAGCAGCTCCTTCTGCATTCATGAGCAATGCGACGGGTAAATAAAAAGGTTCATTACCACGTTAAAGTGTTACTAATGACATGTACCTGCCGCCCAGCACCTCCGAAAATGTAATGTGACACAGTGGAATGGAAAATCCATTCAGCCCCACTGCCACTCCAGTCGCGCCCCTGTGCACTCACTGGAAATTTCCCTCTCCTGGCCCTTCCATTTTGCTGTTCCCTGAAACCAATATTTACAATTCTGCAGCCATTATGTCCTACCAAGCCCTTTGCTCTCACTGTCACAACCTCCATATTAGCTGAAAATTGCTAACTTAACGGGAGAGAGGCTGAATGCGGCCTGAATTTCCCGCCCCCCCCCCACTTCCCCCACCCTGCGAGGGCAGCAGCCCTGGAAGGCCCAGCAGGGGGTCCCAAGGAATCAACACCGTGCCGGGGTGGAGGATAAATGCCCTCCTGGGGTGACCCTTCGAAAAAGCCCACCGCTGTCATGCTTGCCCACTGCACTGGCAAACAACACGTGACGTACGTGTGAAGCAGGGATTGCGAGCCCTAACATGTGGCTTTCCCAGCTTCATACCGGTACCGGGTGCGAGACACAACAGGACCCAGGGGGTGTCGGAGGGGCATGGATACCCTGGCAGATTCCAGGGGCCCACCACTGTGTTGGGGCCCCAAAAATCTACTGTTGAGGGCCCCCTGCGGCCGAGGGGGATCCCCCATTGACAAAATGTACCAAGGAGGACCCCCCACCTGTTGGCAAAATCTACTGGAGGGACCAAGATGACCCAGAATTTCCAGCTACTCCCGTAGTAACAACCCCATGGTAACAGCCCCATGGTAACAGCCCCATGGTAACAGCTAACCAAGGGTATGTCTCCCGTAAGTGTACGCATGCAACTGAATAGTTCCAACTATGCTAGTTGCTAAGGGGAGTGTTTGGGAAACGTACCCCAAGTGCTTAAGCAATAATTATGTGTTCACGCTTGGCTTGATTCAGCCAATTTAAGGCGACTCGGCGCATTTCCCACGCAAAGCAAGCCATACGTGAATTTTCCAAATGAACTCAGACCCTCCAAAAGTGAACCGAACATTTAGGCTGTGACGTTGCACTAAATCCCGACTTCACAGCTAAAATCAAAACATTCGGTTAGCACCTCAAGGGGAAACTAAAGTTACTTAATCTATATCGTTTTTAAAAAATTAGGCTGATATTTTTATGCATAGGATAAAAATATCATAATTTGCAATATTTGTTTTATTTTATTGAAGGCCTAAACCTTAAAATCTAAAGATCTATCATCTCATAAAGTGTACTTTTAGTAGTTGTCATGCTTCTGTTTTTAACAAATAGGTTTAAGATTTCAGATCGACCTCACAGTCGGGATTAATAGTGTGTTGATCTGCCTGTTGAATACATGCCATTATATGTACATGTGGTGTATACCATTAATCCCCAAGGTGTGTGATTAAAAAAATAAAATAACATGCATTAACATCCCTAAATATAATATCCTCTGTTTTCTAATTGCCATCTGTTCATCAAGCCTTTTTGAAAACATTGAAATTCAGCTTGTACTTGCTTGCTAATAATGAATAATTTGTTCATGACAAGTTTAGGTTCACCCATAAAATAAATATTAACACATGGGTCATTCTCGTGAACTTGACATTTTGTTGAGGAAAAAATGACTCTCATGATCTGTTCAGCATCCAAAAGGACCAAGTGTGAATGTGTAATGGATTGAAACCACATAAAAGCTGAAGTGCACCAAAAAGCGAATCGAGCGCTTCTGGAAGGGGATGCACACTAGGAATCCAAAGAGATACGAGTTTGGTTCATTTAAAGAGGACTATATGTACAAACACCCTTAGAAGATAAACCTGCATTCACACCTGGAGTTATTTTCTTCAAAAATAATCCCAGTTATTTTGAGTTGGCAAAAAATCCACTAAAGACATTTGTATCTTTGCATTTTACATGCCTTCCTTTTCAATTATATGTTTACGTGAAAAGTATTCCAATAATACTTAATTAATATGGGGGTTGCCTCCCAAGTTTTTGTAACTAATTAACTTATGTAAATTGGCCTCATTACCCAGCTGTTTTATCTGTTTTTTTTTCCTGAGCCGTCATTTAACCAGCCGGTTTGAGTGCTAATTGTAATGAGCTCATTAGCGTGGTAGACACAGAGCCAATTATCGGCTATGGAAAACAATTAGTCGCCAGGCGCTTCAAAGAGCAGCGTGAGGCTGCTGCGTAGAGTGAGTTTGGATGCGCCAACAATCCAATTCACACATCAGGTTATCTGTGCTTCTGAGGTAGTGAAGAAGGCAAAATCTGGCCTGAGTGACTCAGACAAATCTCAGGAAGTGATAATCATGAAAGTCATTCTGTCTTCTGAAAATAAGCCAGTTTTAGACACAGGCATCAGCTAAGGGCAATATAGAGAGTAGACCTGTCAAAATTAATTATTTGTATTTAGCATGTCTTGTCATAGGAGGTTAATAAACACTTAAAGTAATTATGCCTGTACATGTAAGGATCGCATACAGCAGGAATTATATAGGTTAAAGAGCAGAAAGGGGATATTGATATTTTTACACCTGTGCAAGTTCAAGCTGTTAATGACACGAAGCCGGTTCATGTTCACTGGCTAATTGTGGATCTGACGAAAAGCAGCTGGACTGAACGGCTGGGAGAACTGATAGGAACTCGAGAGGGAAATATCTCAACTGGGGGGGGGGGATTTGGGATGTGGGGCATGGGAACTGAAAAAGATACATTAACATTTTATTTACATTTTATTGTACAGTTAGGCTGGTTTTGTGCTAATGTTCTTGATTTGCCGAATAGTTTGTGTTGGAGCTAATCGCTCTTGGCGTCCTGTTGGTTGGACGTCTCTTGGTGACTCTTCCTTTCCAAGAGGTTAGTCCCCCCCAAAAAGACACACCAGAAGTAGGACTGACCTGGTCAATCTCCACAATCCACCTTAAGACCCTTAACCTCAATCTAACCCAATGAAGGAGCATAAGGTCCCTGCAGATGGATATCTGTCCTGTGGTGTCCCCTCATCCAACGCGTCGCTGCCCCTCCCCTTTCAGCGGAGGTAATTAGACCTGCCATCAGAGACGTCAGGCATCAGACGGCACGCGCCTGTCGGCCCACATTGGGCTCTCCATGGAAAGTCGCTGGCGCCTGCTCACCGCATCTTCAGGAGGCTTTCGCTTTTAATCAGCGGCTCCATCAGACTGCACCAGTGAATCGAACAGTTGTTCATCCAACACGTCAGTCGGCCTGACTGGTTAATTCACTCGACGCCAGACGGGATGTTCTGCCTTGCTCATCTGGCCCCCCCCCCCTCCACATCGGTATTAATTGAGCTCGTTCTTTGGCCATTGTTTTTTTCAGTTCTCTTACTTCCCTCCAAAGCGATGCTTCGAACCCTTTGTTATGAAGAAGGCAGGCGCCATCGATCGTTAATTACGGCACTCGTTAAAGGTAGCCGTGTTCGGGCCGCCCCAGGCGAAGGATTCTCACTACTGCTCTGAGGTATCTCTCTCAAAAACATAGTTGCTAACAATCAACTGAATGACTCCAACTACACAGGTTGCTAAGGGCCACTCTTGGAAAGTGCGCCATTATCACGCCAGACGTGTGACGGGCGCCGTGACAAACTGTGACCCGTTGATGTGGGATCTCTGGTTAGAACTGGCCTACAGCGCATGATAGTCTGTGTGCTGTGAGCAGGAGACTCATTAGAGGTTTATAAAGGGGAACTAAACCTTTACTAGGGGGCTCTGATTCTAATGAAAATGAATGAGAATTAATGTACATTTATTTGGGGATGAGTGGGTGCTAAAGCCCCCTGAAATAGCCCTTGTAATGCCCCTGGCTGTAAGGTCAGTTTTTATTCAGGGCTGGTGGGTAGGGGGTATGAATACACACACAATGGCTGTCATGGAAGGATCCAGGGAATCCTGTAAAACCTGACGACTCGGTAATGATCACGACCCTACAAAAGTATCATAGTCTTGCTTCCAACAGCTGCTCAGTGTTTGGTTTGTAGAGTGTTTGTGTTTTGGCCTGTTTGTGTTTTGTTAGTGCCCCTCTAGTCTATGTGAGAAAATCTACGTATGTAGGCAGGCTTTACAGGTTTTATGGGGAAATCCGACCTGGATTGGTGACTCTCCTTGGACCGGCTCATTTCACACATGTGTCATTCCGATTTGAAGCCTTGACGGCCCACTGAGCCCCTCCCAAATCTCACGTGTTGTTTTTTTGGTGCAAGGTAATGTTTCGTAAGGTACCTGATTTTAAGTGTCTCTCAGCAGAGGCGAGACTCACGTCCGTTTCCAAGGTGTCGGAATGGAGAGGTGTGGATGGTCCAGAATGGAGGATCAGGGTTGGGGAGGTGTTGCTGTCTTCTGCTTGCTTAGATACCCGTCTCTCGCTGACATGCTGATTTACTGCGGCCCCTCGAGGTTGGGGAAACCCCCCCCTGTTAATTACGCAAGGAGATGGCAGTGCCGGAGGCGAGGCCCCGCCCAGCGGTCTACCTGCCGCCATGCCGGCACAGCGTACATGGTGGACGGCCGTCACTGCAGACGGAGACGCCCCCCAACCCCCTTGTCTCCGGGCTCCCCCCCCCCAGCCTCATTTCCGAGAGCGAAATCGCTGGCATTTCACAGCTGTTAAGTGCCTTCTCCCTCTCTGTCGCCATTAGCGACAAATTAATAGATGCCTTTCGGTAATCAGCCTTTATTATAGCTGTCAAGGCGTGAGCCTGCGGAGAGGTAGCCAGGCGCGGGAGGACACCATTGCGGGCCGCTTGCATGCCGCCTTCCTCAGAGCATCACATTACCCACCAAAAGCATTGGGAACACTTTGCATTAACTGCACCCTCATAATACATTCGTAGAACATTCATAAGCACCATGTAAGTATACCTTAACATCCTAACATACCATAACAACTTCAATATACATTAATAACAAACATTATGATGATGAAACATTACAATCGCATAATATTTGTTATTAGTGTATATTAAAGCTGTTAAGGTATGTTAGGATGTTATGATATACTTACATGCTGCTTATGAATGTTCTACGAATGCATTATGAAGGTGCACTGAATGTTCTATGAATGTATTATGAAGGTTCTGTTAATGTAAAGCATTACCAAAGCTCTCTCTCTGTTCTTGACCCATATGTTCATGTTTATATTCTTACTGAAACAACCGTAATGAAATGACAGCCAGGTACGTCTGAGAACTTGGAAAAGTCACATTCTCTGAGACTTTCCTACCTGCTATCTCCACTCATATTCCCCTTTTGTTGTCTAACGTACCCAAATAACGCTTCTAGGGGGTAAGATGAAGACAAGTGGACAGATCCCAGAACCCAAAAACTCTGACAACAGAATGACCTAAGGTGAAATAACAGTGACTTGATGGTGATATGTAAAAAATGTCAAAGAGGGATACGATCTCTGGGGAACGGATCAGATGTGTAACGAAGAACATCTTTCACCTGGCTCCGCGATTTCCCAGAAGACAGCTGCTCAGCGGCCAAGAACTCACCGAGGACAAACAAATGAATTCATTTCAGCTTCCTCCCGGCATTAGTTAGCGTGCGGGCAGTGCCGATACGGCTCCCATCTGCGGCACCTGAGCCTTAAACCCCTCCTATGCCGACGTGCAATGGGGGGGTCTGCAATTTCCTGGTGTCCTTGGGAACCATCGTCTATATTCTAACCAACCTGTGTTTGGGCGAATGCAATTACAATAGGATTTAATATAGTGGTGATCCTGGGATTAGCAAGCCTTACATGGGAGATAGGACACCCCACCCTCGTCACAGCCCCATGTGGACACCCCGACTGCGATTGGGAACCGAAAGTCGCCAGGGAAAAAGAAATTTAATTCGCAGGATTAGGGGCACGATTTAAATCAATCAGATCCTTTATGATGCATCAAGCCGTTTCAGAAGGCAGGAGATCATGGGAGTTTGGCTGTTCAAATTCACAAAAGATTTAAAGGGTCATTTTTCACCACAAAAAGATATATATATAAAACTATAAAACTTCCTAACAGATGGCCTCTCCTTACCACATGTTTTTTAATGTCTTTGGACATTATAAGTTCTCTGAGAAATGCGATTACGCATAAAGATATACGAAAGGCGCGTTGACTGCACGGGAGTCGTAACGGAGGAGAACGCAGACGGAGCGGCTCACAGATATGGGCGTTTTCAAACTCCCCTGCATCGGGTCGATCCCGCTGCGCTTATCGATTCGGCAGCACGCGGCATGGTCTCCGGCAGAGATAAGGCAACACCCCCCTGCTCCCCAAATCCCACTCCCCCCGGTAGCACACTCTGTAGAATCTCACCATTAAAATATGAGCAGTGATAGCGTGTTCCGGGCGGGGCGGGGGGGGGGGCTTGGATTTCAGGGGGCCTTTTCAGGGTTGAGGGTCACAGGCCATGTAAGGGCCATGGTGGGAGTGTGTGTGAGTGGAGAGGGGAGTAAGAGACAGAAATTGCTTTCCCAGGGTATTGACAATCAGAACAGCTGAGATTCCAGCCCCCCGCCCCATATACGCACCCTGGGCCAGCTCATTGTACCCACACAGATGTGCGAGGGAGAGCAGGGTGTGATGTTATGCCAAGCGGGGAAAGTTCTGTAATGAGAAAAGAGAGCAGAGGTCCGTCGCTTTGTTAATGCCCCCACACCCCCCCCAACTCCCCCGCACCCCCATGCAGAATGAGAACCTCAGAACAGCTGCAGCCATCCTGCATGTACCCCAGTGCCCAGGAGCGACTTGGAAAAGACTTCCAGCTGGGACAGAGAGGCACACTGCTTTAGTGGAAGCACCCATTGCGCACTGCATGGAAACTATGCATGTAGGAGTCATGTAGGAGTTCCACAAGTGAATCATACAGGAGTCATGCAGGTATTCATGTAGGAGTTATACAGAGAATCATGCAGGAGTCACCCCAGAAATCATGCATGAATCATGCAGGTGATCATGTAGGAATCACACAGAGAATCATGCAGGAGTCATCCAGGAAATCATATAGGAATCACACAGAGAATCATGCAGGAGTCATCCAGGAAATCATGTAGGAATCACACAGAGAATCATGCATGAGTCATACAGGTAAGCATACAGGAGTCACACAGAGAACTATGCAGGAGTCACACAGAATCAGAATCATGCAGGATTCATGCAGAGAGTCACACAGAGTCATTCAAGATTCACACAGAGAATCACACAGTCATGCAGGAGTCACACAGAATAACTCAGAAAATCACAGCGTCACACAGAAGTCGCAGAGATTCACATCAGCTGACACATGCAGAATCACGTATGAAATATGCAGCGAATCAACAGAACACAGGAATCACCCCCTCGGCTCACACTGCTCGCTCTGTAAGGTGGTAAGATTCTGCAGAGAGTAAGGAAAGCAAGAAAAGCTGCATTACTTCGACAAATGGTCAGTCTACACATTTCTGTCGTACAGGATGCGGTGTGGTCTCTGGGTATCATGGCAGTAGACCTGGAATCCTCACTCTTTACGTAATGCTTTGGATACAAACATATGAATTTGACAGTCATATTGAGTTGTGAGATTTGGGTAAAAGCACAGATGTGATTTTTGCTCTAAATCGGCTGTGATGTACTCTGCTGTATGTATGTGTGCGTCGTGGTGAATCTGTAAGCGCTAGCTCCCAGTCGTATGCTGTCTGTAATCCAAGTCATGTGAACATTCAAACCAAATTATTGCTGAGAATGATTTCAATTCATAGAGGGGGTCCATGAAAAGCCCCCCAGGGCAGGGGGTAGGGCTGGGTTGAGGGGGAAGCCCGCTTCAACGGATGCCACAGCAGTTAGAACCAGCTCCAGGAAGGGCACTGTTAACAGGATAAACGGATTTGCGACGTAGCAAGGGGGAGACTCAACATGCGGGCATCTCTCTGAAGAAAGTCATTTTATGTACATACTTTATTTGGGAGCATTTAGGGTATGTCATGTTGTCATGGTAACTTAAGCATGTTGCCCTGGTTAAATTGCTCAAACGCGTTGATGCAGGCTGCAACCTAATGGCTAGAAAGTTCACCAGTTTAGCTGTGTGGAAGGTACCATGTAGTGTCTCTGCTGATTCATACATCCCTCCCGAGGTGTAGAGATGGGTCTTTTACCAGAACGGACCAGTATAAGTGCTTCACTCCAGGTAAAAGAAATCCTGGATCTCAGGCCTGTTTCCTTAACGACAGCCTGACCTTTCTGTCGTGAATATTGTGATTCAGGGTGTTTGCTGTGGGGCAGGATGGACACAAGAGTTTGTAACGGTCACTTGGGTGGGGGGGGGGGGTGACAGGTTGGGAGGGGAAACACGAGTATGGAGCAGCCAACCGTGAGGATCTGGAGACGTACACCTCGTTGGCAGACATGGTACTGTTCAGCAATGGCGGTTGCCAGGTTGGTGTTTGCGTGATTTTTCTCCCAGGGGCCGTCTCCAACCCCCAACGCACACAGCAGGTGGCACAGAGAAACTGCCTCCCACAACCAGGGTGTCAAGCATCAGAGGAGCAGCTTCAAGAAAAAAAAAAAATGGTGGGTTGGATGGGGCGCTAACATCTGTTCTCGTCACTGTGCCGACGCAGCTGGCGGGGCCTGTGATGTCATCGGCGGGCAGCTGGTCGGCTGCGGCTGAGAAAGTGCAACGCCGATGTCAGGTGAAGGGGGGGTGGATTTTCCAGCAAGTGGGACGCCTGGGCAACCTCGCCCCCATGGGTCCACATTCCTGGGAGGCTGGGGGGGCACATGGTCAGTTGGGGCATCCCAGCTAATCCCTCCGCTGATGAGTCAGGCTGGGAATCTTGTCCCGGTCTAGCCTTCGCAAAGGGTGTCCTACGTATTCCGATGGCGGCGATCAGCGGCCGTGCCTGTAGAGGGACGGGCTTATCAAGGGCGACGCCCAGGGAGAGGCATGGAGGCCCCGACGTGAAGCGTTTTCTCAGCCTGGGAGCTGCTGACGGAGAAAACACACCGACCCGTATTGCATGTTTCAAAGGGGCCGGTGTTTTGACACAGGCCCCGCTACGATTTGGGAGCAGGCCGCTCAGACAGGCCTCCTCTGTTTGGAGAGCCTCTGGGGGCTCAGTCCCCATCCACTGTAATAAAAACCACTTAAACCAAGCGCCCCACCCCCACCCCCCACATCCCATTCTCCCAGGTACCTGACGGCCCCCCCAGCCCCGCATCTTTAATGGGAGACGCATTATGGAGCTGCTCCCTGAAGCTCCGGGCCTCCGCATTTTCAGCGGATCAAACGCATTTTTACGCCCCTGCCAACGCCGGGTACAGTGCAAGGGCAGCGCCAGGCCATCCGTTTGTTTCCAATTTATACGTTCGGCTCTGGATCCGCGCGTCCACCAGGGGCGGGGGTATCCTCCGTACGCACGCGCAAGCAACACGCTGCGGTGAATCTGGAAAGTTCCGCCTCAGTTGGCCTCTCCCCGGCATCCGGTCGAACGAAAGCAAAACGTCGGCAATCTGACTCGCGCCATTTTATTTGTCGAAGGACTAAACGTGCCGTGCTGGCAAACGAAGCATTTTCTCCTGCCTCTGTCTCTGACCGATACCAGCTGCTCCGACTCTGCTCCTCGTCTGTGCGGATTTGCATGCGCCTGTCGTCTCTGCCGTGTCCTCCATGTCTCCCCTTCACCTCTTTGTTTCCTCCTGCTCACACTATCCCTTCTCTCCTCCTCCTTCAGGAAGGCGAACTCAGCTCTCTCACCCCAGGGAGTCTTAAAACAAGTCGTCGTATCTGAAAAGGGACAAGTGCTCTATGACAGCCTGTTTCTGCCCCAGGACATATTTTCCCTTGGAAATTGAGTTTACAAAAGCGGGCAGTGTACTGCTGCCATTCCCTTTATAATCTGCTGTATCCTCTTAACCACCAGCTCCCCCCACCCCTCCATCTCCTCCATCACTATAAAAAGACTACAGTACTATAATTTGGTAGCATGTTGCTGAGCGACCCCTGGCTCCTGCACAAACACTGAAAGCACCACACTGATAAGTAAGTGTGTGTGTGTGGGGTGG
>JAODKC010000107.1:3081595-3094044 GCA_026777985.1 Mormyrops attenuatus | reverse complement strand
CCTGGGTTTGAACAGCTGACCTAAAGGTTACCCCAAAAACCTGCACACACACTGGCCCTTTGCGGATAAGATTGCCCCCCCCCGGTCTAGAAAGTACTACGGTGTAAGTACAAGTGAACATGATTCCAAACTTTATCAATGAATTAAACCCCACCCCGTTCCACCTGTCATTTACCCACAAGCGTCTCCAAAATGTCACATCCTACTCCTTGGCATTTATCATCGCTTACTGTGGTCTGCCCTCAGCTTAACAGCCTTCATACAAAACCAGGAGAACCACACATGCATTTAAATTTTGCTTGCTTGGTTGTCACAGTCATACAAAATGGCTTTGTTTCCAGGTCAGTGTTGCAGGGGACTCTTCCGGAAGAAATTCAGGTGAAGAATCTTGAAAAAAAGTACCATGCCCTTGGACAACTAGAAATCTTTGTCCAAAGGTTCACTGCGATCACTGTGCCTCATACCTACACATTCACAATGAAATGAAAGGGCTACCTCACAATATTACTTAGACAATACATTTTAGAAAACTACTTACACAGAATTTGAGTGGAACAGCAACATTTCACTACAGACTATAAAACAAATTCCTGAAAGACACTAACACCTAATAATGCCGACACTGTCTCTCTGTTATCGAATTATTTCACATTATTCAGTGTCAATAGTGCTTTCGATTGACTAAGACCATTCCCAGCCGGAGTCGATGTTTCTTTTTTCCAAACACGGATCAAATTCGCCATGTCTTTTCTTGGTGATTAAGTGTGAACAGCCATGTAAACTTAGCCTGACTTTGACAAAAGTCTGCCCCTCTGCCTGGTCCTGATGTACAGGAACCATGTGAATCTTCAACCTCGTAACAGGGTCAAAGAGCAGAGCGGGGCAAGACAGACAGGGGATGGAAAGAGAAAGGGAAAAAAAATGAGGGGAAGAAAGAGACTATGTGAAGCCAACACAGCTGTAAATTTCAGCAGAGGGGGTGTGGCATAAAAGGATGGGAAATGCATAGGACTGGGGGGCATAACGAAGTGATGGTGGCCATATGTCCATGGAGGCAGGCCTACAGTGCATTACATCACCTGCTGCTAACCTGCGCTGGCTGAAAGGTGACGCGTGAGACAACATTCCGCCGCTACCCGTGTGAAAAGCAGTGGCCGGTTTGTGAGAAGGACGTGGCACCTGTCATGCCTCTTTAGCACGCTTGTTTCTGCTCTAGCATCTGGGGGTGTCAGAGGGGAGAGTGGATCCCAAGGGGAAGAGTCTGTGTGGGAGGGGGGGCAACAAGGCTCACCTGCTCCGTCCTGTTAGGAACACGGGGGTCGTGAGGGTAGCAGGCCGGGGAGATGATGCCCCAAGTGCACCGATGTTCTGTAGCTTCTCTCTCTCTTTTTTTTTTTTTGGAATTTCCCATCCAGACATCAGCAAGTTTCACATATGTACAGTGCCGACAGACTGGTTAAGGTAACTCAGGAGCTGTGACTGTTTCACTTCCCAGTTCCCAACCTTCAATCGAGGGTCTTTTTTAAGCCAGAAAACACCTCTGTTCTTTTCTGAAGGAAAGCCCGCGGAATGTCAGCATGCAGGCTGTGAGTTAGCAGGCTGTGCTTGTGACCAGAAGGTGGCCGCGGAGTGGCTCCTGAGCAAAGCCCTTAACACCTGAAAGCTACAGGTACTGTCTGAACTAGTTTCTTAAGAAAAACAGTCGGTTGCTTTGGCTAAAAGTGGGGGTAAATAAATGAAAGTAAAAATGTAAACACCAGTGAGTTGCCATGTTAAGGGTACAGGCTCAATATAGCTATTGTAATACGAAATTTAGATACATTTTCAGTGTTTCCCTTTGATTTTTGTATTAATTAAGAATATGTTTCCTTAATAAAAAAGAACCAGAAATGTAGATTTTGGTGATTAATGTAGCAAGCATTCATGAAGAATAGAAATTTCACAACGGTGCCATAAAATGTTTTATTACACATGCTGAATTTAGTATGATTATATTGATGTCTTTTTCCATTTGGAAACAAATAATATCTCAAAAAAGCTGGAACATAATTGGATTGGTCTGAGTTGGGGGCCCAATACGATATGCTTTCATGGGGCCCAAAATCCCAAGCGGTTCTGAGGTCAAAACCCCGGCGCTCAAGGTGTAAGACCATGACGCTGCTCACTGAGCCACCAACTACAGTAAAGACAATGATCAAAAGAACATGAATGAGAGGAAAAAAAATATATCCATAATCCTGTCAGTGTATCATATAAAAAAGTCCCGGGAGAACCCGCCAAAGACGCCAAGCTCTGGGTGAGACCGCCGAAACTCTAACTTTATGCTGAATTCCTGCTTGTCTGTGCTGGATTGCATGACCAGTACTTCGACTGAGTCCCCCAGCATGACAGACTATGATTAACAGGTAAAAACCGAAAACAGCGGGTGGGATCGCAAGCAGATGTTCCCGTTCGAAAACCAGTATGTCTGTGCAACATAATATGATGATCTGTTAATGCTCCAAACAACTTCGTTATATCTTTTTCATATATGCGGAAAAGGTTAGAAAAATATGAATAACATATGGACTTTTTTTCCTGAGGCAGTTTTAAAAGACACGCCATTTCCCAATTTAAACAGTTTCTATATTACAGTTATCTTTATTATGTGCGACCGACCAGAACAAGCGCTCTTAGATTGCAGAAGATAGAATGTAAGCCGTCCCTGTCTTTTTATTTAACTTGCCTGCTACACAAACATGCATTTTTGGCAAGGTTACGAAGTCATTTTAAAACACGAAAGATCCGCATTGAACTGCGATCAAATGGGACCGACGCCAGCTTGTGCATCTGCAGTAAAGTTCATTTTCTAGGGACATCCAAACCAGACAGGCTGAAGAACTCGGGTAAAAACAAGGACGAGAGGACTCGATTGGTACGATAAACCACCGGTCAAACATGGATCCAAGCTCAAATCTGGGACGGTCAGTGTCGGTGTAATTCTAAGTAATCAAAAGGACAGCTAGTGTTAGAAATGCAGTGCTAATTTAATTTGATCTACAACGAACCAGTGCAAAATAAAATATGAATGAATGCATTCCTCTTACTGTCACTATACACATGTGCAATGAGATTAAAAGCAGCTCCTCCAGTGGAAACATGTATGTAGAACACAGAACAAATAATAAACAAATAGTGCACAAAGTCATGCGGCGCTATTTTCATATTTAAAGAATAAATAACTAAATAGGGTTATATATAGGCCTATATATACAGTGTGATATGCAGTGTGGGTTATTGCACATATGCATTTGAACCAGTTTAAATATTAAATGCATTATTAGTATGAAATGTTAATGAATAGTCATTCTCTGCGAAGCGATCAGGCGCGTTTTGTTTTTATGTGTATCATAGTGAAACCGGAGTATACCGGAGTGAAACCGGAGCCTATTTTTCAATTCAAGAATACAAGTCTCCCCATTCCCTATTCACACTGTTTGTAACAGGATTACTCGTGTGACGAACAAGAATTTGTCTAATGTTGTGACTTATTCTGCCTGTGGACTTCTTTAAAAAACAGAGAGTGCCTTAGAGAATACCCAGGGGTTAAAGTCCGGGAAAGCCCTGGCGTTTGCGGGGACGGCTGTAGCAGACCAGATAGGCTCTTTCCAGTCACTTGAGGGGGCTGCTGGGGGGAGGCGCTAGTCAGCCTTGTGGCCCCCGGTGGACAGCTCCGGGCCCTTTCGGTTCTTGTAGAGGAGATCCCACACAGAGGCAAACATGGTAACACAGGCAGCGGAAGATCAAAATGTGCTTTTGCCCGGATTAGTGCATATACGTGTAACTTTAGTTTACTGACATACCGGGTTAACCATAGTCGCACTGGTGATAATGTAACACAACCTAAACACCCTAAAATAATGTCGGAAAAATAATGAAACAATAAGAGTGACGTAGGTAATAATCAGAAGCACAGTAGCAGAATCTGATGTCTTCTTTGCACATTTGTGCATGTGTCGGTGTGAAGTCTGTCTTTTATAATTAAAGTATATGTTGTTGGTGGGACACTCAGCTGGATGACATGCTGTCGTATTATAAACAAATCGTGAGTGAATCGGCAGGTAGGAGACACTTATTAACTCTATATTGTAAGTGCTGATGGTTCCTTAATACGACCCACTGAGCGTCCATGTGCGCGTTTACCTGGTAAAATCCCACGTGTATTCCAGCTCATGGGTTTCTGATGACTGTTTTAATGGTGAGACTTTTCTTCAACAAGAAAATGTAGTCGTCGACATAAAAAATCTGTCTCACAATATGTTTAACAAATAATCTCCTGCATTTACATCAAAACATTTCGGTCGTACGATCATTACAATATTTCATGTCAAGTATCGTAAAAATAATTATTAACTCTACGTCGAGGTTTCTAAATATTGAATAGTAAAATTTATAATAATCTCGACTTCCCTTCCTGCCAATATAGTTCGCCAGCTCGTTGTGTTTTCAAGTCTATTAAGATAATGGTGTTTAGTTCTTTCTCCGTTTAGCGCTCACCAGACAGAGGAGAATGTTAATAAATGCTGCTAAAAAGGGTGGTTGGCAAATGCAAACGCGTCTCTCGATCGGAGCCGCGCCGGTTTGCACGGTCGGACAATCTCATCTGTACAGAATAAGGCGCAGAGATTGCGGATACAATGGGATTCTCATCGGCCGCGTTTAAACATCAGAATTAGTCATAAAAAGGCTACAATAGTAAAGGGAGAGAAAAGCGCCCGAAAAAGCAATTACTCCTTAAGAGGCTTTTGTTTATTCTCCCCTTGCTTTTGGAGCAGGTTCTTCCTGCATTACAACGACAAAAGGGCGGCAGAAAGGAAAGTTGGATGTTTAGGGGGATGCGCTCGCCACGCCTGATTTAAGTTTTGCCGCGTCGCACGGATGCCGCGGTGAGTGAATTTGCATTGTCAGTGTTTCCGAGCCTAATCCCTATTCTTATGAGGTTACCTGGTTTACAAGCACGCGTAATAAGCATCCCGTCGCATGATCATATGCTCACCATAAGCTCCTTATATAAAGAATTTTAAAAATAAATAGACGCTTGTTTAGAGAAAATAGTTGTTGTATCACTGTGTGGCAAGCTCCGAGATCCCAGCCGCATGTTTCTGTAATCATTATTGCCCCGTGGATTTGCAAACATGCACAGGGAAAATGGGTTGACTGCGGCACTCCAAATCTTTGCTTAATCCGTTGTTTCATTGGTCTCTTCTGAGAAACACAAATATAAAATTATAGCAGCGCTAAAGAATACACACTGGTGAATAAATTTGGACACGCGCCTGGTTATTAAATCTGTTGACATCTACTTCGGGATTTACATTGGAATGTAGTGCCGTAGCTTCCGCTGAGTATTTTGTTCAGCAGTTAAAGTTCACCTTCTACAGGAAACGCACCTCACCGTTAATTTCAATGGCCTATATGGCAAAATATGCTCTTAATTGTATTTAAAATAGCACGCCGCTATATTCCATGTGCTGCCAATTTAACAGATTGTTATAAGATCATTGTTTTGCCAACAGCTCGATATTCTGCCAAAATTTGCTTTAAATGAAACAGTTTCAGCATATTAAAATTCAAATCGACTTGGCAGACTAACAGTTTGAATATATGATTAATATTCTTCTTTTAATTAATATACCAAATGAGCCCTGAAACTTCGCCGTCCAATTAAACGAATTTGAACAATCTGAAGACGTTTTAAAATTTCATCTCACAATCAGTAGGACTTTACTGCCCTCTGGTGGCTAAGAATGAAAAACCACACAAGTTGTCATTGCGCTGAGATAGGTGAATGCTGTATTTGTTAAACTGGTTAACACCTTGTACGCATGGGTCAAACGCAGTAGCCATACAATATAACTTAAATTCCAGCTTGTTGCGGTGGTCAGCAAACTGGGGTGGCCTGCAAACATGGAAGGGGCAGAACTGGACGTATTTCCTAATATTGCTCAGGTCGATTGGCGCACACGGTACACTGCTGCACATGACAAACTCCTTATTTATTTGCACAAGATCTCTCTGTCAATTTTTTTCTACTCCAGTTTTTCTCTTTACCATATCAAAGGCATTCTGTTTGCACAGGTTGTTAGTTGCTAGGCTGTCTTATTCGGATCTGCCTTTGGTGACGCTAACAGGGTCTGACCAGTATGTCTTCATTCTGTCACTGAAGCTGGACTAGAGATGTGGTGGGAGAAAATAGCACAGCTCATTGGCCACTTTGTGTCAAACGGTTTGGAAAATAAAGGTTGGAGGATGGATGGACGGATGGTGGCTAACTATAGATGATGTGTCATACGTATGTTGACATTTTTAGATGGGGGGAGGAGGAATTCAGCAGAATAAGGTTTAATATAAAAGCTGGTAATTGATATTTGATTTAATGTAAAATTACTGGTTTGAATCCCAGAAGGATCCTGAATTACTGAAAAACACCCGGCGAAAACAACGAAAACCTGGGAATGACCGTGGTTTGTTGGCTGGATCAGAGTTGTATCTAGTGTCACTGTGTCTGGTTGTGCTGAAAGTCTGGTGAGATGTTTTTGTCGGTATGTTTCTTAGCGTTTTTTGACTTGAATTAAAAATGTTATTCTAGTGGTGGGTGCTGTGTACCTAGAGTATGCCTGGAAAAATGTTCACTAAAGCTTCTCTGAACTGTAATCATCATATGGGGTCTCATCCACTACAGGTCAATAGCATCTACTATGACTGCTTATCCAGTAATAGTCATGGAGAGCTTGTATGAACATATATTACTGACATCTGAGGAAGAACAAGGAACAAGGCGTGGGCCACCAGGGCAGGACACTGCAGGGCAGACACACATAGCCAGACATAAAATGTTAACAGAATAGGCATTTAGCTGGAATGGATAGTCTATATATTTAAAGATTAGATGTTAGTGAACTGGTCTCTGCGGTTTGGTACATTTGAGGGATAGAAACAAAAATGAAAGTAAAAGAACCAATCCAAAGGTAGCAAGGCCCTGTGATTGTCTTGAAATATTTCCCTCCCTATTCCATTGTCAGAAGAAATCGCATCCCAAATCGCATTCGCTTAAGCGGCCTGATGGAAGTTGGTGCCCAGGTCACTTGAAGGTGAGACACGTTGGTGCAGTGGCAATTGTGATTTCCCCTGCGTGCTACGCTCGCACAAGGACACGGCGAAGGACTTTGTGTGAGTGGGCCGGAAACGGGGACAGCGAGCATGCACGTCTGCACAAAGTGGAGAGAAAGGCGTCCTAGAAAGAGAAAGAGACACCCGCAGGGACGCAGAACAAGCCAGCTATGGGGGCGGGGTCAAACATGTAGCATGTCTCTCTTGCACAGTGTCCCTTTGTAGAGTGTCTTACTTCTGGAAACTGCTGACATTTCGAGTCTATTCTAGCCATGCTGTCCCTCTACACCAGTGTTTCCTAATCTGGTCCTCAGGGACAGCTCATGTTTTTGCTCCCTCCCAGCTCCCAGTAAAAATGTGGACTGGCAGGGAGCTGGGGGGAGCAAAAATGTGGACTGTCTGAGTCCCCGAGGACCGGGTTGGGAGTGGACTGGCAGGGAGGTGGGAGGGAGCAAAAGCGTGGACTGTCTGTGAGTCCCTGAGGACCAGGTTGGGAGGGGACTGGCAGGGAGCAAGAATGTGGACCGTATGCGAGTCCCCGAGGACCGGGTGGGGAGTGGGCTGGCAGGGAGGTGGGAGGGAGCAAAAATGTGGACCGTCTGTGAGTCCCCGAGGACCGGGTCGGGAAATGCTGCTCTACACTTTCCGCTTCTTCGTCTTGAAGATGAGGGCTCTTTGCATAATGAAGAAGGAGGCCGTCTTCTACCAGTAGATGTCATGGTGAGGTGACGTCTACTGACGAAACACCATGTGATCCTCTTCGGAGCCACTTTGCCTTCGATGGAACGCTCACCTTCTGAGTGAATCAAGTGGCTGAGCCTCATTAAAGCCCCCAGTTCTGTGGGCAAACTGTGCAGCCCGCAGCCACCAGTGGCAGTGGGATCTGGACCTGAGCGGCCTGTTCCCTAACCTTTTGGGCATCAGAATGGGTGATGTATTTTGGTTATCGGTACTGGTCAAAATTTTCAATGTCGGTGAACCACTACCAGCATTCTGCTCAGGATCTCCCCTGCCTTGTGCCCCGAGTTTGCTGGTATGAGCGCCATGCTCACTGTGAACCTATATTAGATAAATGGTTGCAGAAGATAGATGGATGGATGGATGGATGGATGGAATTATGATTGACTTTCAATCCTTTCATTTCCTGTATACCTGTGTCATGAGGCTGGAGAACTACCCCACGCATCTTTGGTTTCTTGCCACACATTGCAGTTTCAGGTGCAGTTTCAGGTTACAGCTGAATATCCAGTTGATAGGCGCTCCGGTTTTTTTAATAACACCATCAGATACCATGAATGCTCCAAGGCTCCAATACTTAACGGAAATGCTGAAGCTAGCATGTCAATTGTTACGCCTTGGCCGAGGCCCCCTCGGTCAATGCAGTGTCCTCACAAGCCAATTTAGCCCTTTGTGTCGCCAACTCAAAGTGCAGAGGGTGCAAAGGTGGCCACCATCACCGCTTAGCGTATCCGGTCCTCCCTCCAAGGGATGAGCTCATCAGACCAGCCATTAGGAGTTTCTGGTGCAAGTATTTCTTTGTCTTACCCTTTTCCTGTTTTTGTAATATTCTGTCTTAATGATGTAATGTTTCACCCACACCCACGTGAAGTATCTTGGTGGGGGACTCTTGTTGTGAAAGGTGCTATAAAAAAAAAGAGTAAAAACCCCTTGTAAGTGACATTCTTATTGGTTGGTTTATTGGGTCACATTGGGTTAAACCAGGTAATGACTGACAGCACAATTAACATCCCCGTCATGCTCAGGGTCTTGTACAGACAGGTGCAGTTGTCCATTATATTGATCATACCCACCTCTGAAACAGTTGAAAATGTCACTTTAAGACGTCATTGAGTGTTGGCTGTCATTATCTTCGCAGGGAGTGAGGCTGTGGTTGTGTTGCAATATATGAATCCCTTTATACATACAGAAATACACTGTACTTGTCTTTTATGGCGGGTGAGACCATTTTCCAGGCATCACTCAAACCTTGGTTCACTCAAAACCATTAGATGGCCCAGTCGTCCATTTTCTGTAACCACTTGTCCTATTCAGGGTCACAGGGTCAGGGCCTATCCTGGAGGCTATGGTGCAAGGTAGGGAACAACCCAGGATGGGGCGCCAGCCCATCACAAGGCACACTCACACCTTTAGGCAATCTGGTAACTTCACTTAACCTCAGTGTGCTTTTGGGCTGTGGGGGGAAATGGGAGGATTCCCCATGATGACACAGGGAGAACATACTCCACACACATGGAGCCATGACAGAAACTCAAACCCTGGTCCCAGAAGTGTGAGGCAACAGTGCTAATCACTGCACCACCATGCCACCCCCACTAGATGGCCATAAATGCTAAATGCCAGTACATGCAAACTATCTTGCATGATCATCTTCTTCCTGTGGTAAACAGTTTCCATCCTCATAGGAGTGGAACTGTCTGAAATGACTCTGTGTCCATGACACATAACACAGCTGATCACTGAATGACTCGATGAGCATTACAGCCACGTTTAAGACTCTTCGTTACTCTGTGTATTTTAGCTGTTATCGTCTTCATCTCACAGAACATGCGGCACACAATCACGCATACCGACTAGCGCTTAACCAGTGCTGTCAGGCTGCTGTGACAGGAAGCAGGGACCAGCAGCTGCGATTGAGTACTTTGCCCAGCAGATGGAAGTGAAAACACTGTATGAGGCTTTACACAAAGACAAGCCTACACAGCAGAAACCAAAAGTTAGTCTAAACCTTTCACTCAGTTTTAGATATTTATTGAACTTATATCCCGTTTAGCAATTCAGATGAAGATCGTAACTCAAGGATGCGGCACTGCTGAGCTCCTACTGGCATTTAAATCTTCAGTCTCTCAAACACAAATCTGGTTCCTTAGACCCTGGAGTACCTGGAACCTCACACTTGCCCCCAGAAGGAGAAAGGAGGGTTGGTGTAAGTGCCATCTTAATGTGCATCTGATACCTCAGGGTCTGAGGAGGTCAGCTTTCTGTGCAAGGCTCTGTTCATGTTCGAGAAGCTTGTCCACATTGAGGCCACCTCAACCTCAACTTTAGTCATGGGACTAGTCTTATTTAATTGAGATTCTGCTTTTTTCATACTTAGTGCTCATCTTCTTACGCATTGTTGTCCGTGTTTTACTTACTGCACTCAACATTTTGGCTGATTAGTCATTTTCTTGATATACTGCAGACTTTACCATCCAATGGTTCTCTGTGTAACCTAGTCTTTTTTCCTGGGCTTTTTAACAACAAAATGTGAATCCTTTGCCAAATTGCTGGAGGTTTTCTTTAGAGGACAATGGGTAAATAATCTTACTGTGAGGACAGACTAAACAGTATGCGTGAGCTCATAGGTGCTTTGCCGCATGTCGTTTGTTTATATATTTGCGTTTTTGAGGTCGAGCGGACGGCTCTTGTCACTGCCGTAGAGGGCTGCCCTGTGACCTCTCACCTGCAGAGCTGGGGGGCTGAATCCTGACCGTTGCTCTGTGTGTGTGCGGTTTGCATGCCGTCCCATTGTTTGTGTGGCTGTCCTCTAGGTGAATTTGTGTCCCTAACCTGCCCCTGGTGTTTGAGTGCGTGCCCTGCAAACGACTGGCATACTGTCCAGGGAGTCCCCTGCCTCATGTCCAGCACTTCCTGGGACAGGCTGCAGGCACATTGCGACCTGGTACTAGATAAGCGGACCACCTTCTGTCACCAGTACTACTCCAAAATACGGGAAAGGTGCTGTGATTAAATGTAGCTGCATTTCCAGTGCAACATACATGACACATTTATAGCAAGGCAAATCTCTTTATGTACTCAGGAGGGTGACTCCTGTGGTCACGGTCTTAACCGATAAACGACTTCGTTAGCGTCATAAAACTGGGTATTAAGGGGATGGAAATTGCTTTTCTTATGTAATATTTTTGGACACCCATGCCATAAGTGAAAAAAAAATTAATTTCAAATTAAGATATTAAATTATGTTAACAGACAACCGTTGACTATGTCATAACATGGGAAAAACACCAGATACGATTGTTACATCAATTGGCGGTCCGGTTACACTATAGTCACACTTACACATAAAGAATCTGGAATCTGGATCATTATTAATATGCAATAATTAGTCAATCAACAGCGTTTAAATATTACAGTTGGTACATTACACGGCGATCGACAATTTAATTTACGTTCAGCAGGCTGGACCAATAAAAAAATCATTTTAAAAATGCATAAGGCGTGTTTGCGTTTTCCCCTGTGCCGGGAGCCTTAGCGGGCAAAGGAAGGACACCGAAGCGGTCGGAGCCGGATCTGCCTCATTTGGGGGATCCCGTTTTTGGGTCACTCTAGAAATCTTGCCGGGATATTTTCTCCTCTTCTGACAGCCCAGGTAGGGGTGGCCTCCCCGTACATAAGTGAGAATGCTATGCTTGTTTTATTTGTCAAGTACGATCTGCGGGCATGTGTAACGCGGCTGACATTTACATGTTTTCATCGCTCTCTTTCCGCAAATAACTCCACCTTTTAGACAGCGCAAAAACCCGGTGGCGATTTTAATAGACGATCGGAGGGAACATAAAAACAGAGATATGTAAATGCCGGTTGTGTTGAAGCGGAGCCTGCAAAGCGATGTTACGGGAGACGGCCGGCCGGCCAGCTGCGGCAGTTGCCGGCGCCCTCCCGGGCGGAGGGTGTCCGCTGCCAGGCGCTGCGTGACCGCAGCAAACCCTCTCCCCGGCTCCAGTACGTTCACAGATATCACAGATTACGGTAGTATCGTAAGTGTGGGCTGTGTGCGACTCCGTAACAGTGAATGATGTGATTTAGGCTGCAGGTTGGTGAGACCGCAGCTGATCTTCAGGATGACTGGCGCACTTTGCGGGGTGCAGCTCGCTCCTCTGCACAGCCTCGGGTCCGCATTCGCTTATACTGTACTGAGTAACCGCTTAAATTACACCATTACAGTACTGCTCTGCGCATCTGTAAATCAAACTATGCATATCGAGGGAACAGAAACAAATATGGGATTTTTTGATTAAGCCATCCAAGCTATTTTACATTGCATTGAAGTAAACGAAAAAAAAATAATCGATTTTTAAGGTTAAATTCACTCTTTTAATAAATCGTTATTAGATAATCATTTACTCATTTATTACGCTATCCAGCGTAACAGTTTACACAAACAATCTTACCGATCTACCCTTCTTATTGCAAAAGAGGCAATATAGGCAATGGCATACCAAGAGGGTCCATGTTCAGGCCCGTCTGAAGTATGCCAGTGAACACCTGCTCAAAAGGGC
>JAODKC010000107.1:3070921-3081311 GCA_026777985.1 Mormyrops attenuatus | reverse complement strand
CCCCCCCCCCCCCCCCCCCCCCCCCCCCCCCCCCCCCCCCCCCCCCCCCCCCCCCCCCCCCCCCCCCCCGGCGCGGCTTTTGAAGAAGGGGGGGGGGGCGGGGGGGCGGTTTACAACCCTCCATGCCCTCATAATTTACGCCCATGAATATAGGTGAGATTGGTGAAATTGGTGTCCCTTGGTCACGAATTTAGTTTATAAAACACTATTTCACTTGCCTCACATGCAGTAATCAAACAAATACACCAGTGTTTTTTTACACGTCTCTCCTTGAACATTGGCTTTCTAACCACGAGTTTACACCAGCATCACAGCTGATGCCGGTAGAGAAACCTACTGATTTTACGTCACGTTTTTGGTGGTCAGAACAACAGTCCCATCCTCGATGGCCGCATCTCCGGCAGATTATGATCAGTGGTGTCGCTATACATTTTGGGCCCCATCAAAGCAGACCAGTCTAATTATGTTCCAGATTTTTGGGGGCCCCTGTCACTCAGGCGCCCTTGGAATCGCACTAACCTCCCTGCCCCCCTTACAATTCATATAACATGTGAAAATAACGATGGACAGCTGCAATTTCTAGACCTTTAAGCTGTAATAGCAGATGCGATGAAGTCTCTTTTCGAGAGAATCGTTCTGTGATATGCCACCTGTATCTGCTATGTTATGCCAAACACTCCAATGTCTGTTAGGTCAACATCTTGTGGTCTTAATTAACTAGATGAGCTTCGGGTTCCCCATGTGGCATTAATCACAAATATTAAGCTTGCTGTTCCGCTTATGGCAGTAGATGGGCAATGCAAGCATATTTTCATTCAAACCATCACCAAAATGAGTTATAAAACAGCATAATTATACATGGCACATAAAAAAAAATAAATTAAAATGCTTTACACTAGTTGAGAATTTTGAAGTATTGTAGGTCGTGCACATTAGGTCCTGCTGTTCGGTGTTTTCTTGAGACTGAACGTTCTGAGTCCGTTAAATGTGAATTGGTCCCATCTTTGATGTTTCTAAAGGAATCTCTGGAGTCCCATAAGATTGAGGATGTGCAAGAACATGTTTATGTTGCTTTTCCTGATATGTATTTTGTTGGATGGATGGTGTCAGAACTGTGGATGAATATGGCTGGTTTGCAACTGGTCTAGTTTAGGACACACCAGACATGAAACTGACAGAATGCAATCGATTTGTTTTTGTTTCTGAAGAATGAACACGTGCCTTGCTTATGCAGTGGAGGTGCCGTGTTCAGCTGTGTTGGATACGTGATATTAAAACGTCAGTTTGTGCTCTTGTACCATCAGCACTGTGGGTGTCTAGCATCGATTATGACGTACAGAAGCCATCAAGACCTGATACCTTGGCTTCACGTTGCCTCATATCTCGCCGAGAGGTATTGGTTTAGCTCGGAGTTTGAACACTATCTGTTTTACCCCTGGACTCTGAGCTCCTGCCATATTGGTTTACCCATCCTTTCATCGCGTCTCATGGATAAAACGGAAACTGTATTCCATCACAGACGGCCATTACATTGCCATAGCTCAGCGTCATGGCGACCGACATGATTTTCACAGTCCCCAGGCAACAGTGTCAGGAATTCCAGTGCAGATCAATCAGTTGCACAAACTATTTCATTTGCAACATGGGTATGATTAAAAAGTAGCTAAGCTGAGACATTGCTCAACACTTAGTGATTTTAATCCTGTTTACTTTGCCAAGATATTACCTACTATTTTTGTCGCATTTTTAGTTATTATATTGAGATCTATAAATTTAGGTACCATAGAGTATTTTATAATCTTATGTCATCTGCGGATGTTAACCCATCTATCCATCTGTTCCACCCATCTTCTAACTATTTTGGGTCATATGGTGTTTATGTGAAGATATTTGCTAATAAAGTTATTCATTTATATAGGGCCTACATTTTATGCATGGAATTTCCTTTTTGTAGAAATGATAGCATTAAAGAAACAATGGAAAATATTGTTTGTTACATAGATTGCTTATTTTGTTAGGCTATATAGTGACCACCTGCTTGGGAATTAAAACATTACAATTTTCATTATCGTATGTGCAGTGCGGTACCTCTCTGGGCGGCACTGTTGCTACAAAGCTCTAGGGTAGGGGGTCTGATCTGTGCCCCTGCTCTTGGTGTGAGGCCTAGGCTAAACATCAGGCTTCCCCTGTAACCTTCTGTTGGATAAGTGGCCAGAAGATGGGTGGGTAGATTATTTTACTTAGATGATCTATGACCTTTGCTTGCTATTATTTTGAAGGCTATCAAAAAGCCTTCGAAATGAAAGGGATTCACTTCTAAATTTGGCAGCTGACGTTTGGATGCATTAGATGGCTGACAGCGGTGCCTTGCAGTCCATTATCATGTGCTGTTTACCAAGCCAGAGTACAGACTCTATAGTCCAGGATACTCTGAACTCTATAGTAATCTGTGGATTTTGGTAAAAATGCCTTTTGAACCTCACATCTGGCCTGTGTGGGCTGGGACTTGGCAAGACGGGTTTTGATCACTTCTGCCAGGCTGATTCGTTTTAGTCCACAGCTGGCGTTTTTGTCACCCGCCAGAATCTGTGGCATCCAAAGCTGGCAGATTCACCCAGGCGGAACGTTCCAGAACCCATGCTTTAGGAACCCTGGCAGGCTAGTGCTGGCAACCACATGTACACGGATTCATTTCTCGCGAAGCGTTTTGTTTTGAGGAAGATAAGCACGTCTGTCTGATGAGGTCACGGCACACCGGATCACATGACCACAGAGACCCGTCCCACGGGGCCTGGCGCCAGGATGAGGGACGCCCGTTCACCTACATGTAAGCAGAGAAGGAACAGTGGAGGAAACTGGCAGGCAGGCCATGTAACACCCATTAACAGAGTAGCTAATTAGACAGCTCATTAATTTCCCTTTCTTAGACGTAGGGTGAGGGCACATCAGGGATACTTTGTGCATCTGTTGTGTTATGCAAAGCTAATGTCCCTGTCCCGTCCCTCTGGTTCGGAGCAAATACCGCTGATAGGGTCCTTGTTCAAAGACTCCCCAGGGGCAAGTATCTTACCAAATCGAGCATATTTATATATTTTAATTAACTCTGCTTTCAGTTGCCGGTATCGTTAGCAGGATTAGGGGTACAGGCCTCTGGTTTTAGGGGATGGGGTGGCATTTCCATGACGTTAAATAAGCTACCCAGAATGCATTAAGACCGCGAGTACCCGGGCACTGCAGAAGAGGGTTCAGGATGGGCTGTTTATAAGGACAGGCATACACACAACCTCATGAAGGTCTTAACAGCTGCAGAAAACTGGAAAGCTGTGGCAGTCATCAGCTCCCATGGTGGGGGTCTTTGGAGGGGGGTAACATCATCGTTCTTATGATACTTGGGGAAGCTGGATGCTGAAGGAGGTCCGCTAATATTGAGATAATAACGAGGATTTTATATTTGAAAAAAAATATATATTTTCATGTGAATTAGCATAGTGTTCGTTCATCCTTCCTGCCTTGTTCCACTAGTACTGCAGGATGTGAACCCTGTGTGTGGAGTCTGTAGCCATGTTTGGCAATTCTGGTCATTCTGTTAGTGTGCTGGACTGGACTGGCATCCAATCTATCCTAACCATAACAACTGATCTGGAAAATGGATAGATCCAGTCCTGGAATAAATGTGAAGTTATTTACACTGATGATGATATATTGTTCTATATAGAGCATTGTGGTTGGCTTTACATACACAGAACTAGAAAAGCTATAGTACACCTACGGTTTGGACAGTAAAGTGAAATCAAATTAATAGTGTGTTACTGTTCTCACCACGCATGGCAACATTAATGTTTTTCCACATCCCCCTGGAAACAGCATTAGGTATTACTGTGCGGACAAATCAGATCCACAAAGTACTCAGTTTGTAACTTGTATTATGGATTTGCGGAACAGGTTCCTCTGTAATAAAGTCTGATTAATGTGCACGCTGTTGGTACTCTAATACTGAAGACTCAGGTGGTTTAAAATATGCCAGTTTGTGGACCATTGAAAAGCTGCACGCTTATTCCCGTATCTCCGTCGTAACTTGTGCACCGAGTGTGAAGTTAAGTTCACCCAAGAAAAGACAAGCATTTAGTCCCTTGATGACAGCAGATCACAGAGCAACCTTCGAAGGAGTAAAAAGATGCAGACTGTTTGTGCCGCACGTGTTTGGGAAATCAAAAACCACTAAAACCACTTGCTTATGGTAATGAAAATTCCCCGTTGAATAATTAATACCCTCTTAAGGGCAAACCTGTAGCCAAGAGATGTGAAAGCAATGTGATAGGAACGGAATACAGACAGAGTAACTAAGAACAGGGACTGTGACACAGTGCAGTGTCTATTACTGAAGATCGGGTGGGGGGGTTGACTTTGGACAGAAAGTCAGAGACTGTCCAAAAACTGCACCTCCCTCGAGGCCACAGAGAGTGCTGAGTCACTTAAAGAATGGACATTTCACCATAGGGCTTCCCGAGAGTCAAAAATCTGAAATGTCAAGGAATATTCCGGCAAATATGTGTTTCCTGTAGAATGGAATTTTTGGTTATGAGTGCACATAATAATATAATGGTACAACAAACATATAAATTAGGAGATTTTATTGCAATTGTTAATGTGAGGTGAATTACGTGTGGATGTCTGGGTGAGGTTACTGGTCCCCAGTAAAGACTCGGAAACAGGTGGAGATCAGATGGAGGTGGCATCGACATCCGCTGGCGATTAGGGATGAAATGGCTACCAGTTTCCCGGTTAACCGCGGTAAAATTCCCAACAGTTAATACTACAGTATCAAATTTTAATTAGAATTAAAACTGTGGTTGATTACCGCGCTTTGAAAACTCATGTTAAATACTGTCCAGTATCAGCCAAAGTCCGACACCGACTCCTGGATGCAGGTGTGCGGGAACAGCATGCCGCATGAGCGTGTGTCAGTGAAGACATGGGACTCCGGAGATTTTTTAATGTTAATGAACATTCGATATAGTTTTCGTATGTTTGCAAAAGGTATTAGCTATTTCATTATATTAAAGTTTATGCAAACAAAAAGTACACAGTGCTGCTCGTTTTATTTGTGGTTTTCAATATAAAGCTTGGTGAAATGATTTCAGTTTATGTATCAGTATTCTCAGCACATTTTAACAATACCGCGATAATACTGATAACTGTAATAATTTTGGTCACTATAATCGTGATACTAAATTTTCACACCGTTTCATCTCAACTGGCAACTCGACCAAACAGGTTTTTTGGGCTGTTTTGTTGCCTCAGATAAAATCCTGTTTGGCTACATTTTCTCAGATCAGAAATGTTCACGCAGGCACCTCGTTGAAAATACACTCATAACAATACTACTAATAATAATGTTAGTCATATATTTTCTCATCTTGCCAGGGGGAATTGTGACTGCATGGTGGACCTAATTTCCTCACAGCCGTAAACCTTCAACTAGACTGATAAATTATACCAGCAACATCATTTGTTTTCCTCCTTATACATCATCCCATGAAATAAAAAACATCTCATTCATCGATTTCCCAGCTTCAAGGTTCACGGGAATCTGACAATAAAACCCTGCGGGCTGGCAGATAACAGCTGTCATTCTTGCCAAAATGCAAAAGGAAACACTAATACTTATCTGGTAATCAATACAGCTGTTACCAGTTTCCATTAAAGAAAAAAACTCACCGTATTGGAAGTGGAGGTGCAAGCAAATAAATCCTGATATAGGAAACACATCTGTATGAGGTTCTGCCAATATCAGTTTCACTGAATTGCAGTTCAGCTTGCTTGGGTTCCCTGAACATGGAAATATCAAATACAAAGACGATACGATTTCAGTGCATCTGTCCAACCTGATACATTCAAAACCAGCTACACTTAAAAGCATGTTAATTTGTACTTAAGCCCAAGTCTCCGCACAAGTATATTAGCACTATTTATTTAATGAGTCAACAGATACTCTACACTCTTGTGTTGCAGTGATCCAGACAATCACCTGGTCACGGGGCATTAGTTTCCATACTTGGGTCTCTTCTCAGCCCGGCCCAGCGTGAGACTCTTGAGTTTCCTGATGTCTGTGCTTTACGTCTTTCTCACAGAGTGATTCAGAATGCTTTTCGTAGACACGCCTCTCGTTTCGTTTTCAACCCATATGGACATAATCCGGGGTGATGATTTTCCCAAAGAATAGACCTATAGCTGAGGTATATGTTAAGCCCAATATTTTGGGAATATTTCTGCCTGTTTGACCTTGCAGTGAGAGTGCACACGGCAGGGAACTTTCCGGTCTGTCAAAGTGTTTTAACGTACACTAGGAATAATTTCGCTATTGAATACAAGAATTTTTTACAAACATTGTCCCAGTGATACCAGCATATTTCAACATAATAATAATAATAATAATAGGGATTTTACATTTAGCTCAATCCACCTTCAAAATGTCAAACTTAAAAAATAAATATTCCAAGCCTGTCATTCTGGAGAACCAGGAATCAGACATGATTATATCAGATCTGTTAATTCCGTTGACTAGGACCCTGTGTTGTATAAGCTATGTAGAAACAGGAGAGATTTCTCTTGCTGAGATCAATGGGAATATTAGTATAAGCTTCGACGGTGATCAATGACATGTAGTCTTTGTGGAGCAATACAGTTTCCCTTTGGGCTCCCAGCTCATAGTAGACAGTCTTAATTCTCAAACGTGAGAACAACACGTGACAGTAAATCCCTCAATCCATCTTGTAACGGCTTGTGCTGGTCATGGTTTACTTTGGTTGGGGAGGACTCTGGAAATTAGTTTACGAAACGTAATTGGAAACACTGAGGTGTACATTTTTGTGTCATTGCATTGTCCCACTCTGGGGTCGATGCGTGATGAAGTAGGCCGTTCCCTCCTTTGCTAAATCATTGTTCTTTACTCTCTGTCCCTGGGTGTTTATCTTCCCAGAACGTAACTGTACATGCAGTGAAAAATATTGACACAGATGGTTGGATGGAAGTGATTCAGTCACTCAGCTGGTATCAAGCAGGAACAAATTTGGTGCAAGAGCAGAGACTTTATCACAGTGCAACGGTTCACAATTTCTACCTCAGCAGGAAGAGAAAAGCATAACCAAAGACCCAAATGTATCTGCCAAACCCTCCCCTGAAAATATATGTTATAAATAATATATATGTAATGTAAACTATAATACAGTAACCAGAAGCACATAGCCTGGTTTCTTGAGAAAATGTTGGATGATACGTTTTTTGATCTCGCGTCCCTCGACCTGAAGAACTAACTGCAAATGCAAAAAAACTCAGTATATGGTTATTAATAGAGCTCAGTTTGTTTCATCAGTACTGCGGCGTTTCTTAACTCAGGATATGTCCTGCTTGCTGACGGAACATGAACGTGCATGTCGACTGCAGACTGTGTGGAAACTGAATATGCATTTTAATGGGAAGTAAAAACGGGACTCTCTCTCGTTCCCGCAGCGTGAGAGTCTGAACATTTGCTTGACCCTTCCTCAAAGTGCAGAACCCTTTATGAAGTACAAATATGGCGACTAACGCTTTGCCGTTCTTACTCAACATTTACCGACAGTTAAATCCATCACCCTTTGGGGGAGTTGGATCTATGAGGGCCTATACCATGCAGCACAGGGCACAAGGCTAAGCTGCGCCCTCGACGGGACGCCACTCCATCACATGCACTTTCTAGCTGTAATTTCACGCTGCTGTTCTGCAGTCTTACTGCATGTATCTGAATTGCACCGGACCCCCCCTCAGTATGGGCAAAATCTCCATGTATTCGAACCCCCGACTCTGCTACCCCCTCAGCCTTCATGCATGTATCTTTATCATTTAGGATCACTCTTCTCTTCCAATATCCACAGATGCATTTTAGTATTGTATATACTTAGAAAGGTTTCACATTTATAGTCATAAGCTATATTAAAATGTAGATATAAAAGGCAGCGTATCAAAATATCTCTCAGGAGTAACTGCTTTGTGCAGTTTAGTATGGATTGTATCGACATTGCTGTTTAATATATATATTTTTTTAATTTCACGTCTGCATTAAAAAAAACAGCAGTTAGCATAACTTTCTAACAATCGCGGAAATACTCACATTCACCTGACATGTAGTTCAAAAGGCTAAGCATGCATACATATCAACATAGCTGAAGCGAAAACGGTGAGGTTGGTAATTAAAACCTGTACGGCTTGGTGCAAACTTGCCAACCGGGGTGGATGGGCGACGGAGTAATTCTTCTTCCACGTTGTCATTTTATCTGATTTTTGGCGCGTGACATCCAGTACGATCGTCCATCTCATTTATGATCGCTCTCATTTTTCATTTCATGTATTATTATTCAGAAACGCCAACGCTACGACGGTCCGGCCGTTGCGGCCTCTGCTGAGGTCTGAGCGGCACGTGATCGCTGCCTTTCCTCTTCCAACGTACGACGTGGTATTCTATATGGCATTACGTTACGTAGGCGCCCCTCAGCTTAATTCACCTAACGCAGCTTACGTAGTGCGCCGCACTACATATTTATACAACTTGAAATTTAATAGAAAAAACATTACAGTACAAGAGCAGCGCAGGTTGCTGCTTTGACTTGACCTGGCAATACTTCAGTCAGAGGGTTAATGCATTAACCGCTGTTTTAGCTGTCACGGAGCCCCGGTGTTGTTAGTGTTTATTACCGGCGTCGGTGGAGCAATATCTCTTGTCAACCCTGCCACTCGTTGATTAGCACATTACCATTGACTGTTAATTAGCTTTCTTTTATCATTCATTGTTAATTAGCGTTCCTTTATTACAAGTGATTGTAATTGGCTTTTAGACTGTTTATGTTAATTATGTTTAAAGTTAATGTTCTTTCAGTTATATTAACAGAGGTAATATAATTTCAAAAGAAATGACTAATCGAAGTTTGGTAGCAGAACTGTATTTGCAGTAAACCCAGAGTTCTAACCCAGAACTTTCTATCTCTGTTAAATGCAAAATAAAGCTGAACGATTTTTTTTTTATTTTAGACATATAAACCACTATGGTCACGTTGTACATATACAATGCGGGGCTACTTTTTTTCGTAGAAATCGTGTAATCCGACAGCATGTGTTATTAAAATGAGCCCCTGCCCAACGTGCACCATGAAACACTCCCCTTTTCCTGTCCCATCAGGGTCTGTGATGCCACGTTACCGTGACACGCTGCGCGGCCTACACAGACACCTGATCCCGCCTCTTTAATAGCGTGCCCCTGGCTTTTTTATAATTTATTTTCTCACCTTGCCGTCTGGCCGGCCGTCCCGCTGTGGACCCGGCGCACTTGTCATTTTCATTTGACAGCAGTAATGATACTCTTATTTATGTGGCATGTCTCACAGAGCCAGTGAGGTTGACATGTTGACAGTTTGCTGTGATTTAAAGTTTATGAGGAATGCCAAGTTCTTCCGAGTTTTCCACGCAGGCCATGTGGACAATTATAGAGGGGGTGCTCAGTTTGTACTGCAGACCTTTAAAGCCAGACAGCAGCCCCCCACCCCCGTCGCAGTGCTCCATAACACTCTGCTGGTGGCTTGTTGTTGCTATAATCTGTTTTTTTTTTTCTTGATTAGGCTTAGCACGCATTGCTCACACACGGCAAAGTGCGGCTGGCAGCTGCTGTTCGTCTCGTATGGTGTTGCTCTTAGGAAACAGACGTGTTTTGCCAGGCTGTGAGTCGGACTGGTATTCTGTGGAGCTTCTAGAAATAGTCTGACCTCCTTCCCGTTTTAGAGAAATCCTCCCACATGTATTCGCGCTGGAGGAGCCTGAAATCTATCGGCCAGCCTTGATTTCTCTTTTATTTTAATTTCAAAGAGAGGAATTGATTAGTATATGAATAAATGTTACTGAGTGCTTACCTCAGCCCTGACGGCGCACAGGGGTGTGTGCGTGAGTGTGTGAGTGTGTGTGTGTGTGTGCAGCCGCATGCACAGGGAGGCTGCGTGCATCATACGTCTGCAGTGCTAGATAACTCCCAGTCACTTTCTCCACTCTCCCTCCTTCAGCATACGTACACTCAAGCGCTCGCTCCCTCTCTCTCGCTCCCTCCCTCCCTCTCTCCCTCTCTCTCGCTCCTTGTGTGTTTCTCACAGTCACGCACTCGTGTCCGCGGCAGGCACGGTCACACAGGCAGGAGCGCCGCACGGCGAGGCCAGAGGCACGGACCCCCCTCTCGGCTCCTCTCGGCTCTCCTCCCGCTCTCACTCACCCAGCTCCTCCAGATCCCCCCCCCCCCCACCCCCCACCGCCGGGGCCCCCGCCATCGCAGCGACGCGGCGAACGCTGCAAAGGAAGTCGCCAGAGGAGGTGGGTGCTC
>JAODKC010000107.1:3035367-3056351 GCA_026777985.1 Mormyrops attenuatus | reverse complement strand
GCACGGCCCTTAACCTCCCGCTCCAGGGACACTGCATTTTAGCGTATCAGGTGCTATGACCCCCCCCCCCCGCCCTCCCCAAGCTATAAAGAACAAGATAGGGCAGGTGAAGAGAAGCATTCTGATGTACTTGTGCAAGTGGCAAATAAACGATTTGTCCTTTTAACCTTAAGCTGAATAATATTAATACACATTTTTCTGAATCTAATAGACACAAGACAGACATATATTACATAAATTTATTACATAAACACACTCGCTGATAAGATGCAGATCACATTTCTACATTCTGACAGGTGAACAAAGCTGAGAAGTATGTTAGACTACAGATTTTCTCCTGGTGCCAAATTTCATAAAGTGTTTCATCAATGTTATTTCTACAGTAAATAGGGGGAAGTTGGAAAGTGCAGCTGGATACCAGCATTTAGTCCGATGGTTCCATTCATTCCTCCATTTCCACTTGGCAGCGCCGCCCATAGCTCTTATCTGCATTAGTGAAAATGAATGAAAAATTATATTAAGTTAATAGTGTTCATCACATAACAGTGCCTGATGTAATTTGATTATATCGGGGGCACCTTGAATAGAGAAGAAAGACACGAGAGAAATTATACTTTCTGATGTCACCCGGAGACATTTCCGTTCCCCTGTTCCACGAAGCTCAATCGAGAGTAAAATCTGCAAATCATCAGTTACATACTTCTCCACATTACTGATATTCTTTTAAAACACCTGCAATTATGATGTGCACATTCAAATGCAGGGATTACCTCTGGAAAAGCCTTACGTTTCCATTCTGCAAAAGTAGAATTGTCTAGGTAGTGAAGCGTTCTTTGTAGGAATTGTATGAAACAGCCACACCATTGATGGATCTGTGCACTGGGAAGCCAAAAGGCTCCATGACAATGAACATATGAGGACTGAATGTCAAAATGGCCCTTTTAAAAAAAGTCATCAGTCAGAGTAATATAGTGTATAATCCTTTCAATCATCTGTGCTGTAATAAACCCAGGTTAAACTTCACTCCTTTTTTGGTTTTGTCACAATTTACAATTGAAGTTCAATATAAATTACACTAGCCGACATCAAATTTGGTGAATAATATTGAATGACATTTTGCAAACACCCTTCATTAACAAACATTTTTAGTATATTTAGTTTTGCTCCAGCACGTCCGTTTTTTCTGTGATTTCGACTTTTCACCTTTTTTTCACATACAATGCATTGTATAACTAATAATGTCATTTTGATACCAGTCATATAAAATCACCAGTAACCTGTCATAGACTAATTTTTTGTACTAGTCAGCAGGGTTTACAGGCAGCTTGCAGTTATGTAAACTTACAGCTGACGCCGACCTTTGTATGCATAACTGTGGTCCGCCTTCCGGTACTGAGTGTCAAAGGTCAGCGTCAGTGGAAAAAAGGTTAAGTCAAAATCAGAAAAAGCGGACGTGCTGGAGCAAAACTAAATACACTAAAAATGATTGTTAATGAAGGGTGTTTGAAAAATGTCATTTGATATTATTCACCAAATTTGATGTCGGCTAGTGTTATATTACCTGTTGCCTTTAGCTAACGTGTTTACCCTGTTATACAGGTGGGTGTTACAATGTCCTTCCTGTTAGTGTAGTGCAGGCTAAAACCCTGGGTTCCTTTAAATCAGAGCTAGATAAGATTTTAACAACTCTGAGCTAAGTTCTCCCCAAACGAGGTTGATGAGCTGAATGGCCTCCTCTCGTTTGTCAGTTTCTTGTGTTGTTATGATGTAAAGTGTTTAGGTTAAGTGTCTCACCCAAGGGTACAGCAGTCGGACCTCTCTTGTGGTTGGAAAAAGGTATTAGTGCTTTAATTAGGCATAATACTCGAAAGTGATATATGGAGTCTGTACATGTATGTTTTAAGGGAGCGTACAAGACTGTGCAGTACCTGCCTGGGTCCTGGTTGTCTTGTGTCTGTCATTCTTGTAGCCTTCAAGTAAAAAAATGTCATTCATAAGTTACCAAGAATAAAGCTTAAAGCAACTTTACCTGCGTACCACCTGTAAACATCGAGCATTTGTAGTCTGCATCTGCTCAGGCTTGCAGGAAGGAAGCTCATTTTATTCAAACTGACGTCCCCTGGAGTTGTGGGTGTTGATCTCCTCGGGGAGAAGGTCTTCAGCTTAGTGAGATTCTGCTCTGAATGCAAGTCCTGGGCCCTGAGACTCTCGCTTCGTCCCCTGTCCCCTTACACGTCCCTTTGTCAGCCCGTCCTCACCTACCGCGTGACGAGTTATTTTAAGACGTTTCATTATGACGGCAATCAGGCACTAGTCTGTCTGAATTCAAATTGTACATGATTGCAGATTCGCTCTCCTGCAGGGCTCAATTACAGAGAAATAGTAATTGTGTCCTATCTTTTCTGCACATTCCTTAAATCTTAAATCTCCTCTTTGTTCATAACTTTACCGATGTAATGGAAAATTAGATTAACTGGTGGAAATTCCTTCTATATAAACATACACACACATATATATACATTTATTACCATGCTTGAAAGTTCTTAAAAATCTTTGTTCTCTTCTGCTTAAGAAAGAAAACACACAAGGTGGAAAAAAGTAATATAAGCACCACATGAAAAAAGGCTTTAAATTTAAAGTGACTGAATTTCAAACGCAGTTACAAAGGTGAGTCATATTAGCCTGAATGCAAATTTGCAGCACAATTGGCTTTAATTAGCTACTACAAGGAGGTATAACAAGTAGCAGTTTGATATGTGAATTTTCAAAACGACATGAGGCAGCTGAGAGTTGCAAAGAGGCCGGATAGTCAGTGCCTAAACTGCAGGTGCATTGCTCCAAAAACTGTAGGACGAACGTAGAAACATTATAGTCCGTATCGACAGCGAGGCACGGCCTGGTTTGCCAGTCAGACTCACTGGCACGGACAGATGAACTTATAACAGGACAGTTGTTGAACACAACAAAAACACAGCTTCAGAAATCACTGAGCTGAATTGGCAGCTCTGCGACCCTGCGCTATTCTGCAGGCAAAGGCTGCCCTTACTCCTTGTTAGGTGGCTGATATTTCTGCATGGTGTAGTCTGTTATTTTGTCCCCCCACTGTACAGTATATAGCCAAAAGTATGTGGATACCCGTATCAGTTAGAGGAATTAGCTAATTAGGTCACACCTAACAGACGTATACATAAGCACACGGTCATACAATCCTATAGCAACAATCACTGGCACCATCACAGGAAACCATTTTTCCAGTCAGTTTGCCACATCTCTATCCTGGTTAATTGCAACGGGTTATGAAGCGGAAACTTCTGGATGCAAGTTCAGCTGCGGGGCGGGGGCCGCACAAGCTCACAGAGAGGGACCTGATCACCCAACATCAATACCCAACCTGAATGGCAGCAGATCCCACCAGCAACGTTCCAGCATCTAATGGAACGTCGTCCCAGAAGAGAACCGGCTGTTCCAGCATCTAATGGAACGCCGTCCCAGAAGAGAACCGGCTGTTCCAGCATCTAATGGAACGCCTTCCCAGAAGAGAACCGGCTGTTCCAGCATCTAATGGAACGCCGTCCCAGAAGAGAACCGCCTGTTCCAGCATCTAATGGAACGCCGTCCCAGAAGAGAACCGGCTGTTCCAGCATCTGATGGAACGCCGTCCCAGAAGAGAACCAGCTCTTACAGCAGGGACAGGCTGACCAGCTTCCTATTAAAGTCCTTGGTTCTGGAATAAAATGGACCAGCTGTTGTCCTCATACTTTTGGGAAGAGCAGAAGATGTTTTACAGGCAGTGTTTTTTGCTTTTTCTAAGAATCACTTCTATCATAATTATTTACACTTTTAAATATTTCTTTAAAAATGTGTAATTAAAGTAAATTGGCATGGAGGTTTTGCGTATTGAGGTTAATTGCTGAGCTGTGGCGGTATCCCGTGCTGATCTCTCGTGGCTTTCCATTATCCTGGGATGCCTATGACCAAAAAAAACGCAGACACTATTAAAATGTTAATTTATGGTTATTATCACTATTGTTGTTGTTGTTGATTCGTGTTACGATTATCCCTATTAGTTCATCAGTTATCTTTGAAGAAAATGCCAGTATGTAACTTTTTCTGTATATTTCACATTTTGTATATTTTACATTAGTATTGACCAGGACCGGAGTGGGGATTTTTAAAATGCTAAGGTCTAAAGTGTTAGCCCTTCCTAGGTGTGGCTCGTAAAGGATCGTGGTTATTGGAGATGCAGAAAAAATTCTGAGGACTTGACTTCAGTGTCCTCAATATTACAGTAGGTGCGGCCATGGTACCTACTTTTCTTTCCCATATGTTATGTACTATCTACTGTGCTATTATTTTTCTATTTTATTTTTTCATTTTTTTACAGTAACTGGAGCAACCAAAATAATAATTTTATTGTGTACTGATCATATGACAAATCTTGAATATAAGGTGTTCCCATCTCAGTACTTGCTAGCGACTTGTCGTCTTATTAGAACGTGAAGGTGCATCGTTTAGGTGCCCCGTTGGCAGTGCTGGTTCCACTGTAGCAGTCCTGCATATGCGATGGGCCAAATCTGGGGCAGCGCAAATCAGCGAGCTGAGAAGCTCAGGGTGATGGCAGCATTGCTGGAATTTGCTGGCGGTATGCTGGCTGCAGTACAGAAAGGCCCTATCTCACCCTCCCAGCTGGGGCACCCGCCAGCATCACCCAGCCAGCAGAGGAAAGCGCCGCTGCCTGGAAGCAGACGAGGAAGGGGGTATCAGAGCTTGGATCTTGCTTTTTCCTTTTATATATTTTCATAACAAAATAATAATAATAATGATGGTAAAGCTCCAGTTATCTTCTGGACAGCATTGTTCCTTCACACCTTCAAGGCTGGGCTGCTGAATCCTGCCTCTGCTGTGTCTGTATGGAGTTCGCATGTTCTCCCTGTTTTTTTGTGCATTTCCTGCATGTGCTGTGTGACGCGCTGGCATCCCCTCCAAGCTGTACCCAGCTTTCTTCCCCATGCTGCTTGAGATCAGCTCCAGATGACCTTGACTGGTATCCATGGATGGATGGATATCTTGTTCTTAGAACAGAATGTTTTTCCCTTGAGTGCATTTTTCCAGTGCAGCAAGGGGGAGCCAAGCTCCGTGTGACGATGGTGTCCGCATGTACTGCACTAAAAGCCGGTGATGAGGGAAGCTTCGGTTCATTTTCAGATAGATCTCTACTCAACATGGTTGCCCTTAAGCTCTTAACAACTTGACTGCAAGGCCATCAAAGAGGTGCAGTTTAATTATAGAGTATTAAAAATGTGAGTGGACGCTAACAGATGACGCAGGAAACAAAACACCAAGGTTGGCTGTCTTCCTGACCCTCTTGTAATATGTTATCCATAAACATTGTCAGAAATAAGTGCATATGTGTTGGGATTATAGTTTGGAGTGGAGTGATAGATTGAGGGATGCCCGGACTCACTATGCAGTGATGATGCTTCTGCGGTTAGTCTGACATTCCAGGCACTGAAGCTTGATGTTCTCCTCAAGCAAGAAAGGGGGCTTAGAAATCCACAGCGGGTGAGATTATGGTGCACTGTCAGTCACTGACTGGTTTAAACCAACAAGTACAAATACGGTAACCAAAATCTCCATTTCTCTAGAAAATGCATCACATGGAAACAAAATATGATGCACTTGCTACATTCATTATATTTGGACTTATATAGACTATATATAATGTACACGCATCTGTATTAAACTGCTCAAGTTTAATAACTAACCTATGGAACAACTAACCTATGAAATATAGGTTTTGAATGGTATGGATTTCACACAGAAAGCCATCCTGTTGTGTTCTAGGAGGTTCTGTGAGTGTTCTGCAAAATCCCATCAGTGTTCTCTGAGGTTCTCGCAGTATTGTCTGAGGTTCCATCAGTGTTCCCTGAGGTTCTCACAGTATTGTCTGACGTTCCATCAGTGTTCCCTGAGGTTCTCACAGTATTGTCTGAGGTTCCATTAGTGTTCTCTGAGGTTCTCTTGTTGTTCTGCATGGTTCCAGCAATGTTTTATTTCTCAGGCTGTGGTGACATACACCATTCTATTGTTGTCATTAGTTTGGAGAAACAAAGGGAAGTTTCATCATGTTTTGATGCACTTTAATACAATACACTATAGCTGACATGTCTTCTGAAGATTACCTATTTCCTCATTACAACTCATACTTCTTTTAAAACTGCGGACAGGTCTAAGTTCATTTGAGTGGTAATATTTGTATTTAAAGCCAATTATACCTGTTTAAATAGTTACACCATTTACTGCCCATTTAGCTGCTCAGGGTTCTAGAACTGGGAGCTTCCTGGAAGTTGGCAAAGTGAGTCCAAGTCCTTAACCTCTACACCACCCGCCGCCCACAGGGCCTGCCTGCCGGCTTTTTCCCTTCTGCTGAATATAATCCAGAGTCCTTGGGAGAACAGAGTTACATTGCATGTCTTTATTTTTATACCTGTGTGGGACTGCTTAGCATTGCCATTCTAAGAGAGAATCGCCAGTATTTCACATCCCTTCCACTGCTCTGTTCACGATTGTCTTTTTCAATGGCTTGCCTACCCTGTTACCTAATGAAGCTGCTCTCCTTCACAAACACTCTCTTTCCTGTAGGACCTCCAAGTCCTGGGAGCAAAGTGATGTATCCTTTATTTTTTAGCTTTTTTTTGTACCTGGAATAGTTTGTTAGAGGAGGCGTTTTCCCAGAGGACCATGCCATTTCCCCATTACACAGTCAAAACAATTTGGATTAAGCACTTCAGCAAAATTCCTGGGTCATGAACCAACAACCTTTAGCTCATGTATACTTTACCCCAGCCCTTCCGATACCCGCTAATGCACGGAGCCTCCCAGGAGCAGGTGTGTTTTACAGAGCATCATGAATTCACAGCATCTCAGGTGCCAGGAGGGAAATATTGTATAATCATTGTTTTGTATGATTCACCTGATCTGTTACCTCGTGGCTTAACACTCTCTGTGCTTTCTAACTTCCAAGGCTTTGGGTAAATATGCTAAAAGCCCATTATACACAGTGCTAAGCACTGTTAAACCTAACATAAGTTCTAGTGTCATACAGTCATGATCAGAGCATAGCAGCTTCTCTGAGGCCTGATATACACCCAGTGGTTTATTGGGTAAATCTGCTTGCTGATGGGAACAGCAAATCACGTGGCTACAGCTGAATACATATAGCATACAGACAGGGTCACTGGGTTCACTTATTGTTTGGGATCTAAGTGATTTTGAATGTGGTGCCATTACTGGTGGCAGATTTGGTGGTTCCATGGATTTTCATGCACTACGGTATCTGGAGATTGATGTGAAGAACATCTAGTTTGCCACAGTTCTGTTGTTGTACACAGCCTGTTAATTAGCGAGATCAGAGTAGAATGGCCAGGCTCTTTAAATCCAACAAAAAGGCAGCAAGTACAAAAATATGCTCAGTACAAGAGTGTCGCGCAGAACGGCTTGTCTGAATGCACAGCTCCACTGCACTTGAAGCAGTCCTGCAGGCAAATCTGGACCCTATCCAATAATAACTAAGTGTACCTAATAAAGTGGCTACTAAAAGTCTCAAAAACATCCATCCATCCATCCATCCATCCATCCATCCATCCATCCATCCATCCATCCATCCATCACCACTTGTCCTAATTAGGGTCATGGGGGGCTTGGAGCCTATCCCAGAAGCTATGGGTGCACAGCCTAGAGCAACCTAGGATGGGGCACCAACCCATTGCAGTGCACACTCACACACCATTCACACCTATAGACGATTTGGTTACTCTGATTAACCTCTGCATGTTTATGCGGGAAACTGGAGGAAACCGCACGACAACTTGGGGAGAACATGCAAACACTTGGAACCCTGACGAAGACCTGAACTGTGCTCCCAGAGGCGACTGTGCTAACCACTGCACCACCGTGCTGCCCCTCCTCAAAAACGTATACCTACCAATTTATGGACCTCACATATACCTAACCGCCCATTCTGCCTCTGAGACGTTCCCGTTCTCTGCACATGGCTCCGAACACTAGTATATAGGGATCATCGGTACAGAAGCACATCTGCAATGCATCCGCAAAACCCTGACGCATATAGCATTAGCATTCCTATAAGCGGCACTCATACACCAAGACAGAATCAGCAAGTAAAGCATAGCGGCCAGGTGGCCCTGATTGGTTGGAGATGGCCATGGGGCTGTAAAGTGAGGGCTGTGATCAGTGCAGGACGACGTGAGACGGAGCAAGAGATTCAGACACCTGGGCTCCACTTGGACATGCGAGGTGGACGCGACACCCGGCACCCGCGTCATCCGTGTCACCCGCGTCACCCGGCACCCACAGCACCCACAGCACCCGCGTCACCCGCGTCACCCGGCACCCGCAGCACCCGCGTCACCCGCGTCACCCGGCACCCGCGGCACCCTGCTCGCCCGACTCAGCCCTGGTTTTTCTTGGTCGGGCTTCGGTCATATGGAGCAGAGAGAGAGGTTGTCTTTCATTACCCAGAAAAGGTTTCACAGGACACATATTTATAATCAAAGGATGTGATCCAAAGAAATAGCATTCTTCACATTCATGCTTCATCACAGCGGTGCACTAACAGAAAAAAGTACCGATTTGTACCTTTGAGGGTACAAACCAACCAATCAGTTGAGAACTCTCTGAATATGACTCTTTATGCTCAACTAGCTGGTTGAAACAAAATCATGGTCTGGGTTCTTACTTTCTGGACCTGAAATTTCCATTCCTCCACTACCCACTGGTTTGGCCTGTACGTCTTCAGCTCCCCGCGTAAACCATGCTATGGATTTATGGTGTATACTGTACTGTTTAAAAGTCTTAGGCAGCCAAAGAAAATGATGTTTAAATGATCTTTATGTTGGTGTAAAACTATGCTATTATATCTTTCAAAGTGTGTCAGCTTAGCCATTTCAAAACATCTGCTAAAATCACCCCTGCATTTCCAGGAACCATCCAGTGCACCCATGTATTCTTTGAGAAGAGCTAGTGCACCTCGTATAGCTAATCAATATCTCATTTACTTTTTAAACTAATTAAGTTAATTAATTAACTGAAGCGGTGTTCATCTAGCCATCCAACTTTTTGGAAAACAGAAAGAATTACTATTTTTTATTGTGTTACTTTTAATTAGCGTATGTTATAATGTCAGGTTGTGTTTTTTGTTCTAGCAGAAGTGCCCTTACTACCCAGATAAATAGCTTTAAACATTTTTTAGGACTACCTAAGACTTTTGCACAGTACTCTATCTATTTATATCGTAAGAACATTAGACTTTAAGGAACATTGTACAGATTGTGCAGCATGTATAGTGTATCCATCCAATAAACTTCAATAACTACTAATCATGGGCAGATACAGAGGCGGAGCCTCTGGCCCCAGCTGAAAGCTAATTGGCTCTCGGAATACCCCCTCCCCTGTCACTCATTGATGCAAAATGTATCATTGGCCAATGGTAAGGTTGGCCCCTCTGTATGAATTATGGCCCCTCTAATGCCCCCACCGTAAAAAAAAACATAGAACTGGCCCTCCTCCTATTCAGTAGAGGGTCACAGAAAGTCAAGGGGCTTATCCCAGTGAGCACAGAGACCAAAGGAAGGAGGACCCAGGGTGGGACGCCATTCCATTGCAGGGCCTAGATCTAGTAAGTCCTGCTAATTGCTGATGTGAATTAATTTTAAGACTGTCCTTCAGAGACCCCCCCAGCCTTTTCGGGAGTCAGTGCTAACAGACATACAGTGTCAACCGATGTACCTTGTGTGTTCCTTTGAAGATTTTCCACACTTGGAAATCACATCATGCTATCCAGTCCGATAGCAGCACAGCTAATTACTAGCTGTACATCAGTGCTTTTGACCCCTGTGGTTTATAAAGGGCCAGATAGGCTCATGTGAGTCACGATGATGTTCGAATCCCGGAGTTGGTGTGTTTGCGCACGTAGAGAGGAACCGGAGCCCCCGGCCTCATCCCTGCGATACCCGCACATTCCACAGAGGGCCTGACTGAACCTCGGCCGGCCTGCCTTCTCTGCCCCGCCAGGACACAGCTGGCTTTGCAGTGACCCTCCTGGGGCATCTCCAGCTACTTCTGCATGCCTTTAGTTAAAAACTCCAATCAACTTCTGATTGCAGGCATCTACTGCCTTAACAAGACACTTCAGAGAAAACATTTAAGAGCTGGACTGTCAAACTTTCAGCGTAGAATCAGTATTTGACTGGATCTGCCAACATTCGGTGCAGAATTAGACCGTAAATACTTGTGGATAATCAATGGGTGAATTCTACGAAGAATTATTTTTAAAAGATTATACAGTCCTGTTTATTCTCTGGTTTTGCCATTTTTTTCTTTTTTGCCGGTTCGCTCTAGAACAACGTATATCATACCGAGGCAGACACAAAGCCACATTCTGAGTGCTTCGGTTGAATGGATTAAAGACTCGAAAATTAATAATCCATAATGGTGGCGGTAAGAAAATCCTACTCAAATACAGCTTTTTAATTAGATGGAGCCTAAAAATACACACTTAGCGGTAACACAGACTGAATGCATTTGGTTTAATTGCAGCTATCCTTTAGAAACAGCACTGAATTTGAGATGCTATCTCTAAGGCACTTTTATATTTACCTCTATTGTTTGTCTAGGAAATCCTAAACAAGGATTCACGACTGTTGGAAAATGGCGCCATCTATTGGTGTACATGCAATATGACAATTGAATTATAATCGTTGTCAGGAAGGGTGTACAGTGACTCAATACGTAACGGTGTTGTTTCACACCTCGAGGATTGGGGTTTTTTAATCCTGCCTCTATGTATATGTGGATTTGCATGTTCTCCCTGCAGTTTCCTCGTGCATTGCAGAGATATATGGTTAGGCATCCCATTCAGCGTGTACCACAGCCTTGTACCCTCTGCTGTTTGGGACAGGCTATACCACCCAAAGCAACCCTGACCACGATAAGTGGTTTGAAGACAGACATTAAATAGGAAGACCCATGGATGGGGATGCCAGTCCATTGCAATTCACACAAACAAACACACATTTTCACGAGGGAAAAATACCACCACAAATCTGCTTGAACTGAAAGTCTTTAGGAGACATCTGGAGTACCTTTAGGACACTTGCTTGAAGCAAACACCACACACTCAGATCTGGTTCTGTGAGGTGATAACTGAGCTCCTTACCCGCTCATCAGACTTCATCTCCACCTTCAAAACACTTCAATGGCCATCTGTTCCAGGGACATCTCTACTAACCCCATGTTCCCCGAATCTCATAATGTTGCACTTTCTACTGAATTGAATAGTTGTCTGGCCTTGTCTGGAAGATGTCCTGTATCTCTTGCTGTTATACACTTCTACCTGAGGATTCAGTGGAAGCTCAGCCTAGCTGTACGTACTTAAGCCTAGTCAACTCATATGTTTGTAATCTGCTGTTTGCCTTAGCTGTGCGCTATTTTGGACAAATGTGTCTTGTAAATAAAGAAATCAAATAGGACTGACTGTCAAGTTGTTATATTAACTCTGCTGGACCCTGTGGGTTAATTTGCATTTAGGGTGAATATTGTTAAAATGGGACACCTGGCAAAATGAGATAGTTAACCTTTTCAGGTAATATAGGTTTTTAGCAATACTTTATTATCTCTTCTATATAGTGTTCAATGAGCATTAATGTGTTTAGAAAGTTATCAAGTTGGGATTTAAGACATTGAGATGACTCTGGAAATTTTTCCAGAGAACAAATTTTATGAAAGTGTCCCATTTTAACAATACTCACACAATTTGTCTAGGGGACACTTTTATCCAAAGTGACGTGCAATTGAGAAAGCAGGGTCAACCTGTCCCTGGAGTAGGCCTGCAAAAAAACACGATCATTTTAAATGATTAATTATGTGATCAGGTGATCAACTAATCGATTAGTTGGGCCTAAACACAGGACTTTAAAGAAATTTGTAATTACTTTAGGCCTATTTTAAAAACATCAAGAGGTATAAGTCACTTAAATATTGCTATTCATGCATTTTGAAATCTTTGCAGTGCCGGAGGGCGCTAATTTTATCGCGAGGCTAAATAACAGCGGTGCACCATATTACTGTGATACTGCCCAAGTGTAGTAACAGCTTTAAAAACAGTTCATACAATGTTACCCGTCTTACTGCTTGTATTTGTGTTTGTTGCCCTCTGCTGGTATTCTAGAATATTACTACTGTACGCATGCGCCAGTCTGTGTCCACAGCTGTAGTTTGCACGCGAGTAACGTCGCTAGGCAGTGATGTGATTATGTGCAATTTACACAGGAAAAGCAAACAATCCATGACAAAATTTGTTGTCAGCTACTTTTATTACCGATCATTATCGACGTTACTGATTAGTTGCAGCCTTACGATGAAGCAGTGGAGGTTAAGGGCCCTACTCAAAGACCCGATAGTGTCATCGTTCCACCAACGTCAGCATTTGAACCGGCGACCTTCTAATCACAGGCGCAGTTTTCACACCTGCTGAGCCACCCACCGTAAAGGGGTGCAGAATGACTGTGTTGGGGAATATATAACCTTCTTGGGGAGGGTGGCTTGATTCTGACATAGGGGTATGGATTGACTGACTCTCGTTTTGTTTTCAGAGACCCTCTAGTGGTGAGAGAGAAACCACCTGTCTGCCTGCCCACCCTACCCAACACCTGCCCCCATGTACCCAGAACCCACCACAGACTCCCCTGCCCGCCTCTCCCTCCGACAGACGGCCTCTCCGGGCATGATCTACAGGTGAGGCCACACACACACAAGCACACACACACACACACACACACACACACCGTATCTGTCACTGACTTAATGTACTGGTTATGTTAAATTCACATTCTAGTCACAACCAAGCACTCAGTTATCAACTATAGTGCGAAACCCAATTGTACCATGTCTGCGTCATTTTTGGTATGGCTTAGACTCCCTCCTTCTGAAATGTGTCACACACCAATAGGGCTTTTACCTCAGGTTACAATCATTAAAGTGACATCCGGCCAGATTTTATGTTCTACCTGCTTGTAATATTACTCATTTATATGGCTGAATATTTTACCAAAGGATGTCAGGTTACATACCTTGCTGCAGTATAGTGCGGCACGTCCTAGCAACCTTAAGGTCCCTTCGTGTCTTGACCGCTATGCCACCTGCTGGCCAGCTGGCAGGATTGTAAATAGACAAGAATTCACCAGGATTCTCAGTGCACAACCACACAAGAATTTAGTAAAGATCATGCAGTGTGGACTTCTGCTGCATCTCTGCATTACAGCTCTAACAGAGGCACGTTACTTATGTCAGCTGTAATTTCACCGGTTGTAGCTTTCTGTTATTAACTTTTTAACCACGGAAAATACAAATGACAGCTAGAAAATTATTTGACGTGAGCTTGGGTAAGGGAAACCGCAATCCGCATTGTGGCATTCAAGTACTCCAGTTTTTTCATGAGAAATGCAAATTTCAATTTCAATTAATCAGCTTGCAAAGCCGCCGTCAGTAGGACGTTAACCTTGACAGCATTCGGGGGAATATCAAATTAATCACCTTAAAGTGTGCACTCTTGGGGGGGGGGGGCTTCCAGGCGTCACCGGCGGACTTTACCTTGTGTCAGAATGCGTCCCGTTAAAGCCAGCTTATGTACCGAGAAGCACAATGAAGTTCTGCCTGCCAGCTTCCGCTGCCTGAATAACAAGTGACTTTTTATAAATAAATCGACCGTCTGACGATAATCATTTTTATGATGCAAGCGGTGGAAAATCAGTTTTGCGTACCAGCAGTGCTCCTCCTGGCACCCTTAGGCGCTAATGCACGCTTCATTGTGAGTTCATATTGTCTAATACAGCCGTTTACATACTGAGTATATAACCGCGATAATATTATTTGTTACGCAGTCATTCTGTGGTGGAATTCACACCTGTTTTGCATTTTTATTTGATGTGAAGCGTGATGGGTGGGGTTAATATGTAATTTCTTGTGATGCTCCGTACGTGTTCCCCTAGCATCTAATTAGTACGGACAGGAAATTTCACTTTTCAAAAAACCAAACACTAGGGGGCGATGCATCTGCACAGGTGAAATTTCACAGCCCTGTGAGGCAAGGGTAGGCAACAGTAACCAACTAAGACATAAACATACATGAAGTGCATTTATCTGCAAATGTGCACCTTTAGATGCTTTTGAGTTTATGAGTGTCCTTGGCCAAAGTAACACAAGTGACCTGACTGACCAGTGTTAAAGTAACTGGGTTGAGGAGGTCCCTGGATCTCACAGGATTGCTTCTCACGCTGTACAGACACTCTGCACTATAATGGTGTCAAAATGCAAGCTGTGTGAATCATTTTTACCACATAAGGCATCTCTGAAAGACACAGAATGCATTATAATCCTTGTTAGCTGCTTTGTGGTATAATTTATCGTCCAAGTATATTCTGTTAGTTTGCGTACTTCTTAGGTATATGATTATTTAAACATTATTTGTAATGATGACGGACTGAACCATTACTCAGCCTGTTTGCCTGCCTTACCCATCGGTATGGACAGCATTTGCATAAAATAATCAAATAAGTACATTCATGTCAGCCACAAAAGGAACTCCACCAGCCAATGGCTTTGCGGCAGGAAACCCACCAGCCACTGGCTTTGCGGCAGGAACCCCACCAGCCAATGGCTTTGTGGCAGGAACGCCACCAGCCAATAGTTTTGGGGCATCCTCCTTTCAGTGCTGATTTTGTATATAGTATGTCTGCTTGGTCATGTTCACTGGCTCCTTACTGTCCAGCTGACCCTTGTGTTTTCATGCCGTATAAACCCACCTTTTCTGAATTCTCTCTCCTGTCTGTCTTTCTCTTGCTGGTTCCAGCGCTCGGTATGGGAGTCCCAAGAGGCAGCTGCAGTTCTACAGGTACTGGTCACGCTGACCGCCGATCCTGCAGAGTCCTAACCTCCTCCCCTTTCCGTCTGTGCTTCGTGTTCACGCTTCCCTGTCCTGCATGTTACCACCTGCTCTTCACTCTTCAATATGATTGGCCAGCTGGTATTTCAGAGTGGTGCCAGATGTGTCACCGTTCCTGACCTAAAGTGAAAATGCATTTATTCTTAACCTGCTTTAACCAGGCGAGACTCAGCAGGATGTGAGTGTGAGTCGGGGGTCTTGTTTCACTCAGATCTTGGCTGTCTGTGGAACTGGGTTGCCCCGTTCCTGTCAGTGCCAGTGTTGCCCTCTGATTCTTTGCCCAGCTTGCTTTTGGAGAGCTGCACCCGTAGATCTGCTGCACAGTGGTAGAGTTCGTAATGCCCAGTCTGAAGGATGGCGCTGTGGATGTGGGAAGCGCTTTAGTGCTGATGTTTGCGGCTTTGTATGTCGGCATGGTGCAGCTAGCAGCCATGCAGCCTAGCAGAGGCTTATCCCCACAAGCTGATCGTTTGTGATCGGCCTCTGGGCAACCATGGGTCTGGAGGTACAAAGCTGTGGGGCACTGGGGCCCCTTTTACAACAGAAATGGTTTTGACATTTTTAAGTGTAGCAGATTGCTGACCGGGAGCCAAGTTTCTTCAGAAAGTACTGTGCAAAAAACCAAATGTGTGGTTGTTCCGCGCAGCTACGTGTGACATTATGTTATGTATGTCATTCTATACAATTTCAGAGCATAATTGTTGTGGTAATATCCACTTGTCACTTTTGCTGAGTGCAGAGTTACAGGAAGGGTGCGCTGTGCGTGGGGTGCTTGTCCATCAGAGGGCATGAAACACCAGGAAACACCATGAAACACCAGGGAACACCAGGAAACACCAGGGAACACCAGGAAACACCATGAAACACCAGGGAACACCATGAAACACCAGGAAACACCATGAAACACCAGGGAACACCATGAAACACCAGGGAACACCAGGAAACACCATGAAACACCATGAAACACCAGGGAACACCATGAAACACCAGGGAACACCAGGAAACACCATGAAACACAAAATTTTTGAGAAACCGCATATGGACTGCGGAAGTACACACACAACGAACATGGAAACTTCACCCACAGAAATTGGGCGGGAATCAAACCTAGACCCATAGAAATTTGAAGTCTTGCTCTTACCTGTAAAGCAGGTTAAGGTAGCAATAAACTCCACAGCCTTATTCCCCAGTTGACTGGGCCAGGAGAGCCCCTGAGATCGCCCTCTGGTGGACACAAGCAAAAAACCACTGCACTGTGCTCCACAGCCTCCTGTCTATGCAGGGCAGGGCACACTCTGTACAGTGTGCCAGTGCAGTGTGGGATTGTGTGTATTTAATAAGAAGAAAAGGTTGCGTTCTGCTGATAAGGACATAAGACCTTTGACAGCATCAAACCATGATAATGAGCTTCGTATTGAATTTTTATTTGGCAAGGAAGGTATCCCTTCCTTTTTAAGTGCAAAGAATCTGCATCCTGACACAGTTCGATGGCTACTGATTGATCCCCGAGTCTGGTTTCATCTGGTAATGACAGTAAAGGCTTCCTATTTCTTCACCATTTATATTTTTCATTATAATGGAAGTCAGGTTGACACAAATGTACAAGTAAATAATCACTAATGGCCTTAATGGTTTAAAGTTTCCTCTTAATCAATATAGTTAACGCTCACCGTAGTATACAGGCCGTATGTGAAATATAACTTTAGCTCATTGGGAGGCACTAGCGAGCATTTAAGCGTCACCAAGTAGCAAATGAATGTGGACTTTTGAGGAGCAAACGGGTGGTGTTTATACTGGGAGGAATGGGTTTATTAATGTGCTGTGTCAAAGCGAGAGAGAGAGAGAGTGAGACAGACATACACAGAGATGGGATACAGGCCCCGCCAGGCCCCAAACCATAATTTTGCTGTTTTAAATTTAGTGTGAGTCTGACATTGTAGAGAAATGACACACCCTAAATAATACTGGCGGGCCACTTTCAGATTCTGTCGGGATGGCATCCCAGGAAGCTCATCGACCCACGAGTGTTACATGGGGTTCCGCCCCGTGACGGGATGGCGCCATGAGTCACTTTGACTGGGCCACGGTGCTGCGGCTTGTCCCGCATACATAATGAGCCAGGTGGGCGGGGCTTTCTGCAATGCTTACATTCCCGCTGTTTGGAACTATGGGAATTGCAAGTTCAACTCGGACGCCATGTGGTGGGTACGCCGCAACAGGAGGAAAACAGCCGGATCAGCAGTCCTGCACTGTTCTGTTATTAATCCAGCTGATATAAATAGACGGTGTATGTACATGTTTACAGTACACAGCCGCCCATTCATTCATCTTCTAACTGCTTACTCAGTACTGGGATGTGGGGGGCCTGGAACCCATTCCAGACAGCACAGGACACAAGACAGGGGAACAGCTTTTTACACACACCATCAGAGCTTAGCTGCTTTGCTGCACAAATAGCAGAAGTGGATAGTCCAGGTCCAGAAAGTAAAAATCCAGACCAAGATTTTTTTCAACCAACCAGTTGAGTACTATTTGACTGTGACTCTTTATACTCAACTGGCTGGTTGAAACAAAATCTTGGCCTGGATTTTTACTTTCTGGGCCTGAACTATCCACCTCTGACAAATAAATGAACAAATCAACATGAGTGGTTGGTTGTACATAGTGGTTATCTAAGTGTACCATAGTATGGTCATCTGAACTAGTTAGATTTAGAGTGCGTTGGTAATTTTGAAGGTTTTCAAGACATATGCCAGGCTTTGGAGAGGCACCTCTGCTGTGGATGCACCAGTGTTAAATGTTATTATACCGTAAACTGTATTTATCAGTATTCTCAGTATATACAGTATACACCAACTGCTATATTCATCATATAGCTTGCATTTTCTCGCCTCTGTTGTGTATCTTGTGTCTTGTATTTATTCTCTGCCTGCATTATGCCCGAATTGTTAATTGTCTATTGTTATGGTGTCACCGACAGTAGCAAGCTGTGCAAACAAAAAATTCCACTGGCCTTGGTAGTGTGGCAGTACAGATTCTGATTCTGATATATCCATCCATCCATCCATTCTACCCTCTTATCCAGTACAGGCTCATGGAGGGGGTCAGAGCCTACCCCAAGTAGCATGGGGTACAAGGCAGAGGAATGTTTACATATGGTCATATGGTAACTTCTATCAAATAAACAGAAATGTCATGTTTTATCTATAGTTCTGCTGGGTCAGCAGGTAGCACGGTGCTGAAGTTGGGTCGGGCATCCTTCCATGAAAACCATGCGGCTCTGCTGTCTCAGCCGATTGATTAATTGAAGTGGGCACTTTGTACGGAAAAACAACACAGGCTGGAATTTTCAGGTGTGGCTACTTTGCTGATTGGGCCTCTTTCTGGCCCGCAGCTGGTTTCTACCCGGCAAAAGCAGGTCATGTCGCTCTGGTGTCTGGAAATTTCAGGACGCGGTTTAAAGGCAGAGTACCGTACGCGTAAAGTCTTCACACTGCCAGAGTGTAAAGACATGGATACAGGGGTGATATTGCTGAGAGGCATGTTTGTCATTATATAAATGTGTGAAACTCTATCGGCTTTTTTCTTTTTTAAATTGCATATATTCTAAGTGGATCTGAAGCTAATTGGAGGTAATGGCACAGTGATAATGCTGCCCAGAGTCAGTATCAGGTCCCTAATCAGGTTCCTAATATGAGCCTAAAGTGTTCCTCATGCGCACGCCTGTTTGTGTACAGGGGCTGCGTGCATAAGGGGAGGCGTCCCTCTCCCACCCAACAATCAGAGGCTTTTAGCGCGAAAGCCGCGCTAAATTATTCAGGTCCGGTAGGATTTGTTGCGGTTTTCCGAACACCCTCGCACGGTGACAGGCATAAATGGATCCCCGCCCCCCACTCCATGAGCAGCACTGGGTCGAGGAAACCTGGGAGCGCTCTCTCTCCTTCCCATCCGCTAATTGGTCGGGATGCCTCCGACGAGGCTACTCCCACTTCGGATAGGTGGGGGGGTGGGATCCTAAAAAGTTACAATCCTAACATTTGCTGACCGCCGTCCTTTCCCCCGATGAGCAACATGGTCCAGAACCCTTCATACATGAGCCGATCTCGGCGGAACCGGGTGAGTGGAGGGATTTTTAAATGCGGGGGGTGGCCGGGTGGGTTTTCCTGATGTGTATGGGGGGGGAGGTGGCCTTGGTGGGATGCTGGATGGAGATGCTGCCTGTCCCTTTTCGGGTAAACATCTGTGCCTGGGCTGGGCTGGACTGGGCTGAGCTGGTCTGGGACGGGACCGTGTCCGGAGCCGGGGGGGGGGGGTGAGTGGCCATCTCGGCCAACTGCTCTCCAGACAGCTCAGCATCACTATATTTTAGTCAGGAAGAAGGTGCAGAGCTTAAAATAAAGGACAGTTATGTCCTTGTCGCACTTTTTTTTCTAGCCTAAGAGGTTGAGGCAAAACACGGTGCAACAGAAACATCCTTTACGGGGGTCTGAGGTTCCGCCGGTGCCAAATGCGTTTCTTAGCTGGACAGGAGGGGTGATATTGGCGCCCGGGAGTGTGGCGGGTGTTTTGGCGACTTTAGGAGAGCGGTCCCTGTACGTCCACTGTACTGAAGACGGCTCCATGTAGACTTCTGTAAAAATATAAAATAAACATATATCAAAAATATACATATGTCCAATTAAAACTGTATTACTTACCAGAAAATATTATATGACTATCTGCCTTCAATTTTTAAAAGTGAACACAAAACAGTTGTATCGTTGTTTGAGATCCTAATACTGATTGCCGTAGTGTTACTATAACACTATGAAGTCCAGAATTAATTAATTCTAATTATTGTTCGGTGACCAGGTGAGGTTTTGCTTATTCCCAGCATCTGTAATCTGTGGTCTTTTGTGAACTTAATAAAACAAAAAAAAAATCGTTTTTTTGTTGGTAATTCCTCTTGGTTGATGTTTTCATCAACCAAATAGCTTAGGAACTTTAGAACTAATTCATAAAGTTTTAAATGTTTACTAAACATTACTTACCTTAATCTTATCCTGTAATATTATATGTCATTTTGGTCATTTATTTGCAAAAAATAACCAACATTTGAATATCTAAAACTTGCTATTTGTGATTGTGTGATATGATGCACAAATTAACACTAATTAATGCGGCAGTTAATGCATAAATATTCAGATACCCAAATTCTATCTGAGTGCAGGATATAATATGCACTGTCCAATGCTTACATGCTCTGGATTCATTATTAAAGTGTGAGATGTGTTTTCAAAAAACGGACGGATTATCCATAGCGCTGCCTTTTACGGTCAGCACATGGCTTAGAACACGCGTGTTCCTTCCACCTTAAGAGAGAAACAGGCCAAAATGACGTAACATAAAGTCGTCAGAGTCAAGCAGTGATATCTTTACATGGATAAAGTCACCAGCATGCCCCTCCTCTTTGTGCTAACTGAGTGGGGGGCTTCGCTTATCTTCATATGTGGGTAACAGTGCCAAAGCGTGCAGCGTGCTTACAGACACGTCTCAGTCCTGCCCCACTGCCGTTGTGCCTGCATCTCATGAAGTCATTGTGACAGCTGGAAATGGCTGTTGACCTGCACAGCCCGGGCTACTGGTACGAGCAGAAAGATTATACGTAAATCCACTACTTAATATTCTTTCAAGAAAATTTTCCATAAGGACAAAAAGAAACAGGTCATTTGCCCTGTGTAGGTGGTTTTCTGGGACCCAGCAGACATTATAACAAGCTAAGCAGCCTAGTATTTAATATGAGAATAGATGGACACGCTACTAGAGACTGATTTTTATTGTTTCTGGGGAAGAAACAGGGATTACTCCACATTTATTCAATGTAACTACATGAAAGTTGTTCCGGACGTTTAAAAGTCTGCTGAGGAGCCAGGAATGGCACCGAAGGGAAACGCACTCGACTGTGTGTTACTAAATGTAAAGTGTT
>JAODKC010000107.1:3022225-3035238 GCA_026777985.1 Mormyrops attenuatus | reverse complement strand
CCCCCCCCCCCCCCCCCCCCCCCCCCCCCCCCCCCCCCCCCCCCCCCCCCCCCCCCCCCCCCCCCCCCCCCACCTTTAGAGACAGAGCCCTTTAAGCGTCCCGACCAGCCACGGGTGAAATCACCCCCCCAACCCCAAAACATACACATTCTGGAAAAATAGTCCCTCGATGACCCCCACATCACGGTTCTGGCTCCCTTGTACATGTACACTGAAAAGAAGCACACGCTGTTCACCTAGAACCAGGCGGCGGGGCCTTTCGGGTTAAGGTCGGCATTGTGTCCCTGTCACATGGGGGGGTGGACCAGTGGGTGGCGATTTGGGGATCTCTGATTACATGATGCTAGGCTGCCTGCTTTCTCCTCTCCGCTCTGAACCTGGGGCGGGAAAGCTTGTTACGTCCGTAAGTGGGTGCTTTCTTGGAGCCGTGGCGATGTTCTTGTGGACGTTGCCACGGTAACGGCCCTGTAATATACGCTACACCTGGTGGGTGGAGGTGACGGGGTGGCGTGGCGGTGCGGCGAGCGGGCTCAGGGAGGTCGTCTGAGGTCACGGTCAGGGGTGGGGTCGAGCGCGAAGGATGTTTGCCGCACAGAGGAGCAGCCTTTGCGAGGTGCGGCCAGGTGGGGGCGCCGCACGCAGCATCAGCCGCCAACAAAGCGTCCCCCCCGACTGCCTGCAGAGCCCGCGGCCGGCCAGCGCCGTCCCCAGCAATGGCGTCCGACGGAGCAGCAGTGCCAGCAGCAGCAGGATGCTGTCGGTGTCGTGCAGCGAGAGTGTGCGCAGTGGCCTCAGCGCCTCCCTTGGCCGCTACCACTCGGAGCAGGGCCTGGCTGCTCCGCGGCCCGCCGACCACGCCCTGCTGCAGCGCCTCCGCGAAGTGCGCGCCGCCGCCCAGCTCAAGAACATGGAGGAGTTCCTCAGGACCAACTGCCTATCGCTGGAGGACTGCATCGCATACCAGACCGGCATGCGGTACAGGTAAGGGGACCAAGCATGCACTGGTCTGGCAGGAAGTGACATGTGACCCTGTGGAGCCCAGCTTCCTGTTCTCGGTGATTGATGCGTTTAACTCGAGTACTTAATGGCACCCTGTCGACTGCGTGACTGACTGTGACACTTTGGTGTGTCAGTGGATTTTCTTCTCGGGCCAGGAGGTGGCGTGGTGGTTAAAGATGTATACTTCAAGCGAACTGTATGCTTTTGGTTGGAACTGGGGGACCTGCTATGGCATCCATAGGTAGGGTGTGCAAATAAAGCTACAGTCTTATATACAGCTGCATAAAAGGAAAAATCAGAATTGCTTTAATTAAAAGTATCAGCAATATTGCAAGAGTGTTCCTGTCATTCTTGTGGTGAAGCCCTTTCTTGCTTAGCATAAACTATCTTGTTACATTATAAATAGAGGGACACATGCTGGAATTTTGTTGAATGATTTTATTGTGGAAAAAATGATGCAGATCTGTTTTAGTGATATGACACAGAGGTTTCTCCCCAGACAGGATTAAGAGCTTTGTGAGCGTGACCTGCAGTGTGCTTCTTCAGACCCTGCAGCTGCCCTGGCCTGTTTAGTCCTGAAATGGTTTTAAGAATCTGTTTTGCTCACATACCAATTCACCTGCCCTCCGCCAGAACAGGGGCCTGTCGGTAGTGGCCAATGCACACCCTGTTTTGGGAGATGCCCAACAAAGCACCCAATGGAAGGCTGTTTTCTTTTCTCAGCCAATGGGGTTTGAACGAGTCTGAGTGACAGTCTGATCCTCCCGCCCACCGCCTGCCTGCAGCTGTTCTCTTCATTAGCTTCTGTTCTCCCTGAACATGCCTATATCTGTTATCTCATATTGTTCTATCTCTCAGCTGGCAGTGTGAAGAACAACAGCTCCTAATTAGAACCGACGCACCCTTGTGCCAGACACTGCCTCCTGGATTAGTATCTGTAACTGTCTGGGGAACATTTAACCATGACTGCACCAAAGCTGAGGCCTTCGCGTCACAGACCAGTGCCTTAGCTTACGGAACCCCAGCCGTGAAATAATCATAAAAATATCACGTATATCGTGCCTGTGTTTTACTATATTGTGGAAACGAATGAATAAAACATGGCCAAGATTCAACTAAAACGAGGGAACGAATTAGTAAAAAGTGGCCATGATTTATTATATCACGGGAAAGAATTAGTAAAACGTGATTATATATTTAATTTTATCGTTATGAGCGTTGACTTGCTACAGTGCTGTCAGCAGTCAGACGGATATTTTAATACATTTAGCATAGATGCCGTACACAGAGACGGCTGCCTGATTGTAGGTACAAAAGCAGGATCCTGTCGTGAGAGATGGCTGTCAGTTCAAGGGTACGAAAGCACAGCTGATTTGTCGAGAGACGGCAACCAAGTCAAGGGTACAACGGCAGAAGTGATGGTAAGAGACGGCAGCCAGTTGAAGGGTACCCAGCACAGGTGAATGCAGATGGAAAGTCGGACAGTCCAGCTCTATGGTATAACAACAGGGCTGATGTCACGAAAGATCTCCGCAAACTCAAGGTTACCACAACGGTATGGATATGTTGAGAGAAGGGATAGAGTTACTGGGTATGAGGAGTTTTTATTAGTGCACTGTACCTCCACAAACTGAATGCCGTTGGTAGTATGTAGAAAATAACGTGCTTTAAGTCACATGACTGCAATAGTCCATCTCTATTGGCCGAAGGGATGAACCAGTATTGGATCACAGCTGTGTGCGATAAACTGAAAGGCGTGAGAAGGAGCATTTCTACCTGTAACGTCACCGTCGTGCAGGTGCTGTGGGGGATACTAAGGCGTGAAGAAGCTCTGGAAGAGCGAGTGTAAAGCCAACGTCTAATCATGGTTGCCGTGGTCACGTCAAGAGAACCTGCACTTTCTTTTCTGTCTATACAGTTGGACGGTTCTGCTAATTAAGTAGAACCTCAACAGGAAAATTCAGAAGAACTGGTGTGCAGCTTATAGATATTATGGGTGTTTAATCCTTGGTATGTCGGAAATACAGATATTCAGGCATGAAGATTGAGCTTTTACGGTTAATGCCACGTACAAGTCTGCTGGCATATCAATCGGCACGGAAACAGTGCACACAGACGCTACGTAAAATGCAATAAATATACAGTATTATAGGTAATGTGTATTGTGTACAGTATGACACAATTCATACCATCCATCCATTTTCCATACCCGCTTGTCCTGTTTAGGGTCACACACCATTCGAACCTGCTGATGTTTTGGCAGCTCCAGTTCACCTTGTGTTCACCTGGCATGTTTTTGGATCGTTAGTGGTCACTGGAGGAAACCTCGCGATGAAACGGCGAGAACGCGCAAACTCTGCCCACACACCGCCCCCCACAATCCATACCATGATCAGAATATGCGATCAGAATGTATGATCTGAATCAAAATATATACATTCTGTACCTGCAAAGGATGGATGTTAAGTACAACTCGCTGGACAAATATGTAAGTTGATTAAACATCGCCTTAAAGTTCATTAAAGGTGCTGCCAACAGTACTGTAGATACAAAAATAGGTATCAGACCCTGGTGGCCATCATTTCAATGGTCTCTCTCTGGGGCACTTTCTGACCCCAGCTGCCCCAAGAAGGACCACTTTTCGCCATGTGTGACGTCGCGTCCACTGCAGAGGCCAGGAACGGCTCTGCTGGGTGGTTTCACTGTTCACGGCTCCCGGTCGTGCAGCGAGAGAGGACTTTATACCTGAAGGCCTGGAAGAGAAAAGCCCCTCTAGCTAGCTGTGACACCCTCAAGCCCGTGCTAAGCCTTGTATTCATTCTTTAGGGGATTGCTTTGACAGACCGTCAGTTCCTCCATGCGCCAATCCGAAAGAATTATTAACCTAAGCTAAACTGTCATCACAGACGGAGCTTATCGGACAGACAGCCCTGCGGAAGGTGCAGGGGGTTAGGGCTTGGTTCGAGGTGGAGTTGGAGTCAGTGCCGATGGGCTTTGCCTTGCCTTGCGACAAGGAAGCCTCCTGTTCCCAAATCTTTGTGAGACCTGAAGAGCGAACAAGTGGAGCCATCTAGTGGGGAGAGCCTCACACAGGCTGCCAATTTCAGGATTTACCTTCTGTACCTTTACGGCATAGATCCCTCGAGCTTCCGACCGCTTTTGCCATTTTGTGCTTCATTTATTCAATTTAAAAAGTAAAATGTGACTGCAAGTCTGTCAAACAGCTAATAAAAATTCACAGCATGTTTGCAGGTTTATTCTAGTTGGCTCATGGAAACAGACATTAAAATACCAAAGAGCTATTTTTGCATCATGGCCAGTAGAAAGACTGCAGCTTTGTTGCCACTAGGGGGAGCATGAGATACAAATCTTTGACAGAGAGGCTATCTGACTGAGGAACCTAACAGTAATATAGCCCTGGCATGAGGATCCTAAGATGGTTTGACTGTCTGTAAACTATTAACCGAAAGGTTGCAGCATCAGTCAGGAGAAGCATACTGGTGTATCTGTAAGTTGTTTAAATTAACACTTATTTCAGTCTCTTTGAGTCGAAGAGTCAACAACTACTAATGGTATCTGAGAATGTCTTTTAAATTTGGGCCCCTATACATACATTGCATCATTACGTCTTTCAACAACACTACACATATACTCAGGTTGTTTTAAGCCAGTTCCAGAATTCCACCTCATAATAGTGTCCTTACATATATGTTCTTCTCTGCACTTCCATAAATTCTTTAGAAATACTATGACCCATATAATGTGTTTATATTATATATAATCTGCTCATTAAGTACATATTTCGCCAGGACTCTGCACCTACAGTACTGTGGATATAGCTGCTGGGTCTCGGTGTAGCTGTGCCCAGTGTATCGGCCCCAGTGTCACAGCGCCGTAATGACTGATCTTCCATCGCCGAGGTGAATCTTCTGTATGACTGAAAGAAAGAAGCATTGATCTCAGCAGCAGTTAATGACCTTTTCCAGGACTCATTACAATTGAGCTGACTGAGCACTATGAATATCAGATAGCTTGGCTGTCGCAGATGAGTAATGGACACCGTTTTATGTTTACTGTGGTATAATATACTGTGCAGCCATGCAGGCCAGACAAGATCTGCCTTGCTTATACTGACTACTCAGGTACACTCACTCATGCTTATTCGTACTCATTGACGCTTAATCATACTTATTCATACCTCTTCATACTCATCATGCTCATTTTTACTTAATCATAATCCTTGCACGTTATTACTTGCCTATTGTGTATTGTGTCTACACTTGATCTTGAGTTTTTGCACTATATCAGAATGGGCCGCTGTGTGTGCGGGTTTTCGCTGTAACTCCCTAATTAGTTTACGAATTAGAGAACTGATTGGCTGAAGAATGAATTTACTCCATGGATCAATAAAGTCAGTCAGTCAGTCAGTCAATCAGTGATGACACAGTAACCGTAATGGTAACAGTTATTATCAGGTGTCTTTTGTCATGTACCTTGTTTTTCTGGGTTATGGTATGCCTGGGAGTCCACATTACTTCTCAAAAACCATATTTTTTTGCTTCACTTGTTTTTGGCAGCAAAGAGAGCCTGTTTTTTGGCCATCCCCTTCTTTTTAAGGCCTCGTGCCCTTGTAGGGCACGTGTTGTGGACCGAGTCCGCCTGAGCCCAGTTGGCAGCTGTATCATGTCTAAAGAAGGTCCTGTGTGCAGATGGGCCCCTGTGGTTCCTCATTCCTTTGAGAAAATGTACACTGCTTGCATGTATATAGCAAGAGACAGTAGAGTTTGTTGAAAAGTGCCAGCTGAAATCGCTAACAAAAACAGCTTAACGTTCATAATGATAAACCTGTCAGCAGATATGGGCATGCAGATGGTTCAGAAAATGTTTGCCTGATGGATGTGTCTCTTGGCCTCTCTAAGGTCAGGGGACACACTGGTGCACCCAAGAATTTGGTGTGTAAGGGGCACGCAGTCAGTGGAAGTGCCGCAGGTGCGGTGGGTGTGTTTCCCCCCCTGCTCACGCCCGGTGTTTTCATTGCACATTTGCAAACAAATAACGTTGCGACCGAAGAAATGTGCATTGTGTGTTACATGCATATACTGTCAACATGGAGTCGGGTACGGCTGCTGCAGAAAAACGTCACTGCCAGCCTACACTGCCCGTTCATTTTCGTGTTTTTTAATGTCATTTATTGAATATTAAATACTTGTGTTCAAACATATAAACTAAGCTGATCAAACCCTCTCTTTTAAGATTTAGTGCTGTATTACTAGATATAACAGTTTTGTCGTATCTACATGTTACAGCTCCGGAAAGATATTAGTATTTGTATCTGGTTAAAAAACCCTGACGTGGGTTAAACACCAGAAGAGATTTAAGATTTCAGATAATACATGCAGTATTGTCAATGGCAGATCTTTGTCGATTAAGCAGTGAAATTCCCCACATTGCCAGGCAGTCCGGAAAGCCGGGAAGCAGGTGCCCAGATCCCGTTACACTAACGCTGCCTCCCCCCCCATCCAGCACGTCTGCAGTCGGTCTCCTCCTCGGCACGTTAGACGGTGTTCATATCACAAATCACATCACGATGCATTGTGGCTGAATATGTGTGTTGCCCAAGCAATAAGCTTGTACCCCCATGGACTCCCCTGTTTCTATAAAATTCATGTTAGGACAGTTGCACTCCATGCGCTGTCAGAAAGAACGAAACAGCCCTGGGACAGTTTTGTTCCCCAAGGTACAAACAACCGGTCAGTATTGTCCCCCCCAATAGTAAACAAATTCTCCATTTCTGTACCTTAAAAGGTACATTTAGCCTACCTGCAGCTAAGGGTACAGTTGGCAGACCCTTGAGGGTACAGCCCCAGTGATGAGTAACTGTACGCTCAAAGCTACAAACTGGTACGTTTTTCTCTGACAGTGTAACCCGTTATATGGGAACTTTTTAACCAGGATTAAGGTACCAGTACAGCAATCTAGGAAAACATTTTTTTCTCAGATTTCTTCACATGAAAAAAAATGACTAAAACAGGCCTTTTCAATATTTTTTTCAATATGTACATGTAAGTTGTTGTGACGCATACTTTGTCTCCTCCTTGTGGTGATTTATGTGTGCTGCAGGCTGTCTACACCCATTTCCCGAATTCATCAGTTTTGTATTTTGGATCATGGTCTCATTCTTAAGTTGCTGTTTCCGTATACATTTAGCCGTGTTAAGCTGTTTCCTTATAATAAGCTTCTCTGGAGGGTGTCACGGTTCCTCACTACGCTGTCCTTGTGTCCAGGGTGAGCCCTTCGTATGAGCCTTGTGCTGCCTCGAGAGGAAAGTTTTACATTAATTTTATAAAGGTGCCTTTACTGTACAGTTTAATCCATTTGCCAATATGTACAGTTTTCTATTCCCCACATTAAGATTATTAGAATGTCCCAATCATTCGAATAAACAAAAAACTCAAGGCTGATTCTTTTCCTAATGTGTGTCTTTTATAGTTCAATTGCTTTTCAAAACCGGAGCAGAATGAGTGCAGCTTTCGACGGTCACTCGCATATCCAGTACAGTTTTGCATAAAAGTGCCGGTGAGGGGTAGGACGGGGACGGGGGTGGGGGTGGGGGGTACCTCGTATACAAATGAGTCTGAACATGAGCCAGAGCAACGTCAACTTAGCCGCGTCCTTCAGCTTGGGATTAAGAGATGAAAGCGCGTGAAATGCGACAAACTCAAACGTAAGAAAAAAAGCTCGCTGCTGTTTTTTTCCTTCTTGGGGGGGCAGCGGCACGTGGCTTCTGTGCAGCGCAGTTTAAGAGCCCAGCATCGTGTTTGAAGTGGCTGAAAGCGAAACCGGGGGAAGTGCCGGCGGGGGGGTTCAATCACGGCGATGGTGAAGGCGTCTCATGGAAAACCCACAACCTCGATGCCGGGAAAGAGTAGCGAGAACGTAATTTTCCTAACACTATGAGCCAAGTTGAACTTGCTTGGAAGAGCAAGAGCAGTTAGCCCATACGAATTTAATGCATGCAATGAAATGCGTGATAAAATATATTTTGCATCGAGATCAGTTTGTGTGGATTAACACAATAACGACGTTTCGATACATTGTATAACCTTTGTCTCAGGTGGAAAAAAAACAAGACTTATAACACCGAATCTGTCAGTGAAACCAATTAAAATGTGTTAACCTTGGGCATACAGGATGTGAAAAGAGAAGTGTGTGATATTCAGCCTACAGACGGCAAAAGCTGACGGCCAGATCGTCCATCACGGAGCAGCCTCTTGGAACGGGGTTTGAGGAGCACCCTCTGCCGCTGTTGCCTTCAAATATGCTGAAATCAAACGGTTAAAGTGTTGAACTGCGAAAGGAGGTCACATCGTGAGCCGTGCGAATTGCTTTGGAGGAAAAAGCCCGTTAAGCGGCTGAATTAAATTACTTTGCGCCGCCATAATTACATTGCGCAGCTGCTCCAGGCGGCCGCTGTAATTGCTTTACCTGTAAGGAAGTCGATGCCGATCAGCGTCACTGTCACTTAACAATTAGAGCCGTCACATTCATTGCTTTGGGTCACTGTGAGATGCCATACATTTTACCCCAAGCGGATCACCATGGCTGGCGCGTGACTGGCTGCCCCCCTCGCCACGCAGAGTGCTGAACAGCCCAGCCATATCCTACCTCCTGCAATTTTACCCTAACCTATTTTTTTAACCCATCTATACAGCCATTTTACTCCAGCGATTGGGGTTAAAGACCTCACTCAGTGGTGGAACATCACTCTTGAGACTAGAACTGGAAAGAATTCCCTGACTAGTTTGCTGCTTCTCTGTTATTCAAATGATGGACGTGCGTACAAATAAAAATAATTTTAAACTCTCCTCATACATATTCATATAGCCTATTAACAATCAAGCCTATTAAAGTTGGTATGTAACCTATACATAGACCGCTTGTTAGAAGACTGTAACTGAAATATTTGGGACACTTTTATTACATAATTTGCTAAAAATGTTTACCTAAATTCCCTGATTAAAATCCACTGACAAAAAAAAACAGAAATATCACAGGTATATATATATATAAAAGCCGTGTTTTAGCCTAGTTTGGGTAAATAGCGCATAACGCGGTTTATCATTAATAAACATTATAACAGCGCCCGGTTAGTGGTGCTGGAAGTTAGGAACAGATGGGGACGAGCCGCTGGTCTTCAGTCCCATCCACACAGCTCCCGCTAATGCCGTTTTGTCACGATGTTTACTACGTCCTACATTAATGTTGGGAGTACAAACAAAACCAATGAAATGAATGTATCTAAACGGCACATCTGTGCGATTTGTCTGTAAAAATTACAAAATAGGAAAAATCTAGTTTTCGCAACAAATTGAAATTTCCTTTGATCCACTTAGAAGCAGTATAATCTCATCCACCACTGCTGAATATTAGTCACTACAGAGACGTTGTTGTGGTATTAAACCCTTGTTGGCTCTGTCCTGTCGTCCCTGAGCGTTTGCGGTGGTTCTGGCATTCAGTGCTTGCACATCCAATATTTGTTCCATCCCTGCAGAGACGATGTAGTTCCTGTCTTGTTTGCCCACCATGTCGCCGTTCTGAGAATGAACTGCAGAAATTCCAGTGTGTCTGTAGCTTGGGAGTGGGCAGACTGCTGGGCTGAGAGGAACACTCTGAGATAATCCCTGAAAAGAAGGTACAGACATCTCTAAGCACGCCAGAAATATCTAAAGACCTTAGTTTTGGTCTAAATTTCAGATGGAGCTTTGAGAACTCGAACATGGCTGGGAAATTTGTGGGGAAGAGGCAGATTCAGAGTTCATGTACTTCAAATCAAGTTGCCATTGCGACACGTGAGTCAGAAGGACCACAGACAGACCCTTGCATACAACCAAGCGTCAAAACCACCTTAAATATGCAACGTTCTGATTATGACAGGGAAGAGCTGTCATAGGATCTGAGGAGTGGTTTTGTATGTGTGTGTGTGTGGGGGGGGGTGCTTCTTTTGAAGTATTTCGTTGGTCTGTTAGAATCCAATTTAAATGTCTCTCTGGATTACCTTTGACGTTGTGCTCAATGGCCTGAAGCACGGTAGCTCACAGCAAATTTAGCAGAGAAGGAGCTTGATGTTCGTCTCCGTCTGGCAGCTTTCATTATATCTGCGTGCCTTTTCTCTTTCTGTTGGGGCTTTTAAGAAAAATATATAACACTAAGTCGGTCCTTTCCAGATTTTTTTTCTCATAGTGACCATTTTATCTTTAGTACTAGAACAAGGATATTACATCATTTTAACTATTGTGGGAATGACATTTTTGTCCTTTTGGAGGATTTTGCCCCTTGTTTGTTTTGACCATACAAAACCCTGTGAAGTCGCATGCCTGGCCTGTTACGCTAGACATTATGGGCCCGATGATCACATGACACAGACGCTCAAAAAGAAGTTCTAACATCTGACTCCCCGTTTTCAGTTTTTTCAATATTTTCAGCAAATGTTTTTTTCCCCCAAGGACTTGGAGCTGTTTCTGGTGTTTGTGTTGAATTCCATTGAAATTGAATTCCATTTTCATAATGCTGTGAATTCTTTGCCTGGAAGTTTTTCGTTCAAATGGCACTGGAGTTTGAAATGACTAGCTCTTTACTCTTTATTCGATATATGAATGATGCAAACAGTTAGTGTGAATGAAAGGGAGATTCAATGCAACATTCAAATTCGCAACCAGTCTGATGTCGTTGTTTTTAAAATGTGCTTGGAAACATTTGGAACATTGGCTCTGAAGGGACGTTAAAGATGGCTGGAAAGTTGTAGAATATCGGCTCGTGTCACTCTTTGGGACAAATACTAGTTTGGATGAGGGTTACACGTCCGCTGTCAGTGTGGTGCCCCCTACTGGAGAATGTTAGGAAGTGTGCAAGGACATTGCGGTTACAGAAGCCGGACACATTCAGGAGGCTGCCCTCCCCACTCTCACTGCTCACTGCTCTCCCATCATCGCCCCCCCCAGCATTACCAGCTCCTCTCTCTCCAAACTGCCTCTCTCATGCTCATGTGAGCAACACTGACATGTAAATTTAACCCAGTGGAAGCAGAGACCGGCATCGATGTCCATGTTCCCTATGCAGTGGGGGCTTCAGCAACGGGCTTGTTGGATTCCACTCTCTCTCGCTCTCTCTTTCTCTCTCTCTCCCTCCCTCTCTCTCCCACTCTCTCTCCACCTCATCATCGCGCTCTCTCTTTCACTTCACGCCTTCACGTGCGCAGAGTTGGTGCCGCGCGAACGCCGATCTCAGCCGACGGCACACAAGGGGAAAGCGGCGTGAGACCCTGGGCCCCACCAGCTCGGGCACGGGAGACGGAGGCTCTCAGCACAGGGGAGGAGGCTCTGCAGGGTACTTAGGAGGAGAAACTTCAGGGGAGACTGGGCTCCTCTGTGAACATGGACTGCCGTGCTCTCTGAGGTTAGGGTCTCTGCTCCTGGTTCTGGGGGCTGCTGCAGCTGGGCTCCCCCTGTCACTACGAGGCTGCATCCAGGAAGCCGATCCACAGCGTGCCCAGACCCACGCCAGGCGGTAGACACAAGGAAAGACTTTTTTTTACCGCTTTGACCCCCCCTGGAAAAACTCTGAGGCCAGCTGTTGCTCCTGTTATTGAGGCTGTCCTCTCTCGTACTGCGACGGGAACTTGCATCCATCCTCGTGCACGTTCACGTGAGTACGTGTAAGGGCACGGCGGTAAGGCCGGGATGCAGGTGTCTTTCGTGTGCAGCGACCACCGGGCAGTGAACCGCAGTGCGGAGGACCGGCTGAACCGGCAGAATGCGAGCAGCCCAGGCACGCGCAGCAAGTTCCGTGCCGTCGCCATGGTGGCCCGCAGCTTGGGTCAGCTGTCCGTGCAGAACACGCCCTCTGCTGGCGACCAGGCTGCCCGCACCGGCATGAAATACAGGTAGGCCGGCGGTCCAAGAACCCTGTCACCGCCTTGTAGCACAATGGTGACCTGACTCGGACCTGGTGTCTCTCGCCACAGTCTGGCTAGCCTGTTGTTGTAGCAACAACTGCTGCACGGTGGTCTGTCACTATGGTCATGGGGCAATCTGTCATCAGGGAACTGTGGTGGTCCAGGTCAAACTCACTAGGCTGTCTTGGGTGTCACCTCAGTAACAGGGCGGGGGGAGGGGCAGGTATCTTCTTGAGTAACCAAGTCGTTTTATGCTCAGCAATTCAACACATCTCAGAATGGTCTGGCCAGAATGGTATGCATGTTATCAGTCACCATTAGCAAACCGGTAACCTTTTTAGCAAATTGCCCCCATTGTTGTGGAGTGTGTGGGCTCTCCTGCTGTCTCCTGCATCTTCCGTGTTTAACGGCGTTCTGTTTTCAGCGTCTGCTGTCTTCTAGCGCCTGCTTGGCCGCGGGGGTTAATGTGGTCACCTCGCAGTGTCTCGGCCCAGCGTGAAACGGAACACCTGCTTAACGGTGTGAGACGGACATCCCGTGTCCACCATCCATTACCCGCAAGCTGTTAAGGGATCTTCCTCTAATGAGCTCTGTGCCATGTCAACAGTTCACCGATCTCCCCCTCGGTCGCTATCGATGCTTTACACTGGGTTGCCAGATATGTGGGGGAGGTGAGGGGGATTTATGAGATGTGACAGAAAAGACAGTCAATAAAAGTTGTAGAGTGTAAAAAGGTTAATGACATTGGGTGACACGCGCTTTGTTCTGTGTTTGTAGCTTACAGGATTCCTGTTGCATTGTGAGCTGTTAGCACCGATGAGGGTTACACGTCCATACTTCCCTTCAAATACTGCCCATTCCATATCACAGAAATTATTATGCAATATTGGAACACTACGCTCTATTTTTGCTGCTGCAACATCGCTTATGACTCTTCAGAGCTCACTTATATAACTGCAATGAGAGAGAGATTTTTTTTATCATAGTAAAAAAAAGTTGTTGATACATTTCAACTACTGGACGTCACATGGCAGCATGTTTAGTGTGTTTGAGTTTAAGTAAT
>JAODKC010000107.1:2971348-3009513 GCA_026777985.1 Mormyrops attenuatus | reverse complement strand
GGGACAACATCAAAGGCCTTCTGGAAATCTAAGTAGATCACATCGTAGGCCTTTTTGTGATCAATTTCTCTTGTAGCCTCCTCAAAGAACTCAAGTAAATTAGTTAGACAGGATCTAGCAAGGTTATGGTATACATGTGAGTATACATGTGAGTATACATGTGAGTATACATGAGAGTACAAATGTATGTTCTTATGTTCTTATGTTTCCTGGGCTATGATCTCCAGTAAGTTACTTCAATGCTACTGTATAGCAGAAATACAAATTAAAATTTATTCTGTCAGTAATAATAATTTTCATCTAAGAAAAACCTGAGATCTCATGGCTGAGAAGATGCACTGATTTCTGATGACTCTGGTGATCTCTTATCCAGGGCAGAAGTGGTCCTTGGAACCATAATCAAGAAGAAGGGATGGAGGTATGGTCCACTGAACGTTTTGGTTTTAATCTACATCACTTTCCTTAAATGTCATCTAGAGAGAGGCAGTTGTTCACACTCATGAAATGAGTGCCCACGTTAAAGTCCCTGGCTCGCTGCGGGCCCTTGAGATTGTGGTTAGGGAACCTGGATTATCACCAGATGGTTGCAGGTTTGAGTCCCTATTATTGTACTAATGGGCCTCAGTGAGTATATCTGTTATCACGATACTCTGAAAGGATCAAGAGAGTAGTGTAAGTGGGCTTTACTGATCTAGGGGCACAGGTCTTTTATTGGTGTCTGTCCAGGACAGTCGCACGCTTTCTCTGTTCACCATTAGGGGTAGTTGTGATGAAAAAAGCAGCCATGGAAACGAAAGTGAGGAGTGCATGGTGTGAATGAGTTTGCTGGGATATGTGATGCAGTAACAGATGTCCTCCTTACACGCCTAGGCGTCTGATGGCTGCTTTCCTTTTAATTTCCCTATTTTTATTGCGCGCTCCTGTCTTCCACAGGCGCTCCAGTCTGGTCATCACCACCAAGATATTCTGGGGTGGAAAGTACGTCAGCAGAACCTGATGAGAACACCAAGTGGGGGAGGGGGCTACAGACCACACCTAGACTTCTGTCCTTCCCCAATACTGACCCACACAAAGTGGGGACTCGATGAATTGACTCAAAGCTCGATGGTTGTTGGGGGCTGTGGGCTGACAGAAAGTAAGCGAGGCTTCCTATCGGGTTGTTCCCAGCCCCCCCCCCCCCCCCCCCAGGGGCGCAGTTGAATCCTCCCCTTGTGAGTTGGGGAGGCACGTTAATAGCTTCCTGTGCGGGGGGCGGGGGGGGATCTCCTGGGCAGTTTGCTCTTTCGCTGAGAGCCAATTAAAGGTTCCCCTGCAGTGCAGGATGAAAACCCCGATGACCCTTTGATGTTTCTAAGTGCTGCATTTACCTGCTAATTGGGCGACTCCAGAGGAGACCCGGTATGCTGTGTCCCGTTCAGCAGAGGCAGTAGGGAGGTAGCCTCTCCTCAGCTCTAAGTGCGAGGCCTGCCTAATGCGATCAAACGCTGAGCCCTTATTATGCATGTTCTGCAAACTGGCCCCCGCGATTGCAGGCAGTCTGTGTTGAGTCGTGCTCGGCTCTTTGCGAATTGACTTATTGCATTGCAAATAATTGACTTACCTGCACGGAAGACAGACACACTGAGTGGTGTAATATTGTTCTATGTTGTTCTTTAGGGCGGAAACTGAAAGAGGGTTATCCAGAAAGCATATAATAGAGGGTAAGTGGATCCCATAGCTTGTTAGGGATTGTTATGATGCCGGCATCATATCCCGCTGCTTTGTAACTTACAGTATATTGATTCTGTGGGTTTTCAGCATTTGTTTTACTGTAGCGTCTGTGCCCTACCCACTGTGCAGGACTGAAGGCTTCCCTAGAGCGGCTACAGTTAGATTACGTGGATGTGGTGTTTGCCAACCGGCCTGATCCCAACACGCCTATGGAAGGTGAGCTCCCAAGGCCCCCAGCCCCCGAGATGTTAGGGTGGGGGGACACACAGACCCTGCAGACGCAAGACCTCTGCCGCACAGCATTGTTCACTTGTAGGGGCCCCATCCTCTTGATGAGGGACCCCAGCAAACGTTGGCTTCACATTGCCTGGCAGATAATATACGTCTGTATGGAGTGACTTACAAAGAGTGTAGTTTTATACATCCTCCTGGGGGGGGGGGCTCCAGGGTAGCACAGAGGCAGCAGGGATTTACATGAACAAAAACGGTTAAATGAAAAGACAGATGGCATGACAAAAGAGTGAGGCCGCTTTAAAAATCTCCCCAGGTTTATATTAACTGCACCTTCCTAATGGGGCGATGGTGGCGCAGTAGTGCAACCGTTTGGCAACCAGAGGGTTGCAGGTTCGAGCCTTGGCTCCTTCTGGCCCCAATGAAGTGTCCTCGAGCAAGACACTGAACCCCAAATTGCTCTCGGTGAGCAGGTTGGCGCCTTGCATGGCAGCCTCCGCCACCGGTGTATGAATGTGTCTGTATGAATGGGTGAATGTGAGGCAAAATTGTAAAGCCCTTTGGAAAAAAGTGCTATATAAATGCAATCCTTTTGCCTTTATAATGCATTTGTGGAACATTCAGTGCACCTTCATAATGCCTTCATAGAACACATTTAAATAAGCCCATAAATCTCGTCCCTCAGTACCCCCAGCTGACCCTGTAAACAACTTAACAGCAGCTGGTTAAGCATCCCAGGGGGGGTCCTGCTCTGCCTTTCAGCTGGGTGTCTAACCTGAATGGCTCCGCTACAGTATCCAGTCAGGCATATAAGCAGCAGTTGGAAGCGCGTGTTTAGCGACTGAGCATGTGGCAGAGACGCCGGCGTCCTTCGGCTTGGAAGCTGGTCCGTTTTCACTAGATTGGCGTATCTGCCAGACAATTCAGCGAATGTTTGCTCAAAATGCTGCAAATACGGACAAATGCAAAGGGAGGTGTTTCTTAATTTAGTTTATTTGTTCCCTGTTTAGTGGGTGCTCTGTTGCAAAGCGTCTAACCACCTTCCCAGCCTTATAAAGGAGTGAGATTGTTGCTCGCTTGGGTTAATGATGTGTGCTGAATGATAGCAGTTCTGTAGGTGTGACAGTGTGCAGTTCAGAGAGGCACAGACCCCTGACCGTGAAGCTAAGAGCACAGGGGTGGTGCCTTTGCTTTGTGTTTCGTCCCTCAGCACAGCTGAGCAGAGAACATCGTGTTTTAATGGGTACGGAGCAGCATGCAACCAGTGGGCTTCTTCTCTCAGGATGGATTTCCCAGTCTAACAGGGACAGGGGCCGCCGGTGACATCATTCCATTAATACATGCTTCTTTTTCCACAATCTTTTTTTCCCATGTCACCAGGAGATCCATTTAACAGTTCAAAGTCAAGACCATTCATCATAGAAGGTACATAGTGCGCTTACTGCGAGTACTGACAGCCTGTACTGAGGCATCTGATGGCAGTGGCCGGTTTCTCTCCAGCCCTTTTCCTGACATGGAAAACATGAAATCCATAAAATGCTGTATTTCCGCGTAGAACGTAGTGGTGTACATACTGTATTTTATGGATATGTGAAATCCTAACATTCACATGCATCTTGCAAGTAAAATCTGGAGGCCAAACATTCGCTCAGACTTGTGTTTTTTTTCCCCTTGAATCCCTGCACTGCGTGTCCCTGACTCAGCTCAATGGAGAGTAGCTTAAGATGATGTGCTTTCCCAACGACTCCTCTCCCATCTCCATGACGACGCCCAGGTCCGCTGGGGGACTCGCATTTACTGCTTTCTGTCAGGGCACAGAAATGCTGGGTATCTAGCATGGCAACACCCTGTAGAACCAGTCACTCCTCTACCAGCTGTGTGGTGGACATTACCCAGAATTCACCATGCTTTTTCAATTATAGAGCCTTACCGACAGGAACAACTTCAACTAGTGCTCCCGTTCCCTGTCTCCCATCAATTTTCTTTACATTTTCTGGGTTATCATTATTTTTACTGTATGTATTCTTTCATTTTTTCCAACTGTTGTTGTTAGTAAAATGTCAGGTAGCATTTTACATTAACTGCACCTTCATAATGCCTTTATAATGCATTCGTGGAACATTCAAAATGCATTCATAGAACATTCTTTATTCTTGTAAGTATACCTTAACATCCTAACACATTTTATCAGCTTTGATATGCATTAATAACAAACATTTTACAATTACACAATTTTAATTTTTGTTGTTATCATATAATGTTTATTATTAATGTATATTAAAGCTGTTGAGGTATGTTAGGATGTTAAGCAATACTTACATGCTGCTTATAAATGTTCTATGAATGCATCAAAAATGCATTATGAAGGTGCAGTTAATGTAAAGCATTACTGAATGTTACGGTATAAAGGTTTCCTCTTTGTTGGTTCACTGAAGAGTTAAGGATCACAGCAAATTGATAAGATAATCTGAGTATAATTCAAGTAGAAAACAATACAATTAAAATAAAAGTATAAGACCAAAAAAGATAAAAATATGAGATGTGTTACTAAAGTGGGAGTGTGCATGTGGAAAGGGTGCATACAGCGCACTGTATAAGTGTGCAAAAATGTAGGTTACCTTATTTATGTGCAAAAGAATGAAGCAGACTGTTTGTAGATTCTGTTAGAAGAGTCCAAAAGTGTCAAGAAAGCTGTGAGAGTCTAGTGCTCTCAGTACTCCGTGCGGGCTGGTGTGGAGAGAGAGGAGTTATACAGCGTAATGACCGCACGGAGGAAGGATCTCCTGTGGTTCCCAGTGGAACATCTAGGTGATGTGAGTCACCTTGGTGATGTGTGTTGCCTTGGTGATGTGAGTCTCCTTGATGATATGAGTCTTTTGTTAAATCCTTTAGGGACACCTATATAAGAATGGGATTTCTGTAGGGACATGTCAGACTAGAAGAGTTGTTAGCGCAGTTGTACCCCACCTGCAGCACCTTGAGGTGGCCCGGTGGGAGCACTACACTAAGCCAGGACAGCCCAAACAGAAGCTGACATCACAGGGGTGGGAGAAAGCAGTAGTGCACTCATTCCTTTGAAAGTGAATTTGGAAACACCAGACAGACAGGCAGCCACACGCATTCACACACAGATGCACACACACAGACACAAGCTTCCGTTTCATGCCATTTCAGTCCATCAGCTGAGTAAAGCCTTTTCCCCATGTGCTGTCGCTTCTCCCTCCGGACTGGCACGGACCCGCCCTTGCTTATAAGTGCCGCATGGCATATTTATGTACTCATCATTACCGCTGCTGCAAGATGACGGCTGAAGAGACAGTGCCCCCTTCCTGTTGTTCTGAACATGCCTTGATACTGCGCTGTGCGTTTTTTTTCTCCTTCGCGTCCCCTTTTACTCTACTGATCCTCAGACTCTTTTTGGTTGCTGTTTGTTTGCCGCTGTTTATTTTTCACCTCGCATGTGTGGTTTTTACCATAATGCAAGTAAGTATTCACAAATTTTTGCAAACGACAGCATTTAAAGTGTGTTAAAAAACAGACTTTTGTGCTGAGGTAGAAAGTATCGATCAAACGCTACACAATAGACCCAAAATGTTTTTTTTATACATTTTTTTTTATTATTGAAATGCATCTCTTGCACAGTTTATTTATAGCTTAAACACCATCTTGGTAAATGAAAAGATTTGTGAATAGACAGCACTCTTGGTTTGGTGTTTTGCTGCACTGTGTTTTGGGCATGTGTGTCGGTGTGCTTCCTACCTGTTATATAGAAGTGTATGTGTTGTACTGTTTGAAACACGAAAGACTTTACCACAGCCCTGGCTGGGTTTCTTGAGGCGGTGGGGCTGGGGGGTGCTGCTAAAGCTACGTATGACAGAGTTCACACCCCCCCCCCCGGCACCATAATGCAGATGTCCCTGCAGTTTCTTATTTATTACTAATTTAGGTGCTGCTCAGTGAAATCAGGTTCCCCCACAGTCAAGTATGTGAGGCTTCTTAGGGTTACCTGAGCTCCGCTAAATGGAGACCATTATCACCCATTATCACCCATTATCACCCATTATCACGTTTCTGATCAGTAGAGTAAATGTAAGAAGTACTGTAGCTCTGCCCTGTGCTGTGTTAGACTGTAGAGATGTGTATGCGGGTGGTATCGTTCTGTCACCTACTCCCTTCTGCAGAATTGTAGTCAGTGACACTCTTCTGTATTCTGTTTTTATTTCAAATCGGTGTCTTCTCTTTCATAATGCTGCTTGATTCTCAACTGAATGACTTCAATGGCCCAACTACCAAATCTGGTTTCACCACTTTTTTTTTTCCCTCTCTCCCGCTCTTTTCTGTCTTACCTTACATCTTATTGTCATCAGTCTCACACGTATCCCCACCCCCTTCTTCTGCCCTAACTCCCCCCGCGGCCTGCGGCTTCCTGTGTCCCCGCCCACCACGGTGACCTCTGCGTTTGATTGGCAGAGACGGTGCGAGCGATGACCCATGTGATCAACCAGGGGATGGCCATGTATTGGGGCACGTCTCGGTGGAGCTCCATGGAGATTATGGTGAGTCTGGCATTGGCATGCATGGGGGCGTCAGGCGTAGCAGCACAATAGGCCTCATACCTGTGTGACATCTGGAAGTTGTTGACATTTTCAGGTCGTAAGACCCCCAAGTGAACTTATTAATAAATGTACAGCCGTTCAGAACCAAAATAACATAGAAGTAGCTTTAAAAAGCAATTCTGTAGGTTTTGGTGTATTATTTAGATTCTTTGGAATGAAATAATAAAGGTTTATGTGTTTTTAATTTTTTAGACATAATAATTTTAAAGAATTTAATATTGTACCTCCGTGTTCACCTGCAATCCCGCTTACGCCCTGTAGGAGGCATACTCTGTAGCAAGGCAGTTCAACCTGATCCCACCAATCTGCGAGCAGGCCGAGTATCACATGTTCCAGCGGGAGAAGGTGGAGGTGCAATTGCCAGAGCTATTCCACAAAATAGGTGAGGTGACGTGTGCCCTCCCCTCCCCCCATGTCCATGAAGTGGATCGTGCCAGCAGCCTCCTTACCTGGGAGAACCTCCACTGAGCCTGACGCTCTGCCCTTTTTCCGAAGGTGTGGGCGCAATGACATGGTCCCCATTGGCCTGTGGGATCATCTCAGGGAAATACGACAGCGGGGTGCCGCCGTGCTCGCGGGCCGCTCTGAAGGTAGCCTCCATTGCTGTGTGACCTCTGACCTCTCAGCCCTCCTATTGGTCATGTGTCTGTCTCTTGTCCCCGTTGACGTCGAGGACAGCTTCTTTATACCTTTGGGAAGCTGCGTCACTGTTTTGCTGCCTCCAACGCCCCGCACCGCCTCGCTGTTGTCAGTGTGTGACACGTCCGTGCTCGTGGCCTGCCTCTGAGTCTGGCACACAAAAATTGAAGAAATTTGCTCCTTGTTGCTCAGCATAGGACCTTGAAAATCACCTCTCACCGAATGAACAGTGATTATGCATATTAGACTACTACGGTAATCTTATTAAATGTTTTGAATCAAACCGATACTTGTAGCAAGACCTAAATAATTTGATACACATTTGGAACAATTGAATATTTCAATAATAATTTAATTTTGAATTCCCTATTTCGTTTAAATTCCTATTAAAATATTTAAATTCCTTTTTATGTTTACCTGTTCACTTGAGCTGCTGCCTCACAAAATCTTTTTCAAAGAAGACAATTCCCTCAAGACACAATTCCTAAAATCCTTACTAAACCTTACAAAACATGAGATAAACGGAAGGGTGGGTTGCTAGTGCTTACAAATGATATCCTGTCATCAGGGCTGGCATCTCAGTTCTGCAGATCACATGACCGATGTACTACCAGCATATATCAGAGAATATAAATATTACATCAATATTAACAGTATCATTTCCTTACTGTAGGTTAAAAAAAGGTTTTGCTGTGTTTGTGTTTATCTGTGTTCCCTGCCATCGCTTCCACATGCCTGTTGATTCTCCAGCCATAACTCTAACCCTGAAATGTTGCAGAAGATAAATGAAATGAGTTTAATCCTTGATTTCCCAGACATGGTTTGAATAGGAAAATAATAATGAAATAGTAAATCATAGAACAATTTCTCCCAAAAGTGTGAAAAGTTTTTCTCTTGCCAGATGCTAGATGGGCCGCACTCATTCCCGTAGGGGAGTCTGTGTGGCCGCTTAGCTATGGCAGGTGTTTGAAGAGTTTGAGGGTATCTGAGTAGTTTCTGTATTGACAGGGTTACCAATGGATGTATGGGTGGGTGGGTGTGTGCCGTGTGTTTGTGTCAGGTGTATGAGCAGTGAGTGTGTGAATAGCAGGTTTTTGTGCAGATATGCTGTATATCAGCATTGTGTGTGGGTGGGTGTGTGCTGTGCGTCTGTGGCTGGTCGATGAGCAGTGAGTGTTTGAATAGCAGGTACACTTTTACCATTCCATATAAATGTGTGTGTGCTGTGTCTTTGTGTGAGGTGTCTGAGCAGCAAGTGTTTAAATAGTTTTTGTGCAGGTACACTGTCAGCATTGTGTGTGGGTGGGTGTTTCGTGTTTGTCTTTGTCAGGTGTTTGAGCAGTGAGTGTTTAAATAGCAGGTATTTGAGCAATTTTGCTTTGTATTGGGACATTGTGTCTGAGTGGATATTTTCTGTTTGAGCAGCAAGTATTTGCACAGGTAGAATTGTTTGGGTGGTTGTGTGCTATATGTATTTAGTGGGTATTTGAGCATAGGTATGCCGTGACAGGGTTACCAGTCTGTGGGGGTGGGGTGTGTTCTGCGTGTGTTTGAGTGGCAGGTGCATGAACAGCAGGTGTTTGAGTGGCAGGTGCATGAACAGCAGGTGTTTGAGTGGCAGGTGTTTCAGCAGGTACACCGCACCGTATATTTACAGGGCTAACCATGTTTGGAGGTGGCAGGTATTCTGTGTGCCTATGGCAGGTGTTTGAGTGGCACTTGTTTGAGCAGCAGGTGTTTGAGTAACAGTCTGTGGAGGTAGTGGGTGTTTGGTGTGCCTGCAGCGGGTGTTTCACCAGCGGGTGTTTGAGTGGCATGATTTCAGCAGATACACCGCACCGTATATTGACAGGGCTAACAGTCTGTGAGGGTGGGGGTTGTTCTGTGTGCCTGCAGCAGGTGTTTGAGCGGCAGGTGTTTGGCCAATAGGTGTTTGAGCAGGTACACCATATATTGACAGGGCTACCAGTGGCTGAAAGACAAGATCCTGAGCGAGGAGGGCCGGCGTCAGCAGGCGAAGCTGAAAGAGCTGCAGGCGATCGCGGAGCGGCTGGGCTGCACGCTGCCTCAGCTCGCCATCGGTACACGCCGTCCTGCTGCTCTCTCTTTTTCTGTCTGTCTGTCCGTCCATCTATCCGTCCGTCCGTCGTCAGCCACGTGTGTCAGTGAAGTTTTGTCAGATCTCCTACGTGTAATCGAAGGCCTTGGTTCTCCGTGGAAATAAATGACATACACAGAGCACTTAAAAGGATTCCAAGGCCCAGTACACTTTGTTTTACTTAAGCAGTCCAAATTAGCTGCCTCACTCCAGCATTCAAGGGCACAGCAGAATCCTTTCCAGGACTTGGGCCAGCAACTTTGAGGTCATGACTCCAGAACCACTATAATCACCTTGCGGTTACACAGATGGTGTCGCATCACAGAGCAGATATCCCTGTTTTTGTTTAGTCAGGATCTATCCATCCTTCCATTTTCTGTAACCACTTGTCCTGTCCAGGGTCATGGGGGATCAGAGCCTATGTTTAGTCAGGATGTCTTTGTTAGATCAAATCATTTTTTATGTCACATCACTTAACATCCGGGTAAAGTGCAGGTTACCATGCCCATACCTACCATTGAAGACACTGAGGTCAAATCCTTAGCATTTTTTCTGCAACTCCAGTAATGATAATAGACACTATTGATCCCCATGGGGAAGTTCTCTTTTTGCCTCCCCCATCTTGCTCTCTGTAGGTGACTGGCTGTGAAGGAGAGCCACCTGTTGCAACACCCAGGGAGCTGGGAATTAAGGGCCTTGCTCAATACTGGGCTCAAACCAGTGACCGTCCAATCACAGGCACACCGGCTCTGCCCACTGAGCCATACGCTGCCCCCGTTAACTGTGACCCATCACAGGGCACACCTAGGAGGGGCTAGCACTTTTGACCTCCTCGTTTTAAATATCCTGGCTATACAGTTTTGCAGGTTACTGAAAAACTGCAGTGCACAGTCCCACAACACCAAAATACTGGTAGAATATGCAAAATTTTCCAACATAATAATAATAAATATAGTGTGCTTACAAAATAAATGCAATAAATTAACATAAATAAATACGGTGAACATATTAATCTGTCTCTCATCCAAGTAATCGCATACTTTTTAGCCATCAGAAATTTGGTCAGACACTGGCTTGCAGGTAGAGTAATGAGTTGGGGTGAGAGCTCTTAAGGTTGCTGGTTTCAATCCTTAGAGGGACTCAAATGTTGTACCCTTAAGTAAGGCACTTAATCTGAAAGGCTTCAGTGATTATCCAAATGTGTACATGAGGAAAACGTAAGCATTGCCAATTGTTGTCTCAGAAGGCATCTGTTAATAAGCTGAGCATGAATATTTATTAGCATCACTGAGTCAAATATGCATATTTCCCACAGAGATATTAAAGTCTCAGTCAGAGAGGCGACAGATGTGTATAGTTTTTTTGGATGGTCCTTCTAAAGCGATGGCCAAAGAAAGCCTTACATAATTTCTCAGTATGGCTGTTAAGTGATGAATAAAAGATTATGGTGTTGCGTTCCGCCATGAGCGGCATTATTAGGGTTTGGAAGCGATTTGAATATCAGCCTGGATCAGAAGCTGGATGGTTCTGCTGTACATGGTGCTGGATAAAATCTCCCACCCGCTACTTTGCTCGTGCGTCACGAAACCTCACGTCAGCGGCGTAAGCGATGTTTAAAACAAAAAAGTTAAAAACAGCAACATCAACTAGACGGGCCCAACATACTCCCTTTCACTAAATCCTGCTTACACTTCTGTATTTCTGTTTTTGGCTGTTGTTGCATAATCTGTTTTTAAAATAGAAACAAAGGACTTGAAATCTGTGTCGTAAAGAGTGTAGAGTGTGGTGACCTGTAAAAGGAAAGTACCCAAGCATGCTTTCAGCGGAAACTGTAGACCTGATAGCGTGTTGAGCTGGGTCATCTGCAGGGGGGGGGAGGGGATAGGAGTCGCGGGGGGCCCTATCCTAGCAGAAGGCTCTCAGGCAAGGTGGGGATGGGATATCGCTGAAGCACCGGGGAGAGACCCAGTGGCCGCTTGTCAGTGTCCAGTGGAAAGCCATCACGTGTGCAGCTCTGCGACAGGCCGCTCCGTTGAGTGAGTTCTTTTGTAGGGCTTGTGAGGTATGTGACTGTCTTCTTGGTGGTCTCCTGCAGCATGGTGCCTCAGAAATGAAAGCGTGAGCTCAGTGCTGTTGGGAAGCTCCAACACAGACCAGCTGATGGAGAATATAGGAGCAATACAGGTGAGGGACTGCTCAGCGTATATGCGTGCATGTATGCGTGTGCATATGTGTGAGGGCGCACACGAAATAGTGACTGCAGAGTGCTGTAGTCACTATTTTTCCTGAAATAACATGTTAATTATAGCTCTCTTTCTCACAGCGGGGTGTGTTTGTCTCTGTAAGCAAAAACTGTGAGTGTATCACAATGAAACCCAGAGAACAGTGCGTGTGTGTGTGTGTGTGTGTGTGCGCACGTGCAAAAACAAAACACACCCCCCATTCTGCCTGGTTTATGTTTCACAGCCAATGACCTGGCTGTGTTAACCATAAATAAATAAATCTGTTTATCGTGACTGCACTGATCCCAGTTCGGCCTTGCGGTTCTTCCAGAAGGGTGATCTTCTATAACAGAATTGTTTCTCATGAATAAATCAGAATTGTTCTCATTGGTTGCCAGTAAAATGCTAACAGTTAATTATGTATGCTGAGATGGACTGCACAACGATGCTGGGAATCCTGCTTTTTTCTTTCTTGCTCTCGCTGGTAACAATGGCTTAAAATTTTAAATTAATTTTAAAAACTGCCATTAAAAATGTCCTACACCGTGCATGGTAATTCTGAGGGTGGAAATCTCTCCCCACAATAGTCATATTGTTCACTGGGCTGGTCCATTCTGTATACACGCACACAGACACACACTCGCAGACACATGCACACACACAGGTTTGTAATTATATCTTTGTGGGGTGGGGACTCTCCATTAATTTCTATGGGGAAAACTCTACATGACGACCTTAACCCCTACCCAGCCCTAACCTTAACCATAAGTAAGCAAACAAAATACAAAAGTTTTTTATTGCAGTCACAGATCTTTGTGAGTACCTGAAAAATGGTCCCGACAATGTCAAAAAACAGGTTTTTATTATATTGTGGGGGACATGTGGTCCCCCCTAATCCACAATTCCACAATATCCCCACTTAAATGAGTTAATAAAACTTTTAAGTCATTTTGGATGAATATTAGCAAAGCCGTATAAATGTAATACCCAAGGTGTACAAACATTAACTAACCTGTGAATCAGCAATTACAAAGCTGTCTGAAGGAGTGCAAATTTAGTTTATATGTTTTATTTAAATTTATATGTGTTTTCATTTCTCTCTTTTTTTCCAACGCAGGTGTTCAGATTGGTGCAGGCTCTATTTGTATGTTTTTGATTTCCTTGTTAATTTTTTCACGCAGGTTCTTCCAAAGCTGTCGTCCTCTATCATTCACGAGGTGGATAGTATCCTAGGCAACAAACCCTACAGTAAAAAGGACTACCGATCCTAACGACGGTGCCGACTGCTGGATGGCTTTGCTCAAATTCTGCCTGTTCTTTTGTTTGTCTCGGCTTCATCTGACGGAGCTGCACATGGGACCAGCATAGCCCTGGTCCTGGAGGGTAACATCATTTAGATCAGTGTTTCCCCATCCGGTCCTTGGGGACCCACAGATAGTCCACGTTTTTGCGTCCTCCCACCAGGAGCTGGGAGGGAGCAAAAATGTGGACTGACTGGTAGGGAGCTGGGAGGGAGCAAAATCAGGGACCGACTGTGGATCCCCGAGGACCAGATTGGGAAACACTGATTTAGATTAACACAAGTTCAAATAGACGAAACAATTTTAATCGGTTAGACGGATGTAGAATGAAACTGAATTGTAGATAACTCTGTAATGCAGCTAATTTAGCAAAAAGGGGTATTTTTAAAACATAGGAAAAACTACCAACTTAAGCACACATTTGCTTGGCAATCATTTGCTGTTTTTTTTTCCATTGATCTTTTAATCATGTGATATGCTATAAGAAATTTAGGTCAAGTTATAGGGAATTAGGTCAAGATAAATTACAATATCAAAAAACCTTTGATCTTGATCCATGAAAGCCATCATTATTTATTTTCTATTACTGTATGTAAAAAAAATCAGTTCCTTTCAAGTATGTTTAGCTGCTTGCTGTTGAAGCCATACATATTCATGTATGCGGTACTTTTGAAGGCTGTTGCCCAACCTTTGTCCAGTTCTGAAGTCACATGATCAAAACGTATCCCGACACCCAATCGGCTGTTTTTCACACACGTTCCCTGTTTTTTTGCTCGGCGGTCTCGCCATGTCACCTAGCCCACCATTCTGTATCGCTCATCCCCCCCTCCCCCATGCAGAGCAATGCTGTGAAAAGAAAAAATTCTTACAGAACTTCACCTCAGTAACTGTCAGCGACGTGAGCCCAGCAGACACAGTAGTGTTGCTAAATGATAGTAAATGAGGTTTTTGTCAGGGACCTGTCTCAGGATGGATCTGGCTATTTAAACGCAGCTATTTTTTGTCACTGGAGATTATAAGCACCTAACTTTACAATGTTTTACACTGACGGACTATCACAGGCACGTTCCGGCCCCGTCCGTCTTTATTGGAGATGTTTATTATAAGCGGAGCTGTCATCAGATGGACGGGATATGACATGCAGGCCACTCAAGGCTATGTCTCATAAAGGTTTACCTGATCCTGTCTCCTTCTGAGCGAGGTCAGCAGTTAACCAGTCTCACCAGTAGCGCGGTGGCCTCCCATTCCAGGACCAGACATAGCACACGGCTGAATCGGGGGCTCGTAGATATCCTCCCTCACCCCCTTTTATATACGTCCACATTACACACCTGCCATTTTCCACGCTGCATGCCTGGCGTATCTGTCATATTCCTAACAAAATATTCCAGCGCAGTGATGGTCCTGCATGAACCACATGGCGTTTGCTGCATCTCTCCATCTCCCTGTTTTCCTGGGGTTTCCTCCAGTAAAGTTTTCTCATTTTGATATTTAATCTAGCAGGAATAGATGTTCTCTGGTTGTGGAGGGGGTGGTAGTAATGGTTGGGGGGGGGGTTAATTTCCTTAAACATATCCGGCACTTATTTCTTTAATGCAATTTAATTTATAATTTATAATTGGTGGATGAGTTAAATTATCCACTTATATCCCTTCAAAGAGTTACTTGCTTTAATTTCATGAAACTTGAACTAAGTTTTTCTGTGCTTTAAGTAAAACTCGCTCCTTAAATATTTTTGTTCAATGAATGTACAAGAGACACCGCTGTGACTAAAGAACAAAATTCCGGCATTATGCGTCAACTGACTTAAATTTTGTGATTTTCTAAAATATCCAGCGTGAGGTCTCGTCCTTTCCTTTGAAACAGCACAGGGTACCATCGCTCCTGTTTTCTTTACACTCCAGTTTCTGAGTAAGAGGAGCACTTTGTTTTAAAATGCTAAGATGGACAATTTGCCAACAGATGGAGCCAGTAATTAATAACAGTAGCATAGTTATCCACTTAATAAGAGTTTCTCATCTTCTTAGCAGCTTGAATTTGGCTGGAGGTACAAAGAATGATCCAGCCATACGAGAAATTTCAATGAATTAGGGGCTGAACTTCGTTCTGTTTTTTTGTTTTTTTTTGTGTTAACGATTATGCATCTAATTATGTTTTTTGTTTGAATGTTGCTCCCCCTACTGGAGAAAGCAGAAACTGTCTGTATCACTGCTGTTTCGCGGCACACTTTGCACGTGCACTAACGTCAGAAATTAGCCACGCGTTCAGTCCTGTTAACAGTAGCGGTGAAGGATGCGGCATTGCATTGTAAAGCAAGCTCTGTGAGATGTCTACAGACCACAGACGCGTCAAAGTGGTCCCACCACTGATCTATGCATGACTATTTTCTCAGTATTAGCAGTTATTTCTTGCTGCTCTGTAAGACAAAACTGATACAGTATCAAACTTTACATATACATGTAAACTGTATTTTATTATTATGTTTTGAAATATCTTTTTCAATGTTACATGACATGAATATTACACTTATATGCACCCAAACCAACTACATAATTACATAATTACACTCATAGGCTTTTTAAAGCGGGGTTCCAGCACAGGGCTGTTTACTTATGTGTCGAGCGGAAATGCTGGAAACTAAGCCTGACGTAAGCTGGACGTGCAAATATCTCAGTAGAGAAGAGCTGTTAATGTCACGGTTTTACTATATCAAAGTGAGGAATTTGACCTTTGGATGTTCCAATGTTAATGCGAACCACAAAGTTGGCAAGGTGTCAGATATGCTGACTTATGTTTAGTCTGCACGCAAGATATTATCTATATCAAAGCCCTGATAGCTAACATCTGCGGTCAACAACTTACCCTGCAGTTAACTGATGCTCAGCTCCAGCGAACACCTTTCTCTGCTTCTCAATTTCATGCGCTGTGATCAACAATATCTTGTGTTTTCAAGAGGTTTGCTGAAATGGCATTGAATCTGTCTGTATGTTTTTTTTTATTATTAATTATATGTTTCAAGACTATATGTATTTACACACTTAATGCAAAAAAGGCATTTTGTATCCGCCCTTGCTGCTGTGAGGTAAATGACAATATTTATTGGATTACAACAAAAACACAGCCTTTGCAAAGTTGCTATTTGCAGCTGTATGGCCCAGTGCTCAGACTATTGATGATCGCCTTCTCTGTTCGAAGAACCAAAGATTACTAAAGAGCAACTGTGTTTTTTTTCACAAAAGAAAAAATTGTTCATTTTAGAGTGAAGAATACCAGGAATGTGACTTCCTGGGGCAATATGTCAGCTTATATCATTGATTGTGTACCATCGATTTATAAAGCTTGTGTCATATACATTTGTTTTCAACCGATGGCACAGAGAGGATGAAACGCAAAAAAAATTCGTTTGACTTGTTCGGCTCCTGCTACCCAGGCCCCCTCCTGTTGTGCCCCTTGTCGTGTCTGCATGCAACATAGCAGTTATGTTTGGCCTCGGGGAATGAGGCGCTACGCACCACCAGCCATTTCTGCAAGTCGCATCATCGTCTGACGCCTTCCACTCTCCACAGCCTCTTAGCTAGGCGAGATCCTTCATCTCATCCCCGCAGCTGGGTCGTTGCATGCGTGGATCGCGACACACTAACATTCAGGAACACACAGACACAGGGAAAATGTAAATAAAAGTCATCTTCAACTTTGTCAGGAGAATTTGCGGAATGGCAGACCCAGGACTTCTGACTCCTCTTATGTTGTCCTGTAGCCATCAAGGCCAGTAGCCTGTGGAGTGTGGGACCACAGTGAGCGGAATTTACACGATGTTAAAGGCTGCTGTATTTAAACTGCTCTCTTGTATACTAATGACAGGAAATAAGCGGAACAGAACTGGGAAGCAAGTTGGGTTTGAGCTTAGCAATACTGTCAAACGTATTACTCTAATTCTAATAGAAGTCAAATAATTATATTTAAAAATGTATCCTATTTTTTAACATGCACACGTTTTTTGTCGGAAGTGACTCTGGTGAAAAGCAGAAAATATTTCTATTGTTCAAGGAATTATATGTAATAACTGCTAGCAGACTGTACATTTTCAACCCTAAAAGACAGTAACCTTCCGACACTTTCTTGTATATAGTGTGATATTTGTATATATGAGTGGCTGTCATTAGTCCACTGCTTGTTTTACTTTCATCAGAGAGCAGAGCTTAATATGTATCGTGCTTAAAACTGAATTCAGGACAGTATGCACAGCTACAGTATGTAAGAAATGAAAATAAAAACTTATGAAAGGTAACCATGCTCCCTCTGATATTTCACTTGCCTGTTGTGTTTTATTAGTTTAGCGCAATCATTTATCCAAAGTGGCATAAGCAGGGTCAACGAGTCCCTTGATAGGTTGGGAGTTAAGGGCCTGATCACTCTGCTGACCACGAGGTTTGAACCGGTGACCTTCTGATCACAGACACAACATCTACTGTGCTGCACAGTGCCCCCTAGCAGTAGAAGTGCTTACAGCATCATGGTGTAACCAAAAACGAAGGCACATGTTTATTCTCGTGTGTGGGGACGTGTCTTTAACTCTTCTTGAAGATGCCGTTTCCTTCTTTGTGAAGCCTTTTCTGATTATGTTCTTTTAGTTCAGGATCTGAAGGTTCTTAGTGAACTAACCGTTGGCCAATGAGATTTGAGTTCCATTAATGACTGACCCTGCATATTAACACCCGCTGTGGCTCCCAAAGTCAAACACACCTGTTGTCTTAGCAGTATAAATCTCATTTTCACTTTTATTAGAGCTGAGTTAATTTGTTACACTTGGACACAGATTCAGTCTGGGCTGAAGAAACAACAGGACCAGAATTTTGGATGTGTATGTTAGTCTATTGTAAGGAATGAGCCCTTCTGTGATGTTTTTTAACAAAGGGAGACCCTTTGCTGAAACATTCCTATACTGTATAGTCTGAACACTCAAATCCTCTTTCTGAGTATTATCTCCTTCCTTGCAGGTGAATGAAACACAGTGTCTATGAAGTCAATAACTGACATTCGAAATACTGCATGCTGAGGTCTGATATATACACATGAATCATCGTGTCAGGTTTTCCCGCCGCTTCTTCAGCTGGGGGCCATAGTGGCAGCATGACGGGTCGTCAGACCAGAGCTTTCTTTTCAGAGCCACGGACCCCGTCTTATCAGGATCCAGAGCCCCTCCCAGAATACCTGGGAGCTACATTCCCTCCAACACGTCCGGGTCTTCCTCAGGGACCACTCCCTGTGGACCGGGCCTGACGCAGCTCTCCTGGGAGCCGTCCAGGCAGCGTCCTTTGGAGACGGAGAACCCAAACGAGCTGCCTTCTCTGGAGCTGAAGGAGCAACGTTTCCATTTTACGGTCCTTCTGGGTACCAAGGTGCTTATGCTCCTTCAGTGGGAGTCTCCCTCTCACTTATCAGAAGTAATCCGCTCGTTTCGGAGAGGATGTCATGGCCTCGCATCACAGTACCCCACAAGCACCTGGGCTCTTTTCGCATGGGGAACCCTAAGGCTCCATCCCTAAGACGTCTGGTTCCACATTGTGTGAGGACTTTTCACCCCTCTGGCTCCGCCCCCACCAGAGAGATAACATCCCTCATTGCCAAGGCCAGGGCCTGTTGCCAAGGTTTAATCTGTCTGGGTGCTTCCTGCTCGTGGCTGCAACCCACCTGGCACTGCCCGTAATCCCCACCTGCCTTCCTGTGCATGGTGACCTAACATACCTTACCAGCTTTAATATACATTAATAACAAACATTATATGATACAAAGAAATATTATAATTGCATAATCATATAATGTTTGTTATTAATGTATATTGAAGCTGTTAAGATAGGTAAGTTAGGATGTTAAGGTATACTAACAAGCTGCTTATGAATGTTCTATGAATGCATCATGAATACATCATGAAGGATCATTTAAGATAAAGCATTACACAAATACCACATGTTTCAATGTGGTATTTGTGAAATATATTGTATTTGAGCTGTTCAGCATGACTGTTATGAATACACAATATGAGTATGACTGTTAAAATGAATACACAATATGAGTATGACTGTTAAAATGAAGACACAGCAAATTACTGACTGCATGCCTCAGATGTTAAGTCCCTGGCTGACTTTCATGGGCCCATGTGCAAAAAACGTCTTATTCAACAGTATTTATCCAACATTCGTTTATCACTCTATAAAATAATCACAACCTTTGTGTGTTACCATTTATCATACTTGAAACTATATAAAAACAAAGTTACAAAAAATGCAAATGCAGGATAAAGAACATTCCTCCATTAATAAAATAAAACACTGCAGCCACATAGAATGACATAATACTCTCAAGCAAACGTATCACCTTGTTTTAAGACCAGAAAGAGGTGGCGAACCCCCTGAAGCAGATGGTGGAGTGCACCGCCCCAGTGTGTGGTCTCTGCTGTAAATGCCCCCGGCAGCAGACCCAAACAAACATGGCGCTGAAGCAACATCGGTTTATCTTCCAGATACTGGCGGTGCTGAAGCCTGTGTAACCCAGCACTGGTCCAAGGTAGACTGGAAATCTAGGAATGGAGTGTGATGTTTTCAGTGGAAGCTCTGTTTCTGAAGGCCCCGTGGAGGAAGCAGCGCATCCAGCAGGGGTCTCCAGGCTTTGTGCTGAGAACAGACGTATGTATGTGTGGAAGCCCCCTGTGTATTCGAGTCACGGGGACAGTTCTCTTCAGCTCTCCAAGCTTTATAGCCTGAAGCTTATTGGTTCAAAGCTCAATCTTTGCTTTGGACCGGGTGTTCAATTAACCTATAGTGCTCCAAGTATCTGGTGGTACAAATAATGTAAGACCTGTCATTTGTATTTACTGAGCTAAAGCCCCAAACACAAAAGCAGTTGTAGGGACACCTACAGAGTTAACAGATGTCTTTGTACTGGACAGACAGGGTTCTTTGTCATTGGCTGCCCATATGACTCAAAACTTCATTGGTCGATTCTGTGTATGCATGTGTTTCACCTTCATTGCTCTAGTCACACTGAGCTGTACACATCAGATATGCACCGTGACACTGCATACATACACACGAGGATGGCCCAAACACGTATATTTCATTTGGCAAAATGAGCACCAGGACAACTGCATATGTGTAATTATTCCGAACAGAACAAAGTAAAACAAACTGCCGAACAGTGGCTCAACCTGACATCTTCCGAAGTTTAAAAAATCTGTACAAATCATGGATGCAGTTCTACACTAATATAAAACATTGCCTGCTATAAAAATATAAAACATTTCAGGCCACATATTATTAGATATGCATACATGTATATATATATGAGTTGACATATAACTGATGTAAATGAAAACAACCATGAACATACACAAACATTAAAATGGTAATAATCGTGATGTAAACATACTAGATTATACCTACAATCAAGCATGATGAATGTATCTTTCCTGTGTGGGATGGTAATGAGCTTCCTGTGATGAGCGACTGGAGCAAAACTACCCATATATAGACATCTTCCTGCATCCGTGTCTGTGAGTTTTAAGTCTCGCATGTTTCCGACGCTGTTTTCAAGTGTTTCCTTTGACAGATTTTACTATTTAATTTTTTTACACTGATTAATAAATTACAAATGACCATTATATAAAAGTTGTATAAGCGCTTCCTTAAATGACAGAAATATAAGGAATATACACAGATGTGTGTTTTCTTTGTCCATCCTGTTTTTTATGATGTTCAATAATGGGGCACCGTTACAGCAAAGTCATGGCTAATCCCATCTGTTCTGGGTCCCTAGCACCAGCAGGACACACCCCTAGCAGGAAAGTGAGGTCCAAATAAAGGAGAGAGGTTTGCAGGTGAGGCGACCTCCTTAAGAGTCCCGTCTCTCTTCCTCCTCCACTCCTCATCTTAAGCAGTGCCTCACTTTGGCAGAGTTTGGCAGAGCTGCCTCTTTCCCAGCAGTGTTCCTCTGTTTCTTGCTCTGCAGTTTAGTGATGCTGTTCCTAACTCCACCTGGTCAGAAAGAGGGTGCTATACAGGTGGCTGCTGGTATGACTGGATCCCACCTGTGCTGTTATGGGGCTGGGAAGGTGGCTGAAAAGGTCCACCTGAAAATAATAACAGATATGAGGAGAGACACGGCCGATCCCGGGAAAAACAAAAACAGGGGGTCCGTAAACCTCCTTTCATATTTTAAGTGGACAAGGAGAATCTCATAAAGCAGCTTGCTGGTCTGTGATTGGGGCAGAACTACCTTATAAGTCAAAATGCAATCTGCTACAGTAAGCATGATCTTGTCTGTTCACTTCAGGAGCCGTATTACTGCATGAGCTGTATATTTAGAAAACGGCAGATGTGGGCAGCGCCCATGTGCTAAGGCAGAAAGCACAACCACATAATCTACAGGCCGAGGTCTTTTCTATGAGGCTTATGGGATCTCTGCACAGATCCATGTGACGCCATAAAAAGAGCAACACGAATGGACCCTAGACTGACTGCAAGGACATGTTAAAAGTGACACCCAAGCAAGCAAACAGTGAGGCCAGGGGGTAGGGGGGCACGATTAGTACTTGGTCAAGAGTACAAAGTCCACATGGAAACTGGGACCAACTGAAATATCAACCAAGGAAGGCATTTTATTACATTTTTATCTACCCAGGGTAGAGAACGCAGTCTTCAGATTTGTTCAAGTCAGAGCTAAATAATATTCTGGCAGAATTTTTATAATAAACATAAATGGCCCCCTTGCTTGTAGTGTGGAGATAAAAAGTCTTTGAATTTCACAATGGGTGGGAGTACAGTGCCATGCCAGTCATTGCTTGGTTTACCCAAGTGGGAACCAATATACTATCCAAAGAAAGTGGATTAAACAATTCTGGAATCACTGCCAAATGATCACTTCTGCCAAATCCCATCTTCGCTTAGTAGATACTTATCTTACATACTCTGCATAGTCACATGACCGTGGGGCCCTTGAGTAAGGCCCTTAACTCTGAAAAATGCTCTGGGGGGGCAGATAAACTGGTGACCCTGTGCTGACCCCTAACTTCACTTTCACTCGTACTGTATATGCGTATATCTCAAAGGAGAACAAGACGAGATATGTGAAAACGAAAGGATTCCTATGTATCTGTGCGAATAGTAAGTACAGCAGTGTCTCCTCTGTACTGTGACCTTACCTTCTGTACTGTGACCTTACCTTCCGTGCAGGTGAGTCCTATCCAGCCATGCAGACAGGTGCAGCGGCCATTGCGGGGGTTGCACTGCGCCCCATTTGCACACTCGCAGGGCTGTGCACAGTCAGGCCCGTAGCGGTTTGCCGTGCATTCTGAAATCAATGCAGAGTCTCCGTGACAGTGTGATGTGTCAGAGAATAATGGACGATTCCTCTGACACAGGGAATGTGGAGCAGACTTCCCGCTATATACGACCATAGGAAAACGGCTTCATTATATAATAAACTGGTGCCCTTAGAAAATGTCTACTGTACCCTGAAAAAGGCATTAATCAATCCATTTAACACCACCTTCGGAAAACCATCCATCAACTGCTATGACGTCAGCTCTTAGAAAACAATCCATCAATCCCCATCACCAGATTCTAGAAAAACATCCATCGACTCTCGTCGCACTGACTCTGGAAACCACCACCAATCCGCACTGCACCAGCTCTTAGAAAACCGTCAATCAATCTCCGTAGCACCAGCTTTGGAAATCCAACCATCAATCCCCGAAAAGCTGGGCCGAATGGACAACAAAGATACTCGGTCAGCCTCTTACGGGAGCAGATACAGAATGCATGCCTCATCACTCACCTCCTCTATTTTAAGCACATCTAAACTTTGGCGCACCCAAGAAAACACAGCTACATGCAGGTGTGCCCTCAAACTGGGCAGCTTAACCTTGCCAGTAAAACCGAACGGGGATCCCGTCTGCTTGGCTTGGCAGACCTGACTTACCCCTTCATCCTCCTAAATCTGCGGTGAGATCCGTACGATACGGTATCCCTCTGTCAGCTGTGTGTTCGCCCTTTGGTAGTAATGCGAACAGCATGTCTGAAATAACCACACCAGCCCTGACCTGGAAAGCCGGCTGAGGGTCATGCTGAGAACTCCGGCCATGCCGTCCTTACCCAGGTCACACCTGGCCCCCGTCCTGCCAGGGGGGCACAGGCAGCTGCCGTTTACGGGGTCACAGGGGGCAGACTCAGCGCAGTCGCACTTGTGGGCACAGCCCTCACCAAACCGGCCCTGCTGGCACACTGGGAAGTAGAGAAGGGGCAGTAGGGGAAAGGAGTACGGATGGAACGCAGAGCTGAAATAAGCTGGGATCTGTGATGGTAGCAGGGAAGCACGTATTTACATATAATGGGGGGCTTCCAGTGCCCAGCCTCAGGCCTCACCTCTGTCGCACCGGGGACCTTGGTACCCAGCAGGGCAGATGCACTTCCCAGTGCTTGGGTGACAGGGGGTGCCGTTTCGGCAGTCACAGGCCCGCTGGCAGCGTGGACCGTGGAATCCTGAGGGACATGCTGGTGGCACAAATGGGGGGGGGGGGGGGTACCCTTAGAACCAAATGGAGAAAGACAAGCACTCTGCTTCATGGGCACCATCCGGAAACGCCCTTGGGAGCATCTTACCGTGCTCGCAGAGGTTGCCGTAGTAACCCAGCGGGCACTGGCAGGCGCCGCTCGCTCTGTCGCACGTCCCGCCGTTCTGGCACTCACAAAGCTGCCGGCAGTCTGCGCCATATTGGCCTGGGGGGCATTCTGATGGGGGAGACGGCCAATCAGAAATTTGCTGCTATGCTTCACCCTGCTGACGGATGTCATCACTCCCTGTGCGCCGTGACCCAAGCACTCGAAAGTCAGAGTATATAATTCAGTTCCTTCAATTTCAATTTACTCTTCGATCTCAATGAAAGAATTAATTAAAGTAACAAAGAATGCAAGGTGTTGCTAACTTTAGCAAACTCCCTTCCCTCCTTTATATGTTGCGTCTGTCTCTCGCCGCACCTCACCTGCCTCACAGGTGTGTCCCGTCCAGCCCAACCCACAGGTACAGGTCCCAGAAGCAGGGTCACACATCCCTCCATTCCTGCAGCGACAGACCTGGGCGCAGCCCTCCCCAAACCGGCCCTGTGTGCACTCTGTAGGACATACACGCAGTGCTTTTATCGCAGTGACCTCACACAGCCTCGCAGTGACCTCACACAGCCTCGCAGTGACCTCACACAGCCTCGCAGTGACCTCACACGTTACAGGCAGCAATTGCAGTACAAGAACCTCATTCATAAACAAAAGGTTATCATCTCTAATATCTTAATGGGCACTTCATTTAAACTGCACATGCAAAAATCTGTATAAATATCAATTGAAATGGAAATTGATAAGATCATGTTAAGTGAATTAGCATTAACTTTGAAATAGTGACTCAGATCTGTATCTGCCTTTATATTAGTAAAGGACTAAAATCAGTAATATACTCATTTGTAGTAGTTGGTATAACATGAACCTGCGACGATTTCCTTTAACCACCTAATTAACATAAGGCAGAGCCTCACCTTGTTCACATCCCACACCCGTCCGGCCCGCGGCGCACACGCACCGGCCTGTAACCGGGTCACTACTCGCCCCATTGCTGCACAGCGCCACCTGGGCACAGTCGGGGCCGTAGCGTCCTTCTGGGCAGCCTGGGAAGACAGAAAGGGAAGGAGATGGGTTCGGTACCAAATCAGCATCTCCACAGTCATGCTAAAGATGACGTTAGCTGGTATGTTTGGGGACCTGGAGGTGTGATTTGTGAGATAATACGTCCATGTGTACGTTCGCACATCCATCCATTCCATCCACCCTCCATAGCTATGTATCGAGTACAGGGTCACAAGAGAGCCTCGCCCTACCCCCAGAAGCAAGGTACAAGCAGGGGACTCCGTGGGCGATGCAAGAACAGTGACGGCAATGCACACACACACACACACACGCGCACACACACACACACACACACACACCGGTATTCATATCTTTTTGGACACACACATGGATTCATACGCTCACTAATGTGTACAATGTCTTTAAAAATTGTTTGTGGGGTGTTTTGAATCTTTTGGCTCAGTTAGTTTCATTATTCATACTGTAGCATAATAATGTACTAAGTTAATTACGTTGTGGTTTTATGGTTTAATAATTATGTAGCTTTTGTGTGCAGTTAAACTGTAGGTGGCGCAGTGGCCCTCATGTCTGCAAGAGTGACAGACGTAAGTGACACTCACCAATGCTGCAGTCGGCCCCGATGTACCCCGGGAGGCAGACGCAGGTGCCCGTGTCGGGCTGACAGGTTCCCCGGTTCAGGCACTGGCACTGGCCCTCGCAGTTCGGCCCGTATGTCCCCGGCCTGCATACTAGGAACCCAGAGCTATCAGGCAAATGCCCACCCCCACCACAAACTTCCCAAACTCCCCAGCATCGGAACACTGAACACCAGATTGAGGAACAGTTTCTGTCCTCAAGCAATTCACATCTAATAACTACTAATAATTAGCTGTGACAGTCCCGTCCGTGGCGCCTGCATATTATAGCACTGCTACTGCACTTTATCAGTCTCTTTATAGCCATATTGTCTAGTTTTCTGTACAATGAGGCCCTATCTATATTGCTTTTTACTGTCTTGAGTCTCTCTGTAATTAAGTGCAGCAGCAGCATATGGCCAAAAAAAGACCTTGAACCCTGAAAGGTTGTACCTGCCCCGGGGATTCTGAGGACTCACCTTGGTTACAGCGCTTGCCATGGTAACCAGGAGCACAGTAGCAGAGCCCAGTGACAGGGTGGCACAGCTGGTTGACCTCAGAGCACTGGCACACTTGGTTACAGTTCAGGCCATACGTACCAGGGAGACACGCTGGGTAGAAGCAGGAGGCAACAAGGAATGAGGCCATGACGAAGCCCCCCCCCAGCAGGAGAAATGTGTGGGTCACTATCACTCACTCTGTTCACAGCCGTTCCCAGTGAAACCAGGGGGGCAGCCACACTCGCCAGACACGTGGTGGCAGGAAGTCCCCGGGGGACAGGAGCAGCGCCACCTACAGGTCTCCCCATATGTCCCGGGCAAGCATGCTGAAATGTCAGTCCAATGACAGTCAAACACTGCTGAGAAATAAACATGCTGGAAAAAAAATGTGCTGCAATGCAAATTCATGAAATGCAAAAGAAATCAAACACTGCAGAAATGATTACGTGCTGAAATAAAAACATGATGAAATGGTAACATGCGGAAATGAAAACATTGTGACATGTAAATATTCAGAAAAATAAACACTCTGCAATGCAAATAAGCTGGAATGCCAAAGTAATGAAATATATTCACAATGAAATGCTGAAATGATAAAGCGGTGAAATGAAAACACGATGAAATGCAAACAGTGAAAAACAAAACAGCCAAAAAAACATGCTAAAACACAAAATAAGCATTTTCAAATTCAACAATGAACATGCTGAAATACAGATGTACTGAAGCACTGAGAGGTTAAAAACAACAGACTAAAATACAAATAAAAATCCTGCTGAAAATATAAACTCTGAGTTCTCACAGGCTAAGTGGGGGGGCAGAAGAGACTGTGGGGGGAGAGCTCACCTCTCTGACATAGCGGCCCTCGCCAGCCTGGGGGGCAAAGGCAGGCCCCAGTCATGTGGTGACATGTAGCATTGTGCTCACACTTGCACCGCTGCGTACAGCCCCCTCCAAACAAACCAGGGGGGCACGCTGTTTATATGCAAACAGACAGATCCACATGCTAACGTTAGTTATCATTCATGCCGTGACTGATAAATACAACTTTAAATGGATTAAACCGATAACAGCAATATTAAGATACTAACAAACAGCTGCCACCCTCAAATGCAGGATCAGCTGAGGACCCAGAGAAAGGGCCTAACCCCCAGTTGTTCCAGGGACTGTCTAACCCTGCCTTCTCAGAAAGAAAAGGAAGTATTTGTCTTTGGATAAAAGCACCTGCTAAATAAGTGCAATGGAATCCAAAAGGTCCCTGGGACCGCGAAACCTCCCATGTTGTCACTTTTGTGTGCAGGAGCGTCCTCTCACCCCTGTGACAGCGTTCTCCAAGCCAGCCCGGCCGGCAGGAACAGCGCCCGCTTCTGTGGTCACACTGGCCCCCGTTCTCGCACTCACACTTGTGTTGGCAGTCTGCCCCAAAGCGACCCTCGTTACACTCTGCCGGGATACAAGGGGTGAGCTCGGCTAAAGGCCTCGATCTGAGGCCTACATGCGTTAGCTACATTTATTACTCTCAGCATACACTCTCCCCACCTTCAGTCAAAACAAAAATTTCAATATAAACACTTTCACATACTTAAAAAGCTGAAGAATCGCTGGCCCAACTTTAGACTGTTTCCTGGGACCAAAAAAGACGACGATATTTCTTCTCCTGGGAGCTGAACTGCTAACTTCTTACAGTGAAGCCTAATTTTTCCACCTCAGGCTGCCATGTACGCCGGATGTAACAAAAGGTGGGAACACACCTCATTTCGCACCCGCAAAAAGTGCTGAGTGTCACTGGGAGCTCATGCACTGCGACGGTTCCTGGCTCCATCCAGCACGCTAAAAGCCTACTGCAGTTGGCGGAGAGTAAAGAGCTTCACTCTGTCTCATTAAAGAAAGACCAGGCCGTTAAGAGGAGCAGCTCGAAATTCCTGGTTTACAGGAATATTCATAGTTCCCAAAGAGCATCTGCTGTCACAGAAATATGTATGGGTGTGTTGGGGGAAAATGGACTTTTAATTGCACCATAAAGTCAAGAGGTGCTGACAGTAGCTTTAAAAGTTACCATCTGAAACCCTAGAAACAATCATCCCTCTCACAGAGGAGCGCTCAAGCCTACATGATATAAAACAGTAAAGAGAGACACCGTGACCATTCAAGGTGCTTTACTGTCTGTCCTGCCTCATACTTCCTTTCAATTTTCCTTTTCTTATTGGGCTGTTTTTAACATCAGGTGCAATCAACCGAATAAAATCCTCTGAAGACCAGCAGGCACGATTTGGCACCAATGACATGTAATGTCTTAAAATGATAGGTGTATATTAGAATTAAGTGATTACTTGTCATTGTTGACACGCCACAGCACACAGTGCACAACAATGAAATGTGTTATCTACATTTAACCCATATGTGACATCGTGACATAGCAGGGGGCAGCTAATTCAGCGCCCGGGGAGCAGTGCTTGGGGGTGGTACCTTGCTCAGGGTACCTCAGGGGTGCCTTGCTGGTCGGGGATTCAAACCTGCAATCCTTCACTGCAATTTTCCACTGCATATCATATTTTATATCTTAGTATTTATTTTCTATTTATTACTTTTCAGTTGCACTACAACCATTGAGAACGATGTTTCAGCTCAGCATTTGAAGCTGGCGATAAGATACCTTGACTTTTGACTTGACTCGATAACGGTACCTCTCTACTTTTGTAACAAGACCTTTCTCTGTTGGACTATCCTCCCGGCAAGCCGAGCGTCATTAGGCTGAGATACAGACATAGGTCAGCACGCCCGGCAGAGACGATCCCTAAAGGTACCCATGTACTTAAAACAAAATCCACTGAGTCTATACCATTTTGAGCAGAACATCAACCACACAGCTAATCACCATTTTGGCGCACTGCCTGTGCAGGGTCTCCAAGGCAAACCTTATTTGCTTGTTCAGATCCCGCCCACTGTCCACGATTGGCTGACATAAATGTGACACCGCAAGACTAATTATGCAGTTACCAGCATGCCTTGCACCACACCGCGCGTGTATTCTTTGCATTTCTGTTTATAGTAAATGTCATGAACCATGTAATATTTCTCATGCAATGTGTGTGTTCTGTTAGCGTGTAACCATGAGTGTCATGTAAATCGTTGGCTTCCCGGTCCGTGCCGCAGCTAGTATTAGACCAGAAGTTGGTGTTAATAAAGAGAGCAAGTTGCATGCACTCACCAGTTCTGTGCTCCGTATGAGGGCTGCTGCATCGAAAACATTCCACGCCCATTCTGCTAGGGTCGTGGCGTGACATAAAACGAACACGGTGGAGGTGACAGATTGTTCTTGCTGATGTGTTCGACGTTGTGTGGATGTCGTTTTGAATTATACGGCCATCTTAAAGGCATTTTTACATCGGCGTTAAACTTTGTCATCAGATCATTCAACGAAAATCTTAACAGCCTTGACATTTAATTTGGCATAACGCTTACGTCTAGCAGTTATGGTAATTTTCCTTTTAATTTTTCATACTTATGGCAATAGGTCCAAAAGGAATGGCTTGAAAAAAGAGGAGACTTGACCAAACATTTGTTTTGTGTTGCTTAAATAAAATCGTGGCTAAGCAACTTTCCCAAGCACTGGATAAAAAGGCAGATTTGCACACCCTGCCCATCCAGCAGTCGAGCCACCCCAGGCTTTGGCTCCAGTTGAGTGCAAGAATCTTCACCGTAGCCAACACAAACCTCCACGGTCTATCCACCCCCCTACCCCCCCCCACCCAAGTGGCGTCTGTTTCATCAGGCGATACCTCTTGAAGTTCTGCTTGGGCCCTCAAGCCCAGCCTAGATGACACAAACTCCCCAGCATGGATGAAGACGGCAGATGGCCCTTGGCAGCTCTTACTGACAATATGTCGCTTTTCAAGCTTAATGTAAACAGTGCAGGGGAGCAGGCGCAAAGATACGTGCCACTTCGGAGCCGGAAAAATGGTCAGCATGTTTTTGAGGGTCAAACATTCTGGCTTCCTGCAGAAAGTCACAGATTCAAGTTCCCAGGAGAATCCCTGAAGTTAAACCTGAAGTACTACTTTATATTGAATAAATACAAGTTAAAAATAATGAATTGTGGGCTATGGTGGAAGGTCTAGAGACGTGCTTCTAAATGTGTGCTTACAAACATCTGCAAACACATCTGTGATAGATCGGTAGGCGCTCACCCAATTCACAGGCCATGCCAGTCCATCCGTCGGGGCACGAGCAGCGGCCACTAACCCGATCGCACGCTGCCTTGTTCTGGCACAAGCAGTGCTGGTGGCAGCCTGACCCATAGAAACCAGCTGGGCATTCTGGGAAAACAGTTGGGGCCACAGCCAGACATTTACAGATCATCTGGCAAAAAAAAGTGCTGAGCTACCAATTCCTGTCTAGCAGAGCGCTTCAGAAATACACTATATGGGCAAAAGTACTGGGAGACACGTAGTAATTACAGGAATTGGACACGTAAGCCACACCCATTGCTGACATACAGGTGTATAATTAACATCACGGCTATGCGATCTGCAGCGTCAAACAATGGCAGCAGAGTGGGTGGTCATGTGGGTGAGGTGAGTCAGCCCTGCACTGCCATTGGACTCCACTGGACATCAAGCCGGTTCTCCACATTTATGTCCTGCTAGACCTGCCCTGCTCAACCGCAAATGAAGTGATTGTGAAGTGGAAACATCTGGGAGCAAGTTCAGCTGCGGGGTGGGGGCCACACAAGCTCACAGAGAGGGACCTGATCACCCAATATCAATACCCAGCCTGAATGGCAGCAAATCCCACCAGCAATGTTCCAGCATCTAATGGAAAGCCTTCCCAGAAGAGTACAGGCTGTTATAGCAAATAAGCCAGCTTCATATTAATACCCTTTGATTCAAAGTGGGATGCTGGACAAGCTGGTGTCCAAGTTCTTTTCTCCATGTAGTTTAGCCTGGTGTGTTTTTGCTTTATGTCTAATTAAAGCTGCAGTACAGGGAGCAGAATGTACCATCAGTGTGACTGTGTAACATTAGCAGGCTTGTCTTGTCGTCAGTCACTCAGGCTGCACTTACAGGCTATAAAATGGATACAACTGAAGATAGAAGGAACACATTTGCCATTACTGGCCTTTTGGTGCACAGCTACTTCCACTGGTTCTCTGGAAGCATTTTGTACCACCAGTTCCAGACTGCGGTGGTCAACTGCAGCATGTGTGTGGCTGTAGCAGGGCTTCCAACTCTCACGCATCTGGCGTGACACTCACACTTACAGACTCTCACGCTCACGCAAGAAATCTTACAGCAAATCTATATTAGTCCATTATAAACCTAAAATTAGCTAATAAAGACCGTTGGGGTAGTTTACAAACCCTACAGGCTATTTACAAGGTAACAGAACTGTGGCATACATGTACTGTAATTGTGTGTGTGGACTTGTCTCGAACTGAGAATCTCACTGTAGCCAGCTGACCAAAGTTGGCAGCCCTCCTACAGGCTTATAACTCCGGCTCAGCCAAGAACGGCAAAAAGTTTCAGCAAGGCATTCTCCAGGAAGCCAAATTACACACACACACAGATGTTCGTATTCATATCTTTGTGGGAACCGTTCATTCATTTCTATTCCCAACAATGATGACGTTAACCCCTACCCAGCCCTAACCTTAACCGTAAGAAACCAAACAAAATAGTTTAGTTTTTTTCATTACGGCTATGATTTTTATAAAATTTCCCCTTCTGATGACCAAAAAAATGGTCCCCACAACGTCAAAATGGTTTTTATGTCCCCACAATGTCACACCCCACGTGTATACCTGGACCACACATACACATATGCACACTCAAGCACACACACACAGAGGAGGCCGGTCACCTTGCTGGCACTGTGGTCCCATCCAGCCGGCTGTACACTGGCACTCCCCGGCCACTGGCTCACAGCTGGCATTGTTATGGCAACTACAGGGTAGGATACAGCCGTCGCCATAGAAACCAACTGGGCATGCTGCAGCAGGTAACACAGGCAGACACAGCAAAATCACAGACTTTCACCTTAATTAAAGTAAAATGCTCGGCATGATGTTTCCCAGGGAGACCCTGCTCTCCTCAGTGAAGACCCATCCCCAAAATGAGAGGCATGGCGGCCTCCCTTATAAGTGCATGCATGTGGATCTGCTCTGTGTCTGACTGTAACAGGTAAACATGGTGTGTTGGGCGTTAACACAGGGTCAGACTTACGGTTCCCACAGCGCAGGCCCACCCAGCCGGCAGGGCAGCGGCACATCCCAGTCATGTGATCGCAGCGGCCGCCGTTCAAGCAGTCGCATTTCTGCTGGCAGTCGAGCCCGTAGAATCCCGCAGGGCAGGCTGAGGGCATCGCACGAGCACACAAACACACACAAGCAAAAACCAGCGCACAGACACATGCAAGTTACTTTTAGCTGTATATGTTGGCGCATCCACTTAACTTCTGCTTCAATCCCTGATCTCAAATCACTACTAAACAACTTTTTTTTTTTTAAAAGATGAGTTTGCAATAAAGGTCATGTTTTTCACATTTTGCTAAACATGTCCACATGCACGCGAGCATAAAACACAAATTCATACACACACACGCACATGTAATGTATGAGGCTACGAGCAACGTCGGCACAGGCTGTGAGCGAGAGTTTGTGGTTTTCATATTCTGTGTCATACTGATCTTGTAAGACCACTGCACAAACATTCAGCATGGGTTTAAACAAGGACGAGAGGTGTGAATCATCACCAGCTTCCTGTCAATTACACAGGAACCAGAATACGGAATATTCTGTTTTTCTGTCTACAGTTAATTTGTTAAACACTAATCAAAAGAGTATGAGGCTCACCAGTCTCTGCATGACAGCTGAGATTCAGTACAGATTGCTTTATGAAATCTCAATCAGTTTGTTTTTTGCTACAAACGTGGTACGGTTTAGGAAAAAGGCTACAGTTCTGTTTCAGCTGGCCTTACGTTTTTCACAGTAGGTGCCGGTCCAGCCGCCCAGGCACGCACAGGCCCCACTCACGGGGTCACAGGCCGCCCCGTTATCACACTGGCAACGCTGACGGCAGCCCGCTCCGAACGAGCCCACGGGACATTCTGCATGGGGGGGGACACCATGCAGAAGGTCTTAGGAGAGTCCCAGAAGGCGAGAGGCGCAGACACAGAGCAGATGACACCGTACCCCATGGATCCTGACTTTGACTTATAACAGCCGCTTATTCTGCCTGGTTCCTAGTAAAGATCTGGACTCACCACTCAAATCTAATGCACATCAAAAATCAAAACTGCACAAATGTTAAATCAAAATTGAAAAGGCACATTTACAAATAACTTCTAGCTTTTTGTTTCATAGACCCAGGTGTATGTATACAGAATATTACTATGCATGGTGAGATCCCCCCACCACCCCCCACCAACGCACATACTCTGATCACAGCGCCCCCCGGTGAACCCGGCCTCGCAGCTACACTGCCCGGTCACTGCGTCGCAGCTGCCGTCGCCCGTCCCGCAATCACAGCGGTTGCCGCAGTCCGTCCCCCAGCGCCCAGAGTCACAGGCTGCCACGACAACAAGGAGAGGCAAGAGGCATCCATGTCACACGCTGTCCACCCTGAATCTGCCTGCAGATGATGCCCTACACTGACGCAACAAACACATGGCATTTTAAAATGGGATTGCTCTTGATAAAAGCATTTCCTGTTTGTGATGGCGGGAAAAAAGTGTTAAAACCTCCAAACAACTAATCATTTACAGTGCTGCTACAGTACTTAGCTGCAGCTAGTTTAGTCTATATTGTCACATTTAATGCTCCTAAAAACACTATGTTTGAACTAGTGAACTTTGGTATATATTTGGTATATATTTGTATAAATTATAATTTTATTCATTTCAGTTTTTTTCCTTTTATTTATTTCGATAATCTGTAGCATTTTTGAGAAAGGACACAGTTTCATTGTACATGTACTATAACAATAAAGATTCTATTCTATTCTATTCAGTTCTGTTCTGTTCTGTTCTGTTCTGTTCTGTTCTAATCATCAAAACAGCAGGTTCCGCTATGTACTGGGCCAGAGACCCAACCATAAACACACACAGCTGTGAAAAGCACCATGAAAGCATGAGATTGTTTTAAAGCCTGGGGCTCCGCAGGCTGACAGGAGACGCAGTGGGACGCACCTCTCCTGCAGTCAGAGCCGGTCCAGCCGGGGCCGCACGCACAGCGCCCGGTGATGTGGTGGCAGCGGCCGCCGTTGTGGCAGACACAGCGCAGCTGGCAGCCGTGGCCAAAGCGTCCTTCTGGGCAAACTGCAGAGATGGGACTTCCTGTTACAGACCAGTCTCCGCCCCTTTTTTATTAGCAATGTTTCACAGTGGAAAAACTACAGTATCGTTATCACAGGGATAATGCCTACTGGGAACACTGGTATACTGGGAGACATATGCGTGGGTATTTGGGGCGAATGGGCAACAGTAAATTTCATATTGATGTGCTACTGAAAATATAGTAACATTTTCTATGATGCCATGTCTATAAGAATCTATGATCAAATTCATGACACATTATAATATATTCATAAAGCATTATGAACATGGCTATAAATATTTATAAAAAAGCATAAGAAGTTATGGTCATGTTTATTATGCATTATGAATACTTTATGAAGCTCTCATCTATAATGAAAGATAGATACCTTCATAATGCAGTACAAAGCATCCTTAATTCTTATATTGACCATTATAATGCATTATGAAGGTATCTATAGTGCATATCTATAGAGCAGATGAGAGCTTCATTAGCACTTATGAAGTATTATAATCAACACTATGATTGTCAATAGAAGATGCTATAATGCTTTATTAATTATTATACCAACCATTATAACGCATTATGAAGGTATCTAGAATGCATGATAGATGACAGCTTCAATTAAAATGTTACCGAATATACTGTAAAGAAATGACTGAAGCGGCCACTTCAGACAAATACTACCATGAAATATTCTCCACCCATCTTGTGCAAACAGTGAGGGGCAGTTAGGCAGATGAGTGGACGGTGAGGAAGAGGAGCAGATAAGAAGTGGGTGGGAGGCTCTGCCGGCGGCAGCCACTCACCGCTCTGGCACAGGGTACCCATGTAACCTGGCAGACATAGGCAGGTGCCATTGCTTTTGTCACAAAGGGCCTGGTTCTCACATGCCAGGCAGAGCTTCCGGCAGCCAGGCCCCCAGTGTCCCTCCTCACACTCTGCAGAGGGAGACGCAAAACAAATGGCACACAGGTACCAAACTGGCATCACAGCTTCAGGCAATTCGCCGGATATCCACCAGAGGGCGACAGTCCAAACCCCTCGATTTCTAGAAGCCTGCAAACAATCAGTTTCCTGCTCGTCAGGATCTCATCGATTTCACCTGTCTTGTTGTGTTCCCTATGCAAATTCCCCCTGCTCTACAATCTGTGTTCATGTTCGAACCAGTGTGGCTTGATTCAGTTACTGAAGTCAGTTCGTGAGCTCCTGAATAGTCTCGCACTGTGATCATTGTCATCTTCTGTTTGTCTTTTTGATCACTTCTATCAAGGAGGGTTCTGTTTGAACACCTTTCTAGTAAATATTCGCAGTTCTTAACACACTTTCCTGCATTTGCCCGTAAGTGTGGCCAAGCTGTGACAGAATCCACACTAAGTGACTTCTTCACATGTCTCGGTCTGTGGGCACAACTGCATCAAGGAACTTTCTGTCCTTCTAATCTGGAATGTTTCCAGAAATCATCTGTCGACAGCGAGAAAGTATTAAAATGTCATAAAATTTAAATGCAACTGTCCTTCCATCTATGCAACTGCCATCTACTTGTCTAGTTTTGGGGTAGGGAGAGCGCGGGGCACGAGGTATGGCCCCCCTTCATGGGAATCCAGTCCAGTGGAGGGCTTATTTTCACTGGCCTGTTAAAATACTGCTAATGTACTGGCTTATCATGAACACTACAGTGGTCTTATGCATTATTATTTATTATAATATAATAAATTATTACTTTGTTATTTGGTCCAATTTTATTTTTAATGATTATGGACTGATTTGTGCCGTCAAGCATTCCCAGTTAAGTACATTCCTCAAACATCGCTACAATAAACAAGATATTGGGAAGGTTGAAGGCCATTTACAGAAATACCAGTGGTGGTCATCAGCCTAATATTAACACATATCTTACAGGTAACAAAGGCAGTTTCCCTTCCTGGAATTTCAATCTTCTGTTCATAAGGAGAGTTTTTATGACCAAGACCCTACCAGCTGGCCAGCATCCTCTGCCAACTATCCACATGAATTGTAAAATCTGCTTAGAAACTTCGTTTGAATTTCCCATGCAGAATTGAAGCCATCGACCAGTCTGCTTTAAGGTGTCTTCTTGCGTGAAGCAACATATCACACCAGATCACAGGCAGATGTCTGAGCTGTGAAAAGTAGATCTAAAGCGCCACAAACACAATATAGTGATAATTCTGCTTTATTCTGAGGCCAGTCCCTATTTTTTGCTGCTCTGGTTATGCATACCTTGGGGAGATATTAGCACTTTCATTTTAGCTCATCAATGTTTTTACATGGTCAGTAAAATGAAAGAAATCCCAGCTGCCTTTGCTGTATTGTGGCTGAGCCAATCACAGAGGGCGGCTTCTGATGAAACCCTGCTGATCAGGCAGCGAATGTATTACTGAAGACTGATGCCTTATACCCTTATACCCTGGCTTCAAAGAGATATGGCTGCTATCATGTATCAAAGGTTGGATCCCGGGCTCCATGGTCTCCCCAGCAGGTACATGAAGCTTCATCATGGTTCCATGCAAAACCATACGCCTCGACAGCCAGAAAGCTCGCTAGGAATAAGCACCGAAACTGATGCCTAGGATTTAAAGACATTTGCATGGATGCTTCAGCAAGACACTTGAACAGAAACTGCAAGATATCCATGTAAATCGTAAAGTTTCTTTTCACTTTAAGCTCTAAAAACTTCTACCAAAATAAAAAATGCATCTCAGGAGCTTAAAGGACTGTTGGCCACTGAGGAGCTCAGCTCGTGTGTCTGCCAGCTTTCCATGCTGCTCTAGTCAGTTATATGTCCTGATGCACCCCAGACTGCATTATGGGTTTATAAATAATCAACTGATGCTAATAAGAACCTGTGGCTTTTGGTAAAGAAAGAGGTGAATCCAGCTCAGGGTACGGACTCTCACACCATCTCCCTGTGCTCAGATTCTCTACTTTTTTCCGTTTCAAACACAGCCGACATTCGGCACAATGTCCAGGAGAGTAATTACGCCATAACGGAAAGTCATTAAAAGCGGATACAAGAACGAAATGTGGAAAAACATGTTTCGAAAGTGGTAGGAACTTGGAGGCCTGTGCGGGACCACATTGCTGAGTTTGATACACAGAGACCTTTGGCAGGTCAGACGCAGCTTTCAGGAGAAACAGCTGGACTACAGGGACTCCAAGGTCTGCACTCTGCCAATCACTGCCTTTGTGCCTACTTACCTTTTTCACACTGATCTCCTTCCCTCCCGGCAGGACAGTGGCACTGCCCAGTCACAGGGTCACACGGAGCCCCAGAACACTCGCAGGACTGGGCACACCCTCTCCCATAAGTCCCCATGGCACAGACTGTAAAAACAGGAGAAGGCATACTGAAAGAGAAAATGGACCAGGAAAGAGGCCGATGGAACATTATCAGAGTATTACTATTTAATTTTGACGACTTCCACGGGACAGGAAAAACTCAGAGCGACCCCCATTTGCTGCACAAATTGCATAAGGTAGCAGAGCAGAGGGACAACGGGAGGGAAGTGGGCTAAAGCTAAAGTAACAGGAGGTCAACCTTTCTGTCCAACCTTTGTAGACCATGTCCTTCGAGCATGCAGCCCCTGAATTCGGACACAGCCTAAGTGTTGAGGGCTAATGTAGCCAAAAGCAGCTTTTAACTCTACACCCTACATTCAGGCCTCTTGACCAGGCACATTGATGACTGAAGAGGTGCATCACCACACCGGAAAGCGAATGAGCCGAGAGCTAATGAGCAGCGCTGTCTGCCCACCGCCAGCCTGTCAGTCTAATTGGACGGCAGCTGCAGCACTCTGACCACCTAATGGCTTCCAGGCAGCAGTGCCTGTCTGCCAGCTCTGGAAGCGTTCCTCCCCAGTCCCTGGTGGAGCACGGCTCTCGCACCACTGCCACTTAGTTTGATGTTTCCAAATTTCCAGAGTGGGAGGCATATTAGAGAGATGGGGAGGTCAAGGCAGGACAGAGGCCCAGTTGCGTGCTGAGATCCTGAAAGTGAGCTCAGTCTGGTGTCGCTAAGACCTGAATAGGTTCCCCGAACAGAAAACATCTCCAGGTCCTGCAGAAAGCATTGTGTGATCAGATCTTCAACATCAGTAACATGGCAGCCGTTGACTGAGACACTATAATATCCTCCTGAGATCCGGGCCATTCATTTGTGTCCTCTGTAGTGGACATTTTGTTTTTGCATCTATCTTTTCACTGATGTAAGAAAACTTA
>JAODKC010000107.1:2955453-2971248 GCA_026777985.1 Mormyrops attenuatus | reverse complement strand
GATGTTTTATTTCCTCCAAAGACATAGAAAATCACAAATAACCTGAAATTTTCCTTGGGTCTCAGGAGGATATTCATCAAGGAACAAGGTTACTAGTGACAGTGAATGTAAATGTATTTTCTACTTAAAGAAACAAGCATTTTACTTAGTCGGTTTGAAATTTTCCTCATCATAATGTCTTTAATTCAGACTTTAAACAGAAAAACCTTATTTAAATGAAGGTTACATTAATAAAGATGCCCCCTTGTTTGTTACGGTCAATGAGCTGTTTCATTCCCATGTGGTTTTGGGGGCCATGTTTGGCTTAGCAGGTTAGGCTACTGCACTGGTTCAAATCCCCGTGTCAGCAAAGTGATGTCATCATCGGGCTCTTGAGCAAGACCCTTAACCCCCAGGTGCCCCAGGGATCGCCTGACCCTGCCTGCTCAGAAAAATGTACGTCACTTTGAATAAAACCATCTGCTAAATAAATAAAATTTTAATCTACTTTTAAGACATTAATCATAAGTCATTAAATCAAAGTAAAGAAATTAAGTCATTTTACCAGCTGTTTCACGTACAGCATGGAGCCAATTTCTCATCCTCCAGTATATCAATCTAAATGTTTCATGTTGTTACTTTCAGTCCATTATTAGTGATTATTAGTGATTATTAGTGGTGCAGTTGAGCTTGTTATGTACATTGTATAAAACATTGGATTTTTAAAACAAACAAAGACTTTTACGATCAAGAGCTGAAAAATTCAGTAAGTACACTAAGGCTACATTCACACTACCACACCGAAGTGACTCAAATCAGATTTTTTGCCTGAATGTGACTCAGATCTGATTTTTTCACACAAATCCGATCTTTTTAAATCAGATTTGAGTCACTTTCATATGAGGTCCTAGATTGGATACGTAGCCGATTTAGGGCCATGTGACATGAACAAGCATCAGGATCGGAATTCATGTGTTTTTTTTGCCTATACACATGTACTGAATGTGCAGCACGTTTTGTCGATGGTGATGCAGGTGACTCGTGCAAAAACGTATAAATATGCACATGTGAACCATTTCAGAGGACAGATGTATACACATTACAAATAGATACAGATCACAAGGCATCCTCTGCACAACATCACTATCCCCTAAAACAGATGGAGCTCAACACCCTTTAAACACCTGCAGCTCATTTAAAATGTTTTGCGCATTTATATATTTAGTTGCGTTTCTTGTGAACATTGTAGCAGGGTTTGGAAACTGGATAATTAGTTAATTAGTACTGTGTTTGTGAATTGAGCAGAACTGTCTTTGGGTCCTGTTTTCTGTCACAGTGTGTAGCATTCAGGGATGAATATCCTTTGTTTCTTTGGATGGTCAATACTTCTGGAAAATGCGTGTTGTCCTGTAGTCAATATGTTTTCCCTACATATGTAAGAAATATAATTGTAATGGACTGCGATATGCCAATGAGTTTGCGTCCCCCCCCCCCCCCAAATGGCCACAATACTAGCGTCAGGGGGCAGGCACCAACCGGAGGGATTTTGACCAACTCACCCTGGTCACACTGAACACCCCGCAGACCCGCAGGGCACTGGGACTGACAGTCACCGGTCACGTGATCACAGGGCACACCGGCTGGGCACTCGCATCTCCGCTTGCAGCTGGCGCCATAGAAACCAGCACGGCACTCTGTGGGGGTGACGGACCCAGCTGTGCTTAAATCACACAAGCATTTGATGTTCCTGCTCTGTTCTGCCATCTATTAAGTCTTTACTCAGTTTTTTAAAGCACAATGGCCGATCAGAATCCTACCCACATACCTTGAACAAACGGTAATGCTTTACAGTACCTGCACCTTCGTTACACATTCATTATGCGTTCATAAAACATTCAGCGCACCTTCATAATGCATTCATAGAACAGCCATAAGCCATATGTAATATATACCTTAACATCCTAACATACAGTACCTCAATAACTTTAATACACATTAATAACAAACATTATATGTTTATACAATGATGCTTATTATCATATAATGTTTGTTACTAATGTATATTAAAGTTGTTAAGGTATGTTAGGATGTTAAGGTATACTTACATGCTGCTTATGAATGTTCTACGAATGCATTATAAAGGCATTATGAAGGTGCCGTTAATGTAAAGTGTCACAGAACAAACTGAAGTCCACCTCTCAAACCTAAGGATTGCACCGTATAGGCCTTGGTCATTTCTACTGAATAACACCTATTCGTTCATCTTACTATTCCATGCAGGTTCAGAGTGACCCATGGTGTGCAGGGTGATCGTTAAAGATCAAGAAGGAGGCATCACCAACCATCTTTGCATGTCTTGCCATGGTAGCCTGGTTTGCACTCGCAGGTGCCATGGCGACGGTTGCAATCCAGCGTGTTTTGCTGGACACACTTGCACTCCTCGGAACAGCCTGGCCCGAAGGTCCATTTGGGGCAAGCTGTAATAGGGGAACCAAGCATATAAAGAACAAGTATTGTTCATGAACCATTTGCTGTATCTTTTTGACCCCACTAGACGGCGCTTTCTGTTAAAACAAAGGGCCAAACGCAAGTGTCATTTTGTCCATCAGTAGTGAAGTAGAATGTGGAACAGGATAGGGGCAAAAGATGAGATTAGTGGTTGGAATGGAGAGGCACAGAGAGGAAACACAGGGAACAGGTGAGTAGAGATACCCCATAAAAACCATCAAATGAGCCATGTGTGTCTTGCGTGGAAAGAAAGATTGGCAGGTTTGGGTGTGAGGACACTGACTGCCAGGACGGCACGGCCGAACATAGTGGGAGGAGCCAAAGAGACAGAATATGACAGGAAGTGGTGGTGTCAGAGGTAAGGCCAGAAAAGAGAAAAGCTGGTGCCGGCTCACATGTAACTCACGCAAGTGACAGAACCTGCCGTACAGCCCTGGGTCACAAAGGCAGGCCCCGTAGGTGCGATGGCAGCGCCCATTGTTGGCACAGTTGCACTTCTTATTGCAGTACTTCCCATAGAGACCCTTTGGGCACCCTGTGGACCGGGAAATGCTGTTCATGGAACCAGTTAGCGAGTTGGCAAAAAAATGGATACAGAGCTTATAAAATCTGACAAGTAGACCACCAGAAAAGATCCAGAGAGGGAGCGCTGAGAGACCTCATAAATTTATGATCATGGTTACAAATAGCTAAGAATAAAATTTGCCTCGTGACGATTGTTAAAAATAGTACATGTCTATTTATAATGAATGACAGTCATAATGCTTTATTTCCTGATATAAAATTCAACAAGTTAAAAACACAACTGAACAAATAAGGCAAAATGGTGCAGCAATGTAACATGCGTTGGGCTACAGCCGGCGATTGTTACCATTCTCACACAGGTCCCCAGTGACCCCAGGGGGGCAGTGACATGAGCCCGTCACCGGGTCGCACGTGGCACCGTTCCTGCACTTACAGAAGAAGGAGCAGTTCCTCCCAAAAGTGCCCTCGGGGCAGGCTGTGCCAGAGACAGAGGGTGGGGTCAAACCACGCACAGGATTGTGGGTCCAGTGCATTTGGGGTTAATGTTCATGTGAAATAGCATCTTCGAATTAACATGTCTTTTAAACCGCACCATAAATATAAAAAGTGATTAAAGTTTATTTATAAACCGTCGGTGGACTTTTAATGAAGTTAAAATGTGTCTTCTGTCGAATAATTATATTGCTGGGTGCAGTGTGAATTGAAATTTACTATTTACATTACCTGAAGGTATTGTAAAACAAATTTCAATTTCACAGCTGAAGAATGAAGTCATAAAAATAATGTCGTAAAAATTTTAGGTGAGATGACCAGGATGAGTGTGTGGATGGATGGATGGATGGATGGATGGATGGATGGATGGACGGACGGATGGACAGATGGATGGATGGCTATGAGTGTTTGGGGCTTTCGGCCATGCCATCTTGCAGCTTACTCACTCTGGTTACAGATGAGCCCCATCCAGCCCTCGGGACAGTCGCAGCCGTCACCCCCTGGGCTGCATGTCGCACCGCTGGCGCAGTCCTCGCACGTCAGGCTGCAGTCATGGCCGAAGCTATGATTCAAACACACTGCCTCAAAAGAACAAGAAGTCACTGTTAGAACAATGCTCATCCGCTGAAGGGTCAGCTTCCTGTCGGCGGGGCACCTCGGTCAGGTGCACACTCAGATCCACGCTCTCCAAAGCATCCTTACACATGCTTACATAGCAGAAATAAGAAACCATAGCTACTGACTAGACAACAAAAGGTCTTTAATGAAATCTTCCAATGCTTTTTATTCTGTCCAGCAGGGGGCACAACGGTTAAGCGCCAAAAGTACCAGCAAGTCAATTAATGGTGTGGCTTCTCAAACATTTTGAATCAAGTACCACTATGGATCAAAGCAAAGCAGGCAAGTACCACCTGGGTGAAAGAAAATCACAGTAACTGGAACCACAGACACCAATTATCACTGTGTTCTCACTTACCACAGTTTGAGAACCACTGGTGTAGCTGATAAAAATAATAACAATCTCTATAGTTGGCACTGTAGGTCCCTTATTCCGGGCCACTAAGTATTGTCTCTGGTAAGAAAGATAGTGAGACCACCCGAGATTTATTTTTTTAACTCACCATCTAACTATCTCTATATATAAACAAACAAGGATCTTGTGGGCCACCACAAGCCAGTACTGCAGCTTTGGTGTACCCTGAAATAGACTGTAAGTGTGTGTTACTCTACTAGAACGATGTGAGACTATTTGTCCATGAGAAAAGTCATCATTTAGTTTGTTGATGATGGTATGATGCTGTTTCAGGCTACGCTGCAGAATTTTCTGTTAGTGTTCATCTGGAGTAAACTTTATAGTTCTCATCAAACCATTCTGTGGACGAGGACGTCATCATCGTGGAAATTTCCATTCCCATCAGTATAGAAATGCTTCACCACAACTTTGATCACACAGAATGGGTTTGTACTCATTGGCCCTAACCATGCCGTCTATAGGGTCGAGGGAGAGAAAAGCTTGCCAGGAAAATGCACCACAACAGAGCCGCCAGAACCAGGCACTGCGGAGAAAAGAGCCCTTAATCCTTTGGGCTTCATTTGCCATGAATGCCACATGTACGCATCTGCTTGCTAAAACATGACCCAATTCATTCGACTGTACGACTTTCTTCCACTGCTCAATTCATCATGAAGGCATTAGGAAGGTGCAGTTAATGTAAAGTGTTACCAAAAACTAAATAAAATGAATGCATTTTCTAACTAGCTTCTATCAGATCTAGTTATCCCTTATCTGCGATGCCCAGAGAAACCCTCAGTGAAAATGATCAAGCTGTGTTTACAAGTATGTCATGCATGCAGGGTGCGTGTTTGGGTTTGGTACCCCATGCGTGTTTGGGTATGTACCCCGTGCGTGTTTGGGTTCACTCGTACCGATCATCTCGGAGAGCGCACTCTCGGCCCGCAGCTCCCCCAGGCCCTCCTCGTAATCGTCAAGCCGCTCCGGTTCCGGGTCCGGTAGCCAGCCGTAGTCACGAAGCAGCGTGAACCGCGGTGGAGGCCTCTCCACTGCCACACGCCGCGTCAGTGCCTCCACGGGGCCGCCAAGAGCTGGGGGGCGGCAAGGGGGGGGGTGCCAGTGCAGATGTCAACACCCCGATGATAAATAATCTGAAGGCCTAAAGCAGTGTTTCTCAACCCAGTTCTCGGGGACCCCCAGACAGTCCACATTTTTGCTCCCTCTCAGCTCCCTGCCAAACAGTCCACATTTTTGCTCCCTCCCAATTCCCTGCCAAACAGTCCACATTTTTGCTCCCTCCCAGTTCCCTGCCAAACAGTCTACATTTTTGCTGGTAGGAAGCAAAAACTTGGACTGTCTGCAGGTCCCTGACATCCAGATTGGGAGACACTGTCCTAAAGTGTTAGGCAGTACTGGTTTTCAAAATGAACTGAAATCTATTCAGAGTTCACTCACTTCCTGACCGAGGAGATTCTGGGACACTCGGGATGGTGTACTCACGGATGCAGCTGTGCCGGTCCTCATCCAGGCGGTGTCCTAGGTGACAGTAACACAGGTATGACCCGGCAGTGTTCTGGCAAGTGTGCTCACAGCCCCCGTGGTCAGAGAGACACTCATCCACATCTGCAGGACACAATGACACCATGAACGTGTTATATCCTCCTGAGACCCGGGCCATTCATTTGTGTCCTCTGTAGTGGACATTTTGTTTTTGCATATATCTTTTCACTGATGTAAGAAAACTTATTTATTCCTGTTGTACACTAAAGAGGACATGCTGTGAAAATAAATTTGAAAAAATCTAAATTGTAAGATGTTTTATTTCCTCCAAAGACATAGAAAATCACAAATAACCTGAAATTTTCTTTGGGTCTCAGGAGGATATAGAAGTGTGGAGTATAGTGGTTATATAGAAGTGTGGAGTATAGTGGTTATATAGAAGTGTGGTGTGTAGTGGTTATATAGAAGTGTGGAGTATAGTGGTTACAGTATATAGAAGCATTGTACTTCAGGGGGAACAAATAATAAGAAGTAACTCAGTTACTACTGAAGTACAAATCATGAACAAATATAGTAGCTACTTGACAAAAGAAACTTTACAAATCATTAATAATGAACAAACATGAGATCAGTATTGCATTTGTGTTATTCATTACTTGTTCCTTCAGTAGGTGGCAAAAATTTGAATTAACAGATATAGTAACAAATATAGAAATTGTTTGAAATAAAAGATGTCACAGTTAATGGTAATCATGAGTATCAGTTTGTAACTAAGACTTAGTTTGTGCTTAAAACATAAGTAATATCATAATATTACAGTATATTATTTGTAGCCCATCAAGTAAAGTCTGACAGAAGTGTGCCAGGCTCATTTGCCCTGTATTGCAATTCTGTGATTAATAAAAAGTGACATAAGCAAAAAAAAAAAGGACCACTTAGTTCGTTTAGAACACTTAGTATGTGGTATTCTGGTTTGGTTATAATTATTATTAATGTTATATGAGAAGTTAAGGTTGATCTATGTTGGAATGTACCATCGCAGCCACAGCCGTCAGAGTTGAGACGGTATCCAGCTTCACAGTGGCACTCATACCCCCCTGGGTAGTTGGTACAGTCCTGGCTGCAGCAGCTGCTCTCTTCACACTCATCCAGGTCTGAGAAGCACAAACATTCAGGGTGTAAATCCATTGAATCACTGGCATTCTGTGCTAAACATTTGAACACAAGTGCACCCCCTGATTTATGATAAAATTGGTTTGATCCAACAGACCCGGAGGTGCCAGAGGGAATAAGCATGACTGTCTGCATCAGTTCAGAGCAGGTGAGCTGGGAAGCTCGGAGATTCCAGAGATTCATCTGCCAATCAGTATCTCCAGCTGATCTTTGTATATGTTTATGGTCTTGAGCACAGTAGCAGCCTGATGAATCCATACAGGGATTCACAAGGATCCTGGAAAGTCAAGCCCAGAAACACTAGATGGGATGTAGGAGAAAAAAAATGCTTCTAAGCTCTCAGCAGGTGAGATTTGACTGCGCTTCCTATCACTTCTAGGTTTGGGAGTGCAGTTAAACAAGTCGGTTGTGGATGTTTCATGAGTGCTTAGGCCTTATATCGTTTTTGCTTCTTCCTATTTGTAAAAGGTCGGCAAGCTAAGGCCCTGGACATCAACACAAGTTCCTTCTTTCCTAGATCCATCCTTGATTTTTTCCCCCCAGACTCACTCTATGTTCTGTATAACATGAACGGTGACTGAGTCTGAGTTAAGGTTTTATTAGTGTTCAAGCTCAATCTCAGGCTTTAGTGTACGTATTATGCTTGGGTGCATCTGTGTTAAGGGTGTTAAGAGGAAAGAGGACGAGTGTGAATAGAGCACTGACATTGGGAGCAGGTACAGGTTACTTTCTACACCCCTGATTGTCACCTGCACCCCACTTACCCACACAGGTCTTGAAGTCATCGTCTAACTGGTAGCCATGGTTACAGCTGCAGACAGGTCCGCTGGTGGAGTGCTGGCAGCGGTGCGAACAGCCGCCGTTCCCCGTCTCACAGCTGTTGACGATCTCCATCTCGATGCCTGTCAGAAAGACTTGCCCTGAGTTCCGTCACACCAGAAACATAACTCACTGCTGTCTGCTCTTTGCTCATGCACTAAGAATATGCTTTATTTTAAGAGGATAATCAAATACCACTAAGGACAGACATCTGCATGGAATAAAGACCCAATCACTGTACACCACAGAGCTCTTTATTTCATTACTTAGTCATCTCACTCTTCTCTTCCTTTGAACTGAACAGAACAGAATGTATTCTTAAGGTTTTATTCACTTCCCAGCCGTATTTTGGGTGCAGTATTATACGTCTAACTGAACCTTAACCGAACTTCAGCTTTTGATTTGTAGAATATTGGCTACATGAAATCATACAGTGCAATCAGCAATTACGAGTGGAAATGGGAAGATCTGGAAATGAATGAATGAATGAATGAATGAAGGAAGGAAGGAAGGAAAGCTTTTATTGTCATTGCACAAGAGACAATGAAATTGTGAGACTATCTTTGTCAGTGGAAGAAAGAGAAACATCAAGAATGATACAAAGAAACAAATATGGTTAATAGAATATAAAATAAACAGAATATAAACAAACAGAAAACAAATAAATATGTAAATAGTGTAAGGAATAAAAATGTAAGCAATGTAAAAGTAAATTGAAAAACTGACAAAATGTAGGTGTTTAAATAAAATGAGTGTCATGTCATAGGTATTCCTCTCCTTATGATCCAGTTTCACAATAAATTAATGAAAGTATTACACATTTCAGCAGTATTTTCATATTTATAGTCATTATAATGGGGATTGGAGTCTGTCTGTGCCTTGCTGCTTTGCGGGAGCACTGAGACTCACGGTAGCACTGCTTGCCGTCGGCTCCGAGCTCGTACCCCAGGTTACACACGCAAACAAAGGAGCCTGGCGTGTTGCGGCAGCCATGGGTGCACGTCACCTGGCCCGTATTGCACTCGTCAATGTCTGAAAGACACACACACAACCAGAGGTGGGTAATCCAGGTCCAGAGAGTTCAGACCAAGATTTTGTTTCAACCAACCAGTCGAGCCCAAAAAGTCACAGTCACAGAGTACTCAACTGGTTGGTTAAAACAAAATCTTGACCTGGACTTGCACTCTCTGGACCTGAACTACCCACCTCTGCATACAACATCCTGAAAGTATTATATGATTTTAAGCCAAAAATCCTTAAGAAATGGTTTCCTGTTGGAATCGTCCCTTAGGATAAGATTACTGGCTTCAGCTCACATTCTGGCCCCAAGATCTTCTGTTCTTCTCTCAACCAAAAAAACGAATAACCCTTTTCCACACACCCAACCAAGGAAAATAAAAAAGTCTACCGGCTAACTATAAAAATGTAGGCCTGGGACACCCATCCAAAATAAATGCCTAACTACAGTACAGGAAGTCACCTTGCCACAGGAGGTACCCACCTTCACAGCTCCTGCCATCTTCTGCTAGCCTGTACCCAGGGTGACACTCGCAGCGTGCATGCCCTCTATCGCTATGGCATTTGTGTGCGCAGCCACCATTGTTCCTTGCGCAGGGGTTCCTCACTGAAATGGAGTAGACACCACGAGGACAGAACAATCTATTATACCCTTGGACAAAGTACAAGGTTTAAGATAAACAAAACATGAAGGTGCAACTGCAAGCAGTGAGTGAATGAGTGGTGTTTGTTTTTATAAAAATTACTGTGATCACTTCCAGGTTTCTGCACCTGGAAGGAGCCGCATGTATTCCTCAGCCTGGAGATACTTAGAAGTCCAGGAACTGTGGCTGCAGCTTCCAGAAGAATCCCGACACCCGGACCCTGCCAAGTTGGGTTTGGGTAGCTGGGGGCATGTTGAGAACGCTTTTTCATTGTGTCCTACAGCTTGGGACAGTTTAAACCTAAGCTGGGGTTTTACAGTTCTTGGACTTTTTCATGTAGATGAGCCTTTAGTCAAAGAAGCTAGAAATTTCATTCTCTGAACAACGATTGGATTGTAAGAGTTTATGGTACTAGTCATGATTTATGGTACATAGACAACTGCTGGGTAAACTCAGGGTGAATAATATCACCACCAAAAATTACTTATCTATAGATGCCACCCCACATGACATATGATATGCTCTTAAGAGAAAGGCTTCATAATCTCTGTGGAACTACTGGTTTTGCCTATGGTGAAAACCAGTGTGCGAAATTCGGGGGAGACCCCCGATGATACCCCCCAAAAGCAAAATTTTAAGGGGGTCTCAAGATCGGTATTGCGCAACAATAGGGAGATGGGGACCCCCCCGAATATTGATGGGTATTTCGCACACTGGTGAAAACCCCTCCTTGCAAAAAGTCATTATGCTGTGACCATGCAGGCTGTGCCACAACATTCAGCTAATCAGAGGTCATGAGATGACAAACAGAGATGTTTAACAGAATGCTTGTGGTGTAAAATATTATTCCATGCCAACTCAAAATGGCAACACTCACTTCTAGCTGAGAAATATTGAGTACGATAGGACTACAGTAAGTGACACAGAAGCAGCTTGTGGCTATAAACATACTTTTCATCTTAGGAAACTACAGATTCTTGGGCTGAGAAAGGAAGCAGATAATCTGTAGAGCGAAGAAGTCAAATTTGTTGAATTTTGGTCCTTTGTGAAGCTGGGGGGGGGGGGTGGCCAAGTCAGCAGCATTTTAAGCACCAACACATGCTGCTGGGGCACAGGGGGCACGCACACACACACATGCGATTGGACACGTGGACTCACACGGACCGCTTAGGATGCACACAAGAACACACACGTGAGTATACATCAGTGCACATATGGAAAAGCAAGCACAAAATGACTTGCCAAGCAAGCGCACATACAGATGTGATACACACACACGCACATGCACATGTACTCAAAAACACACGCATGAATGTAAACCTCTACACAAAACCTGCGTCCAATTTCAATTTCCACAAAAAACAGAGACACCATTAAGAAAGTGGAAGTTGCTGGTGGGCCAGAAAAGATGATGAAGCATTTCTATCCTAAATGAATAATCGTCCTCTGTGTGCTGTGGCTGCTCTGGAGAAGCTCAGGCTTGTGGACCACTTGCCTGGACTACAGAAAGACGGCTGGCCAAATGTGCAGAGCTTACAGCCAGTCTGTCAGTCAGGCAGGCCGGCACAGTGGATTGTCAGAACGCGTAGAAAAGAAACATGCCAAACACTAAAGGAAAAATCGTATTGCTAAATGTGTTTCCTCTTCCAAAATGGCTTAGTTGTTTTTGTTGAATTTTTAAGAGAATTTAATTGCTATTATCTGCCTCCATTTCTAGTTCCCCATGTCAAGGAATGGGAGATGGGAGTCAGTGAGGAAGGCAATGGGCATACTGTGGAGAGGAATGGGAGAAAGTCAAGCTGGAATTTCAAGACATAGGGATGAAAACGGCATTGCAATTTGGTTTGACAACTGACCTATCAATAGACGTCAGGAAAGAAAGGTGAGAGACCATTTATCAGAACCACTTAACAGCTGAAAGGGCAAATTTAGCCAGCTGGCTAATTCTCCCATAATCCCCTGGTCCAGGCAGATACGTGCAGTTCGTCAGCTGCACGATGGCCCCTCCCCATCTGCCTTTCTTCAGCTGTCCGTCACTGAGCCCCTAAGCTATCCAAATACAGATTTATCATCGTAGCTGAAGGCCAGAAATCCACAAGCATCTTTCATCCCCTGCCTAACCGTTGCGAAAGAGGAAACATCACTTCACGTTAATTATTTGTACTTTTTGATCATACATTTTTGCATTATCTTGTTCTTTTCATCATTTTAAGTTTCACCCATGGCTGCTTACACCTTTACCCTTCCTGGAGATTGCTGGATATTTCACTGAAGCTCTTCAACAGATGAGGCCCGCTTAACAGGATAACAACGACCGTCTGGCTGTTCGCCCTTTCTGGCAAGGCCCACTGGCCACTTCAACACACATCTGCGGCTGTAAACGCCGCAATGACGGCGCTCCGGAGCTGCTCACCCCAGCGCCAATATCTTCCTGTAGCTTTTGTGAGCCGATCTGGGCAAATAGCTCGAGAAATATGACACTAAAATATGACAAAGGGTCAGTGTGGCTGCTCTGGAGTTAAAGATGCTGTCCCAGCACTTTCCCAGTGTCTTTAACATAAGGGACACACTCCCTGGCTATTGGTGAGGTCCATCTCCAGGCTGCAGTAACCCATTGGCTCAGAGCAGGAACACATCCGGGGGAACCTCCAGTGCAATTCGAATGCTCCCACATCATCATCGCAGTGACTCCAGCTCTGGACCAACCAGCAGGTGGCGCCATCACTTACGTCGGCAGTGCTTGCCGTCTTCAGCTAGCTGGTAACCATGTCTGCAGCGGCACTGGAAGTGGGAGGGAGCCAGCTGCACGCAGTCATGCTCGCACCCCCCATTGCTGACGGCACAGGAGTGAACAGCTGGGGGGGGGGGACAGAAAAGGTTGGGGGTGAACACAGGGTGAGGGGTAGAATGACCCCCTCACTACTGACCACGACTTTCAGTCAAACCAGGAAGGTCAGTTGCTCATTGTCCCATTTTTCTTGGTGGGTAACTGGGGAGATTATGACACAGGAGGGATCACTTACCCAGGGCAACATGATGGGCTTCATCCAATCAGCAGGGACACAATCCACCCAAATAACTACCTCTTCACCAGGCTGAGGTTTGCAAAGCATGTCTGCCGTCTCGTAGTCAGAACTGAGAGGCTCAGAAGGAGCTTCCGCCATCAGACCATTAGACTGCTTAACACTAATTGTCAATAGTAATTAAACTTCCCTACTAATGCACCAAGCATGTTATAGGAGCTGTGTTGCACATATCTGGCCTTTTTTCTCCTATTACCAGCAACACTTTGCTATTGCTTATTTATTACATATTTTTTGTACTGTAAGAACATAAGAAATTTACAAACGAGAGGAGGCCATTCGGCCCATCAAGCTCGTTTGGGGAGAACCTAACTAATAGCTCACTTTTGTTTGCTTTCAGCATCCTTACGGCGGAGTCTACCACCTTACATTTTCAGGTTGCAGATGGACTGTGTACCTTGCATGTGACAAATAAAACCTTTATATCCTTGAATCCACCACATCCCACATGAACAATTACAGTGATGGAAATCCATGGAATAAGGCTTAAACTTGCTATACAACCAACTTTGTAGAAGGCCCAGATTCAGAAAATAACAATCTTTTTCCTTTTGTTGAATTCCCTTTGTAGAAGAAGCCCTGCCCGTATTACTATGTCCAGAGGAATAGTTCTTAGATGTTCAAAGGTCAGCATTATGTCTATGTTCCTCAAAAGCCCACTTGAATTAGCTTGCAATTTGCTCCCAGACAAACAATGGCAATGTCCTGAACAAACCCAGTCCCAGTCGTGAAACCAAGGCGCACACAGAGGGTAAAAACACCACTGGTGAATTCTATTCTTGTGCAGCGTTTAAGGTGCGCGAAGCTCCAAGGAGCCCCTAGCTATCTCACGTCTGTCCATCTCACAATAATCCCACTCGGCTGGGAATGCCAGCAGCTCCCACTCACTTGGCAGCCCACCGCTTTTCCACGACCTTCCCTTGCTGTGGGAATCTTGTGCTAAACAGATCAGAGAGCCGGTGGTTTCCTCAGCAATGGACAGGTAATGGGAATGCTCCCACCCATTCCACCCCCTGTCATTATGCTCTTCCTAAAAGCATCGGCCAGTTCTTACACATACCTGCTTGTTACCCTGCCCTACTCTTCCACTTTGATATTCTGAGGATATTTTTACGCTAATGCATGAGGACTGTGAAATGCTGCTGACTAAAGACAGGAATAGACTCAAATCAGGAAAGAGTTGCGCAAGAACCTAGAAAGAACTGCAAGACCACCAGTTCTGCAAAACATGCTGCAAAACAATGATGAATGCCTCTGACAAATACTCAGTTATCTGAACACCATTTAAGTCTCAGGATGGGGCTCATTCTCTATAATTTACACTTGAATTGGTGTAATAAAGCATCCTACCCAAGTTAAAGAGAAGACGCAGAGAAATACCACCCCCCACCTCAGCAAGCAGAGGTCCCTCATTGGGTCTCAACTCTTTCCATGGGTGGTGGAGAGCTTGTGGGTTACATACTGCCACACCGCTGCTAGAACATTTTACGGAGGCCTCAGGTTCATCAGAATCACGGTGAAGCTGATGTGGCTGAAGCGCCACTTCACTGCAAACCACCGAAAGTACAATGGAGCGAATGAATTCAAAAGTCAGGACTTAGCATTAATATTAAAACTTACAGCTGGGCCTGAAAGGCAGAGTGAAAAAGGCAAAGCAAAAAATTAAACTAACATTGTCATAAGGGAAGAAAACAACACCCCTGTTCAGAAAGGTCTACATTTACAGCATTTAGCGACACCCTAATCCAGAGTGACTTACATTTTTCTAAGTTCAGGGACAGTCCCCCAGGAGCAAGTTAAGGGTCTTGCAGAGGGTAGTGCCAGAGGTGAGACTTGAATCTTTTGGGTCCAGAGCTAAGCGTCCTAACCACTAGACCACCAACACGCAAGTCCACAAAGGATCCCAGTTCCTCAAAACCTTCAATTTACATGCGAAATGTTTGAGTGGTAAACACTCCTGGGTTGAGTGAAAAACGCACTCCTGCAATATGAGAGAGCAACGTTCGCATTTGAGTTTTTGCTGTCCCACCTGGTACCATGACAGGACTTTGCATTAAAACTGTTTTAGCATGATCTCAGGTGAGCAAATGATCCCAGGGATGGAACAGGATGCCACAGACCCACTGAAAGTGCCAAAGATCATTGTTAAGCTCCTCTGGGCCTTCAGCTGGGCTCTGACCAAGCAGTATCTGACACATAAGCCACAGACCCAGTACCACCTGTTCTAATACAGATGTCTTTTTCAGCCAAATCGCATACGATTTTAAGCGCCAATGCACGGAATCGACCCAAACAGAATTCCACTGTCAACCACACGAAACCTATTGTTAGGAGATGCAGATAGGCAGGAAGCAATGCTACTCCCTTATACTAAACACTTCGACACACATATTGGTATATGGCACAAACTAATGGGGGGGGGGGGCTGGACCCGTTTTCACAAATACCATACACAGATATTAAAAAAGAATCCAAATTTATCAATATCAACTTTCAAACATCCGCTAAAGAGAAGCACACTAGCTTGTGAATAGTAAGTAATACAGGCAGCCAGACACAATATCTACAGCTAAGAGTCCAGGATTGTCCAGGATTACAGCACAATTAACACGCACATACTCTAAATGTGGACTGTTTGTATGATATATGTGGAAAGCTGGGCCTTCTCTCGCTCACTATTGATGTTTTATAAAAACTGCCACACTCTGGCTATGTGTTCCAAACCTAGCAAAATCCCAGAATAAATCTAATAAGGGTGGCTGCTTATTAGCAAAGGCCAGCCAGTAAGACTTCCATTTTGTGGTAACCAAAGTGACTCTTGAGAAACACAGGTGTTTATAAGGTGTTACTTTCCAAGGCTCAACTTCCAGGAGGTTGGAGAAGCTTCAGTAGGGACATTCTCTTGACTGTGTTGGAGGTATGATGGGGGGGGGGTCCTGTTTTGCCATAGTAACCTCTTGAGACCTGGGCCATTCATTTGTGTCCTCTGTAGTGGACATTTTGTTTTTGCATCTATCTTTTCACCGATGTAAGAAAACTTATT
>JAODKC010000107.1:2942043-2955353 GCA_026777985.1 Mormyrops attenuatus | reverse complement strand
AGATGTTTTATTTCCTCCAAAGACATAGAAAATCACAAATAACCTGAAATTTTCCTTGGGTCTCAGGAGGATATAGTTCTGGACCAAGAGGGAGGAGCAATGGATCCAACATGAGAGACATAGTGCTCCAGGCTACTGTTCTGATGAAAGTCCAGACAGCCCAGGCCGCAGGTGCGCCCCCTGGTGGTTCTCACCGATACAGGTGCGTGCGTCTGTGTGCAGGCGGGTTCCCGGGTGGCACTCGCAGTAGTATGAACCATCCGTGTTCACGCATCTGTGCTGGCAGCCACCGTTGTGGACCTGACACTCATCGACGTCTGCAGAGAACAGAGAAAGAGGAGAAGAGCCAGCAGATTTTCCATCAGCGGATCCTCATTATCCCTGAAATGGGAGATGCAGCACAAACAAGCACAAGGTGGATCCTGGGAAAGCTGCCGTCTCCGAACAATAGCGAGGCCTGCAGGGCCGTTGGGGCTTCAACTGGCCGAGGGATCGAACCAACTGCACCGAGAGCGCAGGAAACAATGCAGCATTAAAATCATCCGGCATGTCATGGGGGGGCTTGGGTTGAGCAAACTCAAGCACAAAAAAACATGGAAAACAGATCAGCTCACTGATCCATCGGACAGGGCCATCTGCAGAAGTGGACAAAAAGAGTTTGCTAATGTTGGCCAGAATATAATCTGGATGATTGGGAAAAAGGAGGTTAGGAATGTCAAGTCAAGGAAGACTGGGGGGGATGGGGGGCTAGACTAAACACGAAACACACCGTAAACGTCACTTAGCGCTGTTAGCGAAGCACATGGGCGTCGCCGCCATTAAATCTGAGGGGGACATGTTCCCCTCACATTTCATAATTATTCATTTTACATAAAATATTAGTTCGCCGCCAGTGTGTCCCCCCCACATTCAAAATGCTTCTGACGCCCCTGGCGAAGCAGCCCATTCCTTTGCACAGCCACAGCGGACACACCAGCCTAGCTCATGATCTGCAGAAATGGGGTCTTTACCCCAAAACAGAGATTTGGAATTCAACAGCATGGTAAAGATGCACACTCAGCGAATAACTCTCCTTGTAAATATTCCCTTTGCGTCCGCTCCAGTGGAAACGGGGCCGGCTGCCCCTATATTCTTGTACACCAGAAGGCCACAAACTCTATATAAGCCCAACTTGCAGAGATCACTGGGAAAAAAAGGATCAGAATGATCCAGAACAATTACAGCAATGGAAATTGCTTCCTGTGCAAAAACAAAAAAAAATGTCTTACAAGAAAAGAAAAAACTGACAACATTTTTATGGACAACAAATCATGAATTTGGCCCACATTCTCTTCCTGAATGATTGCCATGGTTTTGTCCAACTACGTCAATGCAAACGGTCATTTAAAGTACACGTTGGCTTCGACTTCAGAGTCTAAATCAATTTTTCATCACCGCTTCAGACTGGATTCTAAAAAATTCGAGGTATGTTTGTCCAGGCGTTTCTTTTAAGTTTGATGAACTGCAGCCGTTAGCCCGTGGTCAGTCCCTTCAAGTGGAAACCGTGTGTCTTGTGGGTCTGTCCCTAGTGGCCATTTATAATGCTGCTTTTATGCACTGTGTATCTGAAGGCTTGAGTGCGTCCAAGAGTACAGCTCAAGTTAAGGTAGGAGGTCTCGCTCCGGTTTGGAATAAAGTAGCTTGAATCAATCAACACCAAGAAGTAATGTAAGGGGATCAAATGTGCACCTAATTAATTTTAAGGAGGGAGAGACACTATTTCTGCTTTGTTAATTGTCTCTAGTCTGCGGCAAAGGCATTCAAGTAAGAATTTCATTGTACTTTGTACACTGTAGTTTGTACACATGACAATAAAACTTTGAATCTTGAGTCACTTTAATGTTGTCATATCATAAAGCAACAAAGAAATAAGGACAGATTAGTCATGACTTGCAAACAACATGTGAGAAAGACCAAAAACCTTCTGTCAGATCACAACAACTGGATGAGAAAAAAATCAAACAAACTGTTTCTGGAAATGTTATGTTTATGATGTACTGAGCAATTTAAAATCCACGTTTTTTTTATAGTTTAAAGAATGTCACTGGAAAAAAATGTTAAAACTCACAAATGTGTTGGAGGCTGATTAGATCCACTGCTGTTACTGTTTTCAGGCCTCACAACAGCCTCTGCATTTACTTATAAAAATTAAATCTTTAAGTATTTTGTTTTCCACTTCATGGATTATGGATCCAGGGCAGCTTCCCAGCTCCATGCTCAGGTAACATCTGAGACTGTTTAGAATGCAGTGGTGCACGGAAAAATAGTCTACAAATAATTACATGCAAACCAATAAGGTTTTATTAATATTAGACTGAATATCAATTTTTCTAAACAAAAATGTGATTTTAGGTGACACAAATGATATTAATTACTCAGTGAGTGTTGCCGCATGATATCTAACAGCCAGCTGTTTTTAGAGTGTATACTGTATATTGGCAGCATTGGTGAATCTCAACATGTACAGTGACATGAGCAAGCTTCCAGAAGGTTATATGTGAGTTTTTCAAAAGTAAACAGACAAGTGGACATGACTTTATGCCCCCCCAATGGTCCCCCCATGTTCAGATGTGTTCAGTGGCCCAGGACCCTGTTCCCCTACTGTGTGATTTACTGGAGTCATTTGTGTAAAGCATCTTATTCAGGAAGGGTATGGTCTGGGATTTAAACCAACAAACTCAGGGCTGTGTCTTCAACCACTTCAGTAACTGATATGCTTATGGTTCAGACTTCAGCTTTTAGAGATACATAAGCTATTCATTTCAGGGACAGTATGTTCAGCTAATTACATCCTTTTCACTGCCTTACAGTCACTTCTCTGGACACATCCCATGGTGAGTGTGAGTGACTCAGCCTTCCCCAGGAGGTAGGAGATGGCTAAGGCCTAGTACTCTCAGACATGGATGTCAGACCGCTTGACGAGTGGCTCTGATGCCTCTGGTGATCACTGAGGCCTCCTGCGATGCTCCAGACTCAGTTAGCAACAGTGAAGTAAATCAGTTTCCCTCCATAATGTCTCAACTGGGATAGCAGGTGGCATAAGGGTTAAAGAAGGGACTCTACTGCCCTTCAGGAACATTCCAAACTGCTCCAGCGTATCACCTAGAACCAGAAACCAGGGTGTAGAACAGCAATGGAACACCAACACTGAATGAAAAAGGACAGTTAAGGTTCCGGACTTCTTATTAGAACGGTTTGGCCCGGACTGGTGTATTCTGGATCAAGCTCTGACAGAATGTTGCAGAGGTAATTCATTGACACTCAGTGCCAAAAAAATGCCGCATCTGAATTTCATTAGAGGAATTTTGGAGAAGCCATTAATCAAACTGGCCCCCGTTCCCCACCAAAGGCCTTGGATCTGGATATGGACGATATTGTCTTTGAGCATCACTAAGGGACCACTCAACTCCAGTGGCGCTCTGCTGTTTGGGGACAAGGAAGGAGGGACAGGACGACTGGCTTCGTTTGTAATGGCAACGACTTCAGAAATGTGATAAGGGTACAAAAGAAGCACTCAGTGGCCTTAGAGTGTTCAGTGAAGTGGAAGGTTTGGCTCAACATCTGTCTTATGAGGAGAGGTTAGCTGAGCTGAATCTGTTCAGCCTCCAGCAAAGGAGACTAAGGGAGGATATGATTCAGGTATATAAGATTCTAACAGGTCTGGATGCTGTTCAACCAAATAGTTACTTCAATATTAGTACAAATACTCGTGAAGAACTCGTGGCCATAGGTGGAAATTAGCAGGAGAAAATTTTAAAATGGATTTGAGAAAGCACTTCTTTACACAGCGTGTACTTAGAGTATGGAATAGTCTCCCTGTTAGTGTAGTCACTGTAGTGCAAGCTAAAAACTTAGGTTCCTTTAAATCAGAGCTAGATAAGATTTTAACAACTTTAAGTTACTAGTTGAGTTCTCCTCAAATGAGCTAGATGGGGCAAATGGCCTCCTCTCCTTTGTAACTCTCTTATGTTCTTGTATAGGCCAAAGAGTGACACATTAAGTTAACAATGCAAAAGTTGTGGGTTCAAATCCTAGTGTGTGCATGTAAACCCTTACCTCTACTGTAAGTTGCTTTGGATAAGAGCATCAAACAAAAATGCCGGAGCTAATGCAGACATACAACAAGGGAGGTGAATACCAGGCTTTGGGAGTCAGAAGGTGTTGTACTTACCTTTCGTTGATTTACATGAGACACACAACACGAGGAAGGTCCCTGTTAGGATCAGTTAAGCTTTCATGAGCATAATTAACCAGCATGCTCTTCAGTCACTATATGGTACAGAATTATGCTGAAAGCATGTACTGTAAGAGCTCCTTTCACAATAGCCTTTCCTCATTTCCACTGGAGAAGCTGCAGCAGAACCATTCCTTAAACATGGTATCATGCAGGGATATAGATTCAAGTATCAGAAGATACATAATTTATTATGGGCTGGAGCAAGACACAGGTTTAGCTGGATTCATTAGGCATCGTCATATAGTTTGCATTAACAATGCTTTTGTTTTCAATCCTTGACTGATTCTTAAAGCCAAAGCAAATGTTCCCACTTCCAAGAAGACTAAAAGAAGGCAGTAAATGATTCTGTGCAGTTCCTCTGGGACCTGAGCATCCCAGTAATTCATGGGAGACAGCATCCCTCCATGCTTCTGTTTAGGATGATTTTTACTGAGCTCAGCAAATCGCACACTCCGCAACTGTAAAGACGCCAGAACGTAAAACCCGTGCCAGGCTGCAAGAACGTGCAAGACATCTTCTGCAACTGCAATCAGCTCTCCAGTATCTCGCTGAAACTTAAGAGAGCACATTTTTAATGAGTTTCCTGCCTCTGACATAGGAACGCTAATTGATGTGGAAAGTGAAGCTTGATGGTATAGTTTTACAATGTATGGTGCTTTGGAACAAAGCCCAATGTGTCAAAGCACCCTTTACAGCTACTATACAAGCTATAAGATAATACTGTCCAAAAATGTGGAAACCACTCGTACAGAACCTGATTAAAACCCTGCCCACAGCAGTGAGCAGAATTCGCACGTGCAGAACTTTCTCGGTTGGGTAATTGGAGCAAAATTATTGCTAAAGGTGGTAACTATAAATTATTAAACCCAAATTGCTTACATGTGTGAACGTCAATGGTTTTCGGCGCATTTCACGGGAGCGGTATTCCGGTATTCCGATGTCTGGAGTGCATTTAGGTACACTGAGCACTACTGTGAGCACCCTCTAAATCGACGGTTGATAGAAAACAAGAGATGTCTGGACAGCGTAAAATCCCTCCTCCGAATCAACGTTAGTGGGGATGTGCAAGCATGCTCAGGGCAATGTTAGGCAACTGTGACCAGACCTGGCCTGCGACTGGCCCAAAAATGTGGATTTGGACAAGAAATAAAAACTGAGATATCAGGCATTTGTTGTCCATGACGCTCCAAGGGACAATAGGCCATGTTCAGTTTATTTAAGTTTATTTTTCATCTGTTTCAGCCCCATGTGCTCCTGGGCCGTCAGCTGGCAAAGGAGGTCTCAGTCAGCTGGGATCTTTGAGAGTACATGTGAAGGGAGGGGAACTGGTGCCAGGAGAGCAGAGACTCTGCAGTGCGGCTGCAGGACGACAATCGCACATCAAAAAGTAGAGCAACGCCCCCCCAACCTCCCCAGCGGGCAGTATACATAAAGCCTATCGCGGGAGCCCGTCCATAACTGAGAATATGCTACGTCTCCACCCGTGAGTGCTCCTTTAATCTAACCCATGTGTCTTTGATCTCCTCCTGAAGTTCACCTGAGGTGGATTCTGCAATTAGGGCCTGCTCCTCCCCCCAGCTCCCCACCTCTAGCTGGCTGTCCATTTTCAGAACCCACACATCACTAGCAAATATATTAAGTGTAACACACGAAGTGTGAAATTATACACTAGGTGGCTGTAGATGAAACGGTTTGCAAACCTCTAAATGTAAAAAATAATGAGGTTTGAAAAAACACGCTCTCGCCAATGTATCGGCACTCCCAACGGAAGCAGTTTGGGTTGACTTATGGCTCCCGTGGAGGGTAATAACGTACACAGAAGACACTTGGGATCCTATACATCAGACCAATGCCCCTGGACGTACTGCACAGCCAGACGTCTCAGCTGTGTTCCAGAATCCTGCTATATCCCCGGAACGCTCCTTCCCTACATGCATTGTACTCGTTCCATCAAGCGGCACAGAACGTGCATGTTCTCTTATCCCCATGTATTTTCCTATCAGAGCCCCATCCATGTCCAAGTCATGTACCTGCAATGTGAGTCAGTACTTAGACTGTACATACATCCACTTCAGTTCTACATCATGACGCAAATTATGACAACTGCTTAATTTGCTGTTTCCACCCTGCCTTGTTAGGCAGGTGATAATTCTGTCAAAGAGTTTGCTCCGTTCTAGTTCATCCCAAAGATGTTTGACAGGGTTGAGGTCAGGGTGCTTAATACCAAGATATTTTAGCAATTTATTTTTTAGCAATATGGGAGCAATTCGGAGAAGGCTTTTATCTGTTCCAGGGTGACTGTTCCCCAGTGCACAAAGCGAGGTCCATAAAGACATGGTTGGGTGAGTTTCATGTGGATGAACTTGACTGGTCTGCACAGAGCCCTGATCTCAACCCCATCGAACACTTTTAGGATGAACTAGAACTGAGATTGTGAGCCAGGCCTTCACGTCCAACATCAGTGTCTGACCTCACAAATGCTCTTCTGGATGAAGGGGAAAAAATGCCACAGATACACTCCAAAATTTTGTGGAAAGCCTTCGCACAAGAGTGGCAGCTGTTATGGGTGCAAAGGGGCGGGGACCAACTCCCTATGGATGCCTATGGATTTAGAATGGGATGTCGTAAAAGTTCCTGTAGGTGTAATGGCAAGGTCTCCCAATACTTTATTCCATAGAGTGTAGATTCTCATGAAGCTCTTAGATCAGTAATGTCCCTGTTTCAAAGGCTGAGATAGAATCAAATACTGTAATCGATACGTTCAGATCTGAGTTTGAATTCTACCGATGCGCTCTCTGGGTTTATAGCACTGAATCCAGAAAGACAGGGAGACAATGAGCTGAGGGAGGTGAGAGCACAGGAAGTAGCTGGACGCACTTGACCACCCACGTCAGTCACGCTGCAGTCGTTTTACAACACGCTTAAGGTTTCTGCTTGTGCTGCTGAGTTCTCTGAAGTCCATCAGTCAGGCACTGAACACCCCACTGCAAGCACTTATAGAAGTTTAAATTTCTCACCATGAAGCGAGAATGAGGAAGACTACCTGCATTTCCAAGGGAGGGTGAAAGGTAACCGGTGTGCAAAAGCCTATGAAGGATGCCAGAAAGTGCTCTCTATCGATCTTTCTCTCCCTCTCTCCGCATCTCGCTCTCTCTCTCTTTTTAGCTCTGCCTCTCTCGTTCTGTCTTTCTCTGAAAGGCAGCAACATGGCTGTCACCTTGAAGTCAGTCTAACAGCGGTGCTTTTAAAATCAGGAAAATCCCAGGCAAAATGAGAATGGGGGATTGTCCTCAGCCGGACAGAGGGGCTGTTTGTGTGTTTGTTGCCACACGGTGGCGTCAGCGTGCAGTCACAGCATAATAACACAGCGGATGCTGTTAAGAAACGCACTGTTACCGCTGTTACTCTGTTGATGCTTTTACCCCAAACCAGAGGTGGGCTCACAACAAAAAGCACCCTGGGTGCTTGGTATATTTTACCACTCACAATCGTATATGATACATAATGCCGGCATTGCAGAAGACTGACCAGCCCATGAAACAAGACCGACTCACTGGGAAAATTACCAAACTTCCCGATGGTCAGTCCGCACCTGTCCCATTACTCGTCAGTTTTTCACAGGATGATATTTCATAGAGGGCAACAGAGAATGGCACTGTTCCCTAACACCTCTGAGGTTGGGGGTTCGAATCCCACCTCTGGTCTGTGTGTATAGGTATAGGGTCTGCATGCTCTCCCTGAGCTGTGTTTCCTACCACAGCTCCAACATATATAATTAGTCGAAACGGTGTCTCTAATTATCCCATAGTGTACTGGGGTATGTGCTCATGATGGAGTCACATCCCATGCAGGGTGTATGTCGGCCTTATGTGCTGCCAGGGATGGGTTCCAGGCCCTCTGCGACCTTGTCCGGGATATGCTGTTTGAAGATGGATGGATATTTTATTGAAACTTTTCAGGTGATATGAGTTACTTAATGCTGCAAATGCAGGACCTCAGCTGGGGCTTGAAGTCGCAACCATGCGGCTGACAAGGCCGCATGCGACCACAATGCAACCGTGGTGCGAATGACTCAAATGTTGCCATTTTTCAGGTAAATAACCCACAAATCCCTGGAAAAACTTCCAGTAAAACTGTACACCTGCATAAATGAATGAAGTGTAAACTCGCTGGCTGTAAGACATGCGAGCCGCTGGGTAAAGTCATCTTATAAGAAAAAGAACGATACAAAATAATGGCAAATAGTTCATCGGAATGTGCAGCTCGTATGGATCTGACCGACCTCAAGAAATTCTCACGGAAATCTGAGTGCCGCAGAGGCTGGACGACAAATCATGCATCTCAAGTTTTTTAAAACACACTTTCCCAGGTTCCTTGGCTTCGGGAGACTGATATAACAACTTTCTCATGATCTGACACCATAAAAGGATTCCAACAGCAAAGGACAGACAAAGAGGCGATTAGCACACCCCTCAGAGGATAGCGTGATCATACTCCAGCTCCGAGGCTTCCTAAACTGCGCAGAACTGTTGCTTAATGGCCAGGAAGCCCTGAATGGGTTCCGTCTGTCTGTAACCTTCGTCGTGAGGCTACGGCGTACAGGAATTCTGCCTGGGGGTCTGCTGACCTTCTTAGGGTGTATCTGGACCAGGAGGGATCAGACCCCGGGGGAACCAACACACAGAAGTGTCAATGTCATCGGGAAACAATGTTTCCACTGCCATGGAGACAATACCCTCCTCTACAACACACACACATACACAAGTGTGTATCTGTTTGTGTTCCTGTCCTTGCGGGGATCTCCAATTACCACCCATTTTACTATAATTAACAATCTCAGACTCCAAACCACGAAGCTGAGAAACAGATGGTTGTTTATAACAAATAAAAATAGTTCTTGCGCTTTCAGTTTGAGAGCTCTACACATGCCCCACACAGGGACCGGAACAGTCACTGCCAGAACAGGCACAAACTGAGAGATGCAGCCTGGCTTGTTCCCCGTGGGGGTCATTAAAACAGCCATTATGATCAAACACATCCATTAGCATCAACTACAGCTGCTAGAGTAAAGCAACACTTTGCCCCGGATGGGAGCCGGCCACAGATACTTCACTATATGTATTCCTCTCCTCTGCATAAATATTTGCAGAAACACTATTTAATGACTCTATAATAATATATAATAATAAATATAATAATAAGTCGCTTTAAGACATATAAATGGGACAGAAAATTAATTGTCCCAGTTAATCAGTTTAGGTATGTATATCTCTAACTCTCTAAAAAGGATACATTGGCTGTCATTCTGCATAGGTCATGCAGAATATTAAATACTCATTCAGCATTTATACACATTCTTGGAAACTATTCTTTGCCAAAAAAAACCCCAACATATAGGGAACATGGGTTAATTCTACTCAAGCACTCACCTGGAGTCAGGTACCCGCGATTATATCCCACATGTCCATGAAAGCAGGGGAAGCAGTTTCTGCGATGGTACCAGGGCCGCGTGTAGCCAGCGCCCTCGCTGGGGTCAAAGCGACCCCCGAGATACAGCAGGAGAACGAACCAGCAGAGCAGCGGCATTGCCCTATGTCCTGGAGGTCAGCATGAATCAAATACAGATGCTAAAGCCGTATATGACATATGCTTAAAAATAACAACATTCGTTAAGCTGTCATGCATTGTCGAAGAAAAGAGGAATTCAGATACAGCTGTTTCTGTCTGCAGGAATTTGATTAGACTTCAGAGAATCATCTGGATGTGAGAAGAAGCTATCAGAGAGCACTGTCGTTTTTTATCTTCCTCTCTCACGCGCTCCCTATCTCTCCCTCAGATCTCACAGACACGTGAGGCTGTTTTTGTGCCTCTCTTCACCGATCCCAGAGACCCTCCTCCAGCACGTTCCGCTTTCCTCACTCCCGTCCACCAGAGCTCAGTGGCGCCCGCCACCAGCATTATGACAAACCCCCCCAACCAATGGAAGACCGTGTGTCACACAGGCCAACAAATGAGTACTCACACAAGACACGACACCAAATCCACCGAATAACGGAAGATCCCGTGTAGAATGTAACCATTTTTGTTTGTATACTGTGTATAAAAAGCACGTCAACTCTGGGATGTGTTCAGTTTTGGCTGGACCCCAGAGACGTATATACAGAGAAAAACTGTAAAATTCCACTTTGGGAAAGACAGACAGGCAAAAGATTATATATTTTTTTCCAGGAGCTTACAGAGAAAGCTGTTATACCCTGAGATAAAATGGCCCAATAACTTTGATTCATGATGCAGACTTTTGTCTTGCATAACGTTACGCTGCACTCAGCGCTATAAATGTTTGTGTATGTGAGGCGGTACACATTTGGGGCCAGACATCAGCAAACGATTACACATGATGAGTAGCAGAAGCGGTCCGAGGGCCGCGGGAGCCTGTGAGCGCCGTGCGATGTGTTTATTAATATCGCGGGTCGCGGTCTATAATAGGCAATGTTTACATGCGCTTAACGCAGGGGTGAAAATGATGGTTTTATTGTGGCCACTGTCTCTTTGTTTGGGGCTATTGGGGGGGGGGATTCTGGTGAAAAAAACACCCATTAATCCAAGATGGACCAATGCCAGGGGTACAACAGAACCGGGACCCCATTTGTTCTCCCAAGGAGAGGGGTCCTGAACCCCGATCCACAAATCGTTTACCTGGCACGTGTAATGAGACAGGGAAGACACGCCCTTCTGGATATCGTCATGAGTCATGATGTTATACAGTCAAGGTTGGCAGTTAATTACGCTTTAATGTGTGTTCCCAAGTACTGATCTTTTAAATATTGATCGTTGACTTTAGTAAAAACCTGCAGGTGGATCATTAATATAAAAAGAACCTGAGCCACCTGAGCTTGGACTTGACTGTTGTTTATTTGATTGTGCTACATAGTCAACTAACCCACCATTTTGGTCATGTGACAGTGGTGGGCTGATGGTTAGTGAAGTGCACTTGCGATTGAAAGGTGGCTCGTTCAAATCCCCACTCTCTAAGGTACCTTAAACAATGTCCCTGACCCCCCGCGCCCTGCTCCTTGGATGCTAAATAATAGCTGCCCGCTGCTATGTCGCATATGGGTTAAATGCAGTGGCCGCACTTCATTGTGGTGTGTCAACAATGACAATCCCTTTCAAAACATGCAAAGTGGAATAGTGATGTTTTGGTGGTCTAGTGGTTAGAGTGCTTGCCTCTAGACCAAGAGATCACAGGTTTGAGTCCCACCTCTGACACTACTGTCATTGGGTCCCTGAGCAAGACCCTTTACCCCACCTTGCTCCAGGGGGACTGTCCCTGAATTTAGAAAAATGTAAGTTGCTCTGGATGAGGGCGTCTGCTAAATGCTGTAAATGATGTGTTTCAAAAGGACTTTTTCTGAACGTTGTCACGTGTTACCAGAAGTTGTGAGAGTTACAAGTGAACGAATGAAATTCAACATCAGGGTTCATATGTCTAGAGTCCTGGGCATCAAAACATGGAAATAAGCACTATGTCATAATATGTGCATGTCGTATGCACTATTCCATAAGCGTTTCCCAATCTGGTCCTTGGTGCTCTACAGACAGCCCATACTTTTGCCCCCTCCTAGTTCCCGGTAGGGCAAAAACGTGGACTGTCTGGCAGGGACCTGGGAGGGAGCAAAAATGTGGACTGTCTGGCAGGGAGCTGGGAGGGAGCAAAAATGTGGACGAGGACCGGATTGGGAAACCTGCATTATATATTTATATATTATTATATATTTTTATGTCTAGTATATTTTTTGTATTCTGTGTATTTTTAGATATATCTAGTATAACATATTATATATTCTCTATTTTATATAACACAACCGGTGAATCTGCCGAAACAAGCATTTCACTGTACAGTATGTTGTACGAGTACAACTGGATGTGACAAAAAACTTTAATGTAAATAATCAGCCCAACACTGTTTTATGTCTCTGCTCTGAAACCTGGAATTTATTTCACACTTAAATCTCGTTTCTCCTTCATCTGGTGAATAGTGCATTAGGATCCCTTTTCCCATAAACTAATCTAGCCTGCAGGACACTTTCGCTCCAGAAGGTGGCAGTCATGGCTTCTGGAGGTCTGACAACCACAAATGAATCCAAGACCACCTCTAGGCTCTTGGCACAGTGCTACAAAGCCCTCCCAAGGCCAGCTCACTCCTGTGGTGGACATGACGTATTATACAATCTCTGATCAGCGTTAATGCCATGTCTGACCGTATTTAATGAAAATGTTCCAGTTATTCATGTGGGGACCAAGATAACTGACTAGACCTGTCAGTGTTTCCACAGTCAGTCATATCCGGCCTCCCTGAATCACTCAAGAATTTGCAGGTTAACAGTGAAAAGACTGCAACTTAAAACATTTTGCAGTTTTAAAAGCTGAAATCTGAGGGAATTTTGCTTTCGCATGATTTTACTTTCTACCAATGTGACATGCATTTTTTGAGAAAGCAGGGTCAGTCAGTTCCTGGAGCAATTGGGAATTAAGGACCTTGTAAGGGACCCAGCAGTGAAACTAATCCACAGACCACAGGATTTGAACCAGGAACCTTCAGCTAGTAAGAACAGGGTCCAGACCCACAGAGCCACACAGCACCCTCTGAGAGCCGACAATGATGGGATTCAAACCCACACATGCAAAATACAATGGATTAGTAGTCCATTGCCTTAACTACTTGGTCACTTTGTCAAAGCAGTGCATATCCGTCACATAAAAATTGGGGCCTGATATAATTAGTGCCATCCATCATCTAGCTGCTGATCCTGGTCAGGTTCACAGACGAGCCTGGAACCTATCCCAGGCCACACCCAGGATGAGAAACCATCCTATCACAGGGCACACGCAGAATATGGGCAACTCAGAGACACCAGTCACCAATCTTTTAAAACCACACATAACTGGGGCAATATCACACACACACACACACACACACACACACACACACACACACACACACACACAGACACACACACACACACACACACAC
>JAODKC010000107.1:2922961-2941943 GCA_026777985.1 Mormyrops attenuatus | reverse complement strand
CCCTCCTCCCCCCAATCCTCCACCCCCCAGGTAAGGCTGAGCATGGCAGGGGCGGCACTGCTTCAAGTGGGGACTTTAAGCTGCCTCCGTGGGGCAATACTGCACAGAAGCTGCCACAGAATCGGCACGTTCCTCGCACCCTGGTCAGATCCTGAATGTTGACAGCCGGCCAGATCATACAGAAAAAAGCAAAGAAACTCTTTTATTTTGTTTTTTTACATAACAGACATAAATTGCGAGTGGCGTGCCTGATGGTAACAAACCCCATGTTTCAGAGGGAGAATTAAACTTTGCAATAAATCCAAAATTCTGATGAGTCTGGGAATGAAAGCATACTTTGGTAGTGACTGCTGTGAGCGAAAGGGGACAGATTTTACAGCCCCCCACAGCAGCTGTGGATGGGAACTTTGGGCTGGTTATGCTTGGGGGAGCGAGGGGGATATCAGGAGTTACTCTCTCATTTGCCCTGCTTGCTTCAGTCACCCACACAGACACAGAGGAGCAGAGCAGTAATGCAGTGTCTGGCTTTTCCTCCTCAGTGGACCTCACTGTTATGCCTCTCTTTACTACAGTGATATTTCTAGCAGTCAATATGAGAAAATCAATCCTAAAACAAGTACGACATACACATAGAAGTGAAGATGTGAGCACCTATTAAAACCACAGTCCTGCACAGTTCATCCACAGCCCAAGAGGCCGTATCAAAGTGGGAGGGTTTTCACAATACATAAAGTACCAAACACAGAAACGTGGGCTGGGCACAGGGGTTTACTCACGCAATGTATTGTGTATGAATGTAAACAATAGATTACATAGCAGCAGCATAACGGGATGGGATAAACACAGTGGCTAAAAACTAACAGCGAAGCCTGACAGGAGATCGGCGGCCACCGGCAGTGGCGTGACAAGTGCCCTGACTGCCGTTATGACACCAAGAGCCCGCCGGCCACGGAGGCCGCCCTTCTGGGTCTGCTTTGACTCGACAAGCTTTGCCAAAATTACAGCAGACAGTGCGGTAACAAGTAACAGCCCTGGCATGCAAATCATCCCGATGAAACTGAGAGCGCCGTCTCAGTGACACTACGTTTGTTATTACAGAGCACATTTTCAACACGCAGAAATAAGACGACTTGAATCAGGACCCTCTGTTACCATTCAGCTTGGAGTTCCAGAAATCCACGGAGTTTATTAGCTGCAACTTGCCTAGAATTAAGCCACAGTAACAAACATGAGATTAACGCCAGGTTCACGTGAGTAAACCTGGGGGAGGTCTCCAAATCAAGCCTAGTTCATACGCCACTTGTCCACCTGCTGTTTCAGTCCCTGCGCAGTCATGTGCGCCGACTTTTGCATACAAACTACATTTTGTTGCATTGTCTGGGTATGCAGACATTCGCGGTTGCTAGAGGATAGTAATCCTCTAGCACGTCTGATGTTTAGCAAACTAAAGCAACTTTACTTCAAAAGGAAAAGATTTTTTTTCCATTGATTCATTTCTAGTAACACTTTTGATTCCTTGCACCTGCACTTTGCATGTGCAGTGCATCCACTGGACCAAAATCTGGCCTGCATGTGTACAGTCTACTAGGACACTCCTTGTGATGAAATTTACACCAATCACAGTGTAACTAGACTGCACACACCTCTGCAGAGCTGCTCAACGTATTTATGGCCCCCAACTTAGCAATTAGTTGTATTTACCACTTCTATCAAAGCACCTTAAAATTTTAATTAGGTACTTTATAGATGTAACTCGGGGAACTTGCACAAAAAGCACCAAACTTCAGAGCAGAGCCAGGACTCTTACCTGCTCACTCTCTGATTTCAGTGAATAAAACAACCATATGTGTGGATCTGCAGACGTACAGTTCCTGCCCATAAAGCATGTGATAGAGCCTCATGGTGTTCATGAAGGGCCCGAGAAATGCCCCTCGACCAGCTATAATGTCGAGGCAGAGAGAACTCTATGTCCCACCCATAGCTGAGGAGTACAATCAAAAGACAAGGGCCAGTGTGTGACTCTGCGGCCATGCTGGGAAGGTTATTGGTTCAAATCCTGTGATGCAGAATGATGTCACCGTAAGTCCCTTCAGCAAGGCACTAAAGGCGACTGTCCCCACTTTCTCTATTGTATGCCAGTTCAGGTAAAGTTGAGTAAGTTTAAAAGAAGACAAGCATCTTTTCATTGACATAAAATGCTACTTTAATATACTAACGTCATGGTGTTTGAGACACTTGAGACACATTTTGAAACACACTAGTCAGTTTCCTTCAAGGTGACATCTCAGTAAAACCATTTGCTAATGAACAATAATGGTACCCATTAAGTATTATGCTTTCAGTGCTACATACAAAATTTTGTCCTTTGAAAAAAATTGCTCGCTTGCCACGTCCACACTCACATCAAGCAGTTCTCACACATGCGAAATCCCTTATCATTGGACAATCTGGACATATTGTACACCCTTTATTAAATAAAAATAACTGCACATTAAGAGCGTTCCTGGGCAATAAAATTTTGCGTTCTGCTATGCTTCCACTAAGGTTATATGCAGTGTAAATTACAGGGTCACACAAGGCACACCCTGGACAGGATGCCAGTCAATCACAGAGCACATACTACAGGCAATTAAGACACAAAAATCCACATGTTTTTGGACTGTGAGAGGAAACAGGGAACCCATATGAAAGCCCTGCAAACGCAGCAGCACAGGCAAACACCGTGTGCTCAGAGCCAGGACAGGAATCAGAACCACACACTGGATGCGTGCGGCTTTCCGTTGAGCCATGTTGCCACCCCTTGTAAAAGAGAAGAACTGTCAAAATAGCTCTGCTAATCGCTGCCATGTGACTCCCATGAATGAACCACAGCACATACTGCCAGTAAGCAATCCGACAAAGGATTTACGCACTGCATCGGATTTTCATGCGTAAGTTCCGGCTGTAATCATTTGTCTTGCTGACCTCCACTAAGTACGGCACAAAACAACATATTCAGCTGCAGGCAGGGTAACAATAATTTTTAAAAAAACTTCCGAAGATTCTCCCTTCAGCATTTAGTTCTGAATAGGCCACATGAACTGTGCACATTTCACTGGAAAACGCAAAGCAAAGAAACTGATTTTACCCAAAGTGACTTTTTAACTGCATGCATTTTAACAGCTAGATACCACATTGCAGAAGCTGATGGTACTACAGCAGAGACCTTCTGAGGATCTAAGCTGACAGATCAGTGGGTTGTGAGTCCATGGCCTCGACCAATGAGTCACATACTTTCCCATGCTGTTCTCTTTGACTCGCACACTGACCCGGAGTTTTCTAGTATCAATGTCTTATATGGGAATTTGGGATGCTTAACACAAAACAGATAAAAAATAATTCAAACAGTCAGTTTGAAGTTAGATGTCCCCGACACAGCACCGTGCCCAGCTTATGATCGCATCTAAATGCTGATTGACGATTGTGGAACTATAGATTCATAGTCACCATAACTCAATCAAAGTCTCTCCTCTGCTTTCCATAAAACGGAATTAATTGGCTGGGCAAAAGCCGACCTTAATCTCAGTAAACCTTTATGGATCACTGTTCTTGGATGTTTCCCAGAATCCTCTCTTATTTCAGCTTTCTGTGGCTATGTCAGCCCTGGGGACTCCTCAGTAAGATGAAGATGAAATGTTTCCTGCATTTACTAGTGAGCCTCAGTTCCAGCAGGTCTGAAATTACAGTATACCACAAACAATAAAACTCTTTCAGGTTCTGCGCTTTCTGAGGCCTTCTTTATGAGCCTGATTTATGAAGATGTACCCCTAACCAACTGATGGACTACTTTACCTGAATTCCTTTGCCAAACTGCTGATGAGAGTACAATTCAAGACAAACACACAAGAAGCTATCATTTTCATCGATGTCTTCTACAGAAATGGTTTGTAACGTACAATTGTAATAAGTAGCTAGACTTCTAAGACAGATAATCTATACTCAGAAAAACTAGTTATCTCATTCCTGTGCCTTTTCCGACATCCACTCTCCATGCACCAGTACAGTCAAAGAAACTGAAAGAAAACACCAGACTGCAAGCCAAGAAGTAATATAAACCATTCTCAGTCTTCTTAATGACTTACAGCTTTCTAAACCTCTGCATTTCAAGTAAGTTCAGCACCAGGACATATAAATATCTCTGAACATGAGCAATATGGACAGAATGGCAGAGTATACGAATTCCCATTCTCTCCCAGATAGTTGAAACCGGCAGAAGGACAAAATGTTTCCTGCATGCGCAAAGTCACATGTCATAGCGAAAACACAAAGTTCTAACAGTCCATTTTATTGGCACTGAACATGCACTGCACATAGACATTTACATGTATTTAAGAGACACTTTTATCCAAAAGTGATGTACCCAATCTCCTGGAAAATAGGGTTTAAGGGCCTTGCACAAGGGGCCAACATTGAACTCTCTCTGTTGGCCCACGGTATTTGAGCCAGCGAGTTTCCGATGAAGGGTATGGTGGATCTTAACCAGCAGAGACATACACAGCCCCGTAGATGGAGCAGTCAGGCATGCAAACTGAAAGCCGGAAAGCTCCATTCTTCAGAATGTGTACACTGCTTTTCTCTTCGAAGAGTTCAGATAAAATCATTTTATGTGAAAAGGTACTCGTAAGGTTCACTCAGTTTTGCTTTGGCCATGTGCGGTCCACGGACTTTTCGCTCAGTCATTCTCACCGGATTCCTCTGCAGAACAAAATGAGATGTGCTCTCAGGTATGTCATAGAATTATGTATGGATTATGTGAAGATTATATTACTGCACCTATATTGTGACCTTTTTGGACCAGTAACCCGCAAAGGATGCAGAGTATTTGTAACATCAAAATACTTTCAAGCCTTGGTATTCGTAAAGGGTTTGGGATTTTGGAAAAACTGATGTCACACTATCAGGCACATTAGCTACTGATGTTCATATACCCCAATGAGAAAACAGAGTGAGTTATTCATAACTTCCCAAAGACACCAAACTTTGAGACAAATCTTAAAAGACATCCTTTTTACTTCAGACGTTCAGATGACGCTCTTTTTTCCCTAACTGACAGGCTTTCTAAAAACACCCTCTGGGCTACCTGGCTTTGGAGTCCTCCAATTACATAGTCTGTACTGCTGTGGATTAGAGCCAAGGCCTTTTAATGAGAGGGCTCCTTACTAGTTAAACCCAGACAGAAAAGTCAGCAGGCTAGCGGATAGCATTAAGCCACTGAGCTTAAGTTGTGTGGGCCGCATACCAAATGATAATGATTGCGGTGACCGGTGCCATGTGACCACCAGAGAATTCGACACAAGGCCATGGCGGGACTGGAGGCACTCATGGCCACACTAATGAAGGCTCAAAGAAGATGATTCTGCTCTTTCTTCTCAATACCCACCATTGACTGAGAAGATGAAGCTACTCATTAGTCCACTATTGCAAAACAAGGATAAACATGCAGATTATCCAGGAGAGTCTCAGATGTACGTTTTCTGGCCATTTTTGGATATATGAGGTATAGACATAGTAAATATCTTTCTTTGTCTCCCCAGGAGTGGTGGAATGACCTCAAAATAAACAGCTGTCATATAAATCAGTAACCTTCTGTGCAGTGTGCAGATATAAAAAAGCATTCAGAACATTTATGAGGTCAATACAGGTGTAAGAAACTGTTCTGGAAACGTTGCAAGTTCAATCTCCTGGAGATACGCAAACAAAACCTTGCACAGCTGAAGAACCCCTTCACTACTGTGTACTACTGATTTGTTCACCATATTAATACTACAGTATAGTGTTCCAGTTATTCTCTGGAATTAATCACAGGAACTAAGAGGAAATATTCCAGTCATCGCTTTCCAGCACGCTGTTTCCAGAAACCCCAAAATCTACAAAACAAACACAAAGAAACACACAAACTAAACAAAATCAAATCAATGGTTTCTTCTGATTTTGAACACACTGATGCACAACCTCATTTTCATAAATTTATTCATTTACATTTGATGAGTTCCTGCTCCATTCATGCCTGTAAATTTCATAAAATAACCAAAAGCCCTTCGGCCTTGATGCCTGCGTTTGAGGACATGAAGGAAACCAAATGCCACTTGACTTATGATAGGAGCCAATGTGACCACAGGGGTGAGGGAAAGGGGGTCTTAAAACAGATTCACCCCCTAGGTCAGTGTTTCTCAACCGGAGTCCAGAGGGACCCCACAGATGGTCCACATTGTTGCTCCCTCCCAGCTTCCCGGCAGACAGTTGACATTTTTGCTCCTTACCAGGAGCTGGGAGGGAGCAAAAATGTGGACTGTCTGGGGGTCCCCGAGGACTGGGTTGGGAAATACTACCCTAGGTACTTTGTTCTGTGGTCCAGAAGCTATTGGCCTGAGCTGCAAGGCCAGGCCCGCGATTCTGGAGGCGCTGACAGAGCAGGAGGATGGATCCTGGTGCGCTGAAAACCCACAAAAAACACACTGCATGGAAGCTTTATTCAAACGCACATGGCTGAGGGGCAGCGGCCAGCTGGCACTGTCAGATAGCGGCTGGAGATACGGCTCCTTTTTCAGGCAGATGGAATTCTGTCCACCGTTAATCCTAACAGGGCGTAATAGAGGCAAACAAATGGGCTGCTGTGAGACGTACCTTGGCAGGTCCTGCCATCCCCCTTCAGTCGCTGACCAGCGGGGCACTTGCAGTAGAAGCTGCCGATGGTGTTGCGACACTGGGCCTCGCAGGCACCGCTGCCCTCCTCACATTCATTAACATCTGTTTTTGGGGGGGAGTGAGAGGGGGCTTAACAACCACTCAGTCACCTGGTCAGCTGCACACCACAGGGCCAATGACGCTGCAAGGAGGCAGCGGTGACGCCATTTTGGACCCAAATCATCCACATGCAAAATGTTCAAGCAAATGTGAACTATGTTGTGCCCATAGCCTCTGGGATAGGGTCCGGACCCCCTGTCACCCTGAATAGGACAACTGGTTACAGAAAATGGATGGATGGATGGATGGATGGATGTAAACTATAGAGATATTATAGAATACTGAAATATGAGTACCTACACTGACAAGGACATGCTGTAACGCAGGGGACCTCAACAGCATCCGGACGGAAGCCCAATTTAATCTGGACCGATCGATCATTATTGCAAGGGACCCCCTGGACCTTGGCTTTGTGCCGCTGAAGGAATTTGGACTGAACTTCTGCTTTTACAGATACATAAACATTACAAAAGTAGGTAAAATTCAGGTTGAATGTCTCCTATGTCACATTTTAAACTAACGCTTTTTGTATGAATAAATACTTCAGTAGCTATTGAAACCAGACACTACATATATTAAGAATAATGACAATATTTTAAATCCAACTTGTTTGTCGGTCCAGACTGATTTTTCCAAAGCCTGGCAAGCAACTGAATAGGAACTCTTCAGTTTGGTATATTCCTTATAAAATTCATTACATCAAGATCTTTGTGGAGCCCAGGCTATTATAAATCAATGCTGAGACGTTTAATGGAAAAGTGCCCGTCTAGACAGACTATCGCTGAAACATGATAGTTGTCTAGAAATCACCAGTGCTTAGCATCTGCCGTTTTCATGAAGGTATCTGGTCACATTCTGAGGGAAACTTGACGACAATTCTGCATCAAATCACTGAAGAATAAGCGGAAAGCACTGATCACTATACAAAGGAACCCATAACTTATTTCTAGCATCAGGAAGGGCATTCTTCTATCAAAGCACCAAGTTCACCACCTCTGGCTTCGGTAGGAGAAATCAGCAGAAACGTATAGAGAGACACATACTGGGCTTCTTCAGAAACTCAAACCGAACATGAAAAAATACACACGTCTGCAAAACTGTCTTTACCGCGGGTCCTGTAATCAAATAAGGAGCAGAAGTGGACCAGCCGCTTGTCCATCATCACACCATAAATTCCATGTTCAGGGTTTGGAATGAACGTGTGGCTATGAAAGTGTTTGATTGTTCACTTGAGTTATGACGTTTCGGCCATCAAAGCCAGGGAGGAGGGGGGTGGTTGCACAGTGGGGGCCATAGACAAAAGCTGCCTCGCGTTCTTTTTTTTGCGAATACCTCCATATGATGGGGGGGAACAGCATACCATGACCGTTGATTTGTGAGCGATATCTCGGTCTTACGTTTTCTTTTGATTTTCAGGCTCTTTTCAGGTATTGTTATATGTTTTTTTTGCAATATTCATCCAACACAATGTCCATATTTTCAGAAGTAAACTAGAGCTGGAGAATCAGCGCACAAGTCTGCATGTAAGGAAAATGGCCGGCAGGGGATCTGTCACCGCTTGTGATGCCATCCTTAAACGGTGCTGGGAGTGCCTTACTGGGATATCGTCCCCTATACACACACGGAGTAACCTCCCCTGCAAGACTTGGAACGTATGGCAGATCCATCAAGCAAACGAGCCCCGTCACGGGGTTCATGCATGGCCCACCAGCTCGTGGTGTCGGCTTAGAACAGAATGTACCACACGTGGAGGCCAAGGAATTCCAAAATAAACTCCAACTAGGCTTGAGGAGGAACCCGACCGGTGCGCGTTTAACCCCCAAAGTGGGGGCATGTTTCTGATCAGCAGAAGGTGGCCATGGACATCATATCCAAGTCCAGCACATTTAAGTGCTGTCATGGTTATTCATTTTCAAAACGCCTCTCTGTGGCTTTGCTCACACACGACTTCAGTCTGCTGCCAAGTCTGGATTTTTACTGTATTTCCATCAGGCAATTAATACTTCAGTAATGCCTCCCTTAACTGACACAAAGGAGGAATTTAAAAGTGAATCACATTAAAAACATGCCTAGCGATAGGACTGTCTACAACTACAAGTAGTAGACTATGAACATAGCTCACGATTGTCTACTAGGACCGTGAAAATGATTTTGCGGCAAGTAGGAATAATTCCAGAATGTTCACATGGATGCAAAATCTATTTGACCCCCAAGCGTCGCATGTGAACGAAACAAGCACACTTTGAAACAACATGTTCTTATGCCAAAAAACTAGCCAACAACTAGTGAGCTGAAGGGTGATGCCCCTAGTGGCGAGTCCTTCTTAATGTTTCATATCCTTCGGTGCAACATTCTGCTGTTCTAATATGTTCATGCTCTTGAGTCTATTCAGCTGATCCTAACAAGGCAGTAGAGCAAATGTAACATTCAGATGTGCCAGACAGATCAACGAGGCTTACGTTGTCATCTTAAGATGTCCAGTTCTCAAAAGACCGAAAGGCCCCATTACTTCTCAGTGGGGAAGACTTGTGTCCTTGGTGCTACAAGTCTGCAAGCCAGTCTGATTTGTGTCCACATTACTACACCCATCCTTGGTCCAGAATGTGAACATACAGTAAGAACATGGTTGTTCCATGAGCTGGACGCCAAGTGACATTGTGGTTAAAGACCAGCTGCCGGTCCCAGAGGGATACCTTTGACTTAACCTGAATTACTCTTCAGCTTTATAAATATGTAAAACGGATAAAAATGTGAATGAGTTTTGTCTGCGCAAAAAAATGTAAATCACATGTAACATCAAGAGCCAACTTAAGGTGTTACCAGATTCTTCCAAAAGGGCTCTCTTATCTAAATCTACCAGTTTGGCTATGGGAGTTTCAATGCAAGAGAAGAATTAGTGTACAACGTGTCCTGCTCCAAGTGATCAAAAACATGCTGAAACAGGAATGGTGGGCTGGGTTGCTACACTGCTAGTAGTGAGGAGGTGGTCAGTCAATAAACCTTCTGAGATCAGCAGATGTCTGATTTTTAGCAGAGAGAGAATCAGTGTTATTCAGGGTCAGACTCCTTCGGTGGATTGATTCTCGCCACATGGGAGTATCAGAGCCACAGTCTGTTTGGTCACGGACTGGAATCCATAAACAACGCACTCTACCATTCTCAGTGAACCAGATACCACATTACAACACGTGACCAAACAAAACAGAATGAGCAGACGTCTCAGGTGCCCATTGGACTCATGAGTTTACGGTTTCCCCTATGCACGCAAGTCTCAGTCAGAAGAAAATCGATTTACATGTCACTTAAACTGAAACCAAAAAAAGTATTGCTCATCACTCTGACACAGTACTGCTGTATTTCCCCAAAAAGCCAGTGGGAGTTCGCAACACACAGAGGGGTTTCTCTGATTTATATACTGAGAAAACACATCACAACAGATAGTGTGTTTTACAACATCTTATGTGCAAGGAAGTCAAACATAACTTCTGTATGAAAAAAATGCTACATAAATACATGATCCCTTGCACTCGACCTACTTGGGGGATGTCAGTGTTGTCTCTACAGGACACTAGAGGGCTACTCATCATCCTAGACCAAGCAGCTCATGTGATCTGAGAGTAAAAGCAGCCGGGGGCCACCTCAACCCCCAAATTCCACTGGATCTTAGGGAATCGGCACCTGCCAGTTGGGTCACATCAGTCCTCAAACCCATAGTAGCCTCTGAGCTGAAAATGCCCTACACACTGTACACTGCATACCTATACACACCATCATATGTTTGAGCTGAAAATGCCCTACACACTGTACACTGCATACCTATACACACCATCATATGTTTGTATAACAAACAAACACATTTATTTCTGCACATACTTTACTTTTAATTTCAAAACCTAAAATATGAAGCCTTGGAAGATCCACGTGGAAGGTTTTCATTCTGCTGTATAATTGTTTATAACTGCATATAAACTTCTGTCACCATTGGAGGATTTATTCAGTTTTGTGTGATTTTTATGTGAGATGTTGCTACCAAGAAAATTACAAACAGCTCAGAGTAATTTCCTCGTTCATTTTTTATGAGCATGCTACAGCTTTACAGGAGGTTTTATAAGGTGAAGGCTGTCTGGGTTTCACTTGTGGGTTAATGGCTTTGACTCCGGCGGGCTGTAGACTGATTCCTGGTGCCTCCCAGCTACCGTCATCTATTTACAAGATGCGCTGTTGGGTTCACTATTGCCAGCAGGTCAACTCTTAAATGTGGCCCACGCACAAGAGCATGAGCTTCACTTAAGATTAAAGACTGAGAAAAATCAAGGGAGAGCTTATGCGAAATGTAAAATCATGAAACTGGAGCACCACCAGAGGGCAGTATTATCAGCTAATATTTATATTTTAAACCACTGGTGAATGTCATTTTAAAATAATCTGCTATAGATCTCTTTTAAAAATACGTTGTACACCTACAAAAGAAAAAGAAAACATGTTATTGCTTGTTGGCCTTTTTCTTGTCTTGGGTCATGCTTTTTTTCCCAGCAACCCCTGAAATCAAGTGTGGGTCGCCCGACTGAAGAGAACGAGGCCTCACCCACGCCTGACTTCAGAGGTCATCACCTGGAAACCAGCCTTTGGTTCGTGCCACAGCTGAGCTTCACATGTCACTTCCTGTTCGAACCCATGCTTCTTTCAGCTGCTCCCAGCAGCAGAGCGGAGTATCCCAAGGCACGCCCGATGGCCATAGGACCGGCAGCAAATGAAGCACCTCTTTAATGTTTAGTTAACCCTCTGTGGCTGATAGACAGGCACTCTTCAGTGGGATTCGATCTCTATCACGGGAGCGGTTTGCTATTACATGGGCTTTTTAAAACCACCTGGTTTCCATTAGTGCTCTATTACTGAAAGCGGCAGGCTACCAGAAAACATGAGTATTTAATCAAACGTGGAGCGATCTTGGCAAAAGATTACATAAGTGTAATCCCTAGGCATGCGCCATGTGAAAAAAAAATAAACATGAAGGCATGCAGATCTCTGTGAGGTTGGGGGACCAGGTAGCTGAATGCGCAGAGCTATGGCAGATGTCGGTAGCTGTTGGCAAAGGCCAAGCAGCAAGCACGCATGCTGGGGGTGCGTGCTTCAATGCTGGGGGGACTGATGTTAACCAGGCTGCCTCTTGCCCACTGGAGGGGCCAGTTCCTTGGGTTAAACCACGCTGCTCACCTGAGGCCAGGGGGAAAAAATCTTCAACAATGGACTCCATTCACTGCAAATTAACTTTTTGGGCATAGTAAGCAGGATGAACTGCATTTTTTTTATAAATTCCTTCCTTTAAAATTGCTTTCATGAATACAGAGGTTTGTTTTGGGCCTGTAAAATAAAACCAGCCAAAGCTTTGTGTCTGTTTCCCTGTGTTTCTGACTGAGGAGTACACCGCAGGAAGCTGCATTTGAACTGGGACCAGTAAGAAGAACTGGACAAGTTATCTGCCGGGCAGTTCCACTTTAGCATGCTCAAAACCATCCATCCATCCATCCACCCATCCACCTTCCAGAAAAATCTCCAGGTGAGGGTTAGTTGCGATATTCTCAAAGCATGATTTTCTAAATTACTATTTCGCATTTAAAGGGGTCAATTAATATGACATTGGTCAAATAGGTCAGTCCAAGTCAGTTGCTGATTTCATACTGGATTCAAGATGTAATTATACATATCATCACATGGAGGCAGTGAACTGTGGCCACAGTGTGGCTCACTCAAATCCCAGCCTCATTATCATAAAAATCATACCCAGGGCCCACAGAAGCTGGCAGCTCAAGGTGTAGAACTGACACAGCATTATTTACATGTAAGCAAATGGTTGTAAAACACAATGTGTGAGGGGGTGTAGGCCCAGCCGCGAGGGTCTGAGCGATTCTTCTGGGATGCAAACACAATAGCAGAGAACTTGATCTCAGGTGACTATGTGATCTTACGTGTCCATGTGCTAATATGCATTAACCAGTTTATTGAAAAAAAAAAAAAACAATATTTAGTTTAGACCAGTCAAACCACTTGTGCCCTTAACCACTGTTACACAGGTGAAAATAATGTTCCCGGCAAACCGTTTCACTTACCATGATTTTAGCTGAGCTGAGCTGAATCTGTTTAGCCTCGAGCAGAGGAGACTAAGGGGGAACATGATCCAGGTATATAAAATTCTAACAGGTCGGGATGCTGTTCAGCTAAATGGCTATTTCAAAATTAGTTTATATACTAGAACTTGTGGCCATAAGTGGAAATTAGCGGGAGAACATATTAAACTGAATTTGAGGAAACACTTCTTTACATAGCGTGTAGTTAGAGTATGGAATAGTCTCCCTGTTCAAGTAGTGCAGGCTAAAACCCTGGGTTCCTTTAAATCTGAGCTAGATAAGATTTTAACAACTCTGAGCTATTAGCTAAGTTCTCCCTAAACAAGCTTGATGAGCCGAATGGCCTCCTCTCGTTTGTAAATTTCTTATGTTCTTATTTGTCCCTTTTATTCAACTAACAGCCCAGGTGGGACCAAAGCCAGCACACACAGTACACCATGTGGAGAGTGAAACTGAAAATGGACTTTAATTATAGTAACTGCTGCTGGCCTGCCACAGGACACCACCTGACCAGCCGTAGTTACTTCTTTCACCCTGATTTTCTGCTCCTGAAACGTGTTAGTCTACCTTTCAAACTCCAGGGGGAGTCGAACACCACTCTGAAAGCCTTATTTTACCATCATACGTCAAAGATCATTACTGCTGATTATGAAGCGTGAAGGATCATATCAAAAGAACTTATCCAATAAATAAGCCTGTCATTTTTACATTTATGCATGTTAGTATTATTACGGAAAGGATTGAGGCCACAAAACGTAAGGCGGGTAACCCAAAAGGGGGCCGTTAACTAGCGACCAGAGGTTTAAACTATAGCTGGATCTACACCCTATTTAGGGGCGGCTTCGGGCCCCTTATTTTTGCCTCATCTCCCCAAAAAAATATTTTTTCTAAAACCATTTAGTGATTTACCCTGTATTTTTGTATACATCTCATATTCCCTGCTTGGCAAAGTTTATCATGGGTGACCCAGAGGGTATTTCATGAGGGGGCAGAGCCCCCGTAAGGGTCGAATCCGAGAAACACCCTGACTGCGGAGAAATAGACAACCAGCCATTGGCATACCCCTGAGCTGAATCCCTCAGATACAAACCGCCACTCGCCGGGGCACAGTGCACTCTCTGCCTCATGCCAGTGTGTGAGGAAACCCTGGGGGTGTTTCTGGGGGCCGATGGCAGGGCAACTCACGGTAGGGATGACCTGCGAGTGGCCTGGAGCAGGCTACGGAATGTTCCTCGGGAATCAAAATCTGTTCTGCAGATAAAAGCACATCCTGTGCCCCCCCCCCCACAGCCCAGCAACCTAAAGCCCCTGGAATGAGAAACACAGGCAGGGTCCGTGCGGCGGGGGGGGGGGCAGGCAGTGTTCTGTTACAGGAAAACAATATAACAGATACATTCTGCATCTGTGTAAAGAATTGTTGACCTCCTCATTAAAGCCAGAGACATGTGTAGTAGAAAAATCAATGATAATGCAGATACAATTGTAATTCCAATCAGTAATTACCAAAGAAATTAATAATTTCCATAAACAATGATTATAATGATTAATTGCTGCTTTGAAATAGTTATTGTACTAAACATGTAAAGCAATAATGCAAGCTGGCCTAAGTAATGGGTCAGATGAAGAAAGTAACTGAAAACAGCCCTGTCGAGGTGGGGTTGGGAAACCATAAGAACTATGGGCTTCTAACAGGTTCACCTTGCCTCAAACTGATAACGGGCCCCCGTCTGCAGAAGCAGCTGGTGTCCAAGGATACCCAGGCCCTCCTTAGACTGTCTGTAAACTGATGCGTTCTTTGTTATAAGAGAGGTATGCGATTGTTGCTCGGAGAGCAGATCACGAGACGCATGAAAGACTGCTGAAACGTATAAGGCAACAGAGCTAAGCACAGCGTCGCCAAAGTGCCCCATCTAAAAAAAAAAACACTTTTCCTCAAAATGAGAGGGGGCTATACTATTAGACTCATATGGTTGGCCCAGAGTGATCTCTTTGTGGTTTAAAATTATAGTGCCCTGAAGTGTATGGGGACCTGGTGTTACCGTGCCCACCTGCAGTCTGAGCACTGGTGAAGCTACCCATGATGGTAGCGATCTGCTCCTCCCACCCTCTGAAGGACGAAAGGGCCAACGGACCCCTGGCCAAAGACACACAAACTTTTGGTGGACCTACCGATCATTATAACACACACCTGCCCTGCCAGATCGTAGGCAGCGATCCAGCGGGATGCAGGGTGGAGCAAATTTGGCTGTAAGTGAAAACGAAGATTACAGGACCGAACTTAAAATTTCAATATTCCCCACTGCCACTTTCTCGGTTATGGCAAAGAGACGCAACACACAAAAACAAAACTAGACATCTAAATGCTAATAATTGACTCACTTAACCAGAACTTTTATCCAAAATCAGTTACATTTAAACAATTTATATACGGCTGTTTCTCTACTGAGAGAATTCAGGCAAAGCTGCTTAGTCATGTTAAGAGTAAAATCCCCCCAGGACACAAATCACCAACTGCATGATCACAAGTCCAGACTTCAGGCACTTGCCTACTCACTCCTATGAAATTACATTCCCTAACATCCTCCTTTTTCACTTCAGGTAGGAACCCAAAATAGAACCACAACCCCATGCCAAATCCCCGGAGTCTTACTTAGACAAGCTAGCGGGTTCTAGGAACCAATGAAATGTCACATGACCAGTCACAAACTGTAACGGTATGTCCGTCCCCCCCCCCCCAATGATCATGGTAACCCCATTATACCTCAAGCAAAGCACGCAAAAGCCAGAGTGAATAAAATACTGATGCCAGCTCACCTTGAATCATCCTGACTGTTCCTCCCCACTGGACACCTTCCCTTGACACCGTGCTCTTAACTAATTCTGTTGCTGGCTACTGTTGTGGCCTTTGGCACACCACGCCGGGGGCTCAGAATAACACAGAAGGAAGGGAAATAAATAAGCAGAGACGTGGGGGAGACTTTGAAGAAGGCAGGGAACCAAAACCTGATGAAAAAGGACTGTGTCAAGAGGGAAAGTCTGCATCCAGCAGCCCAGAATGAGCGATGGCTCAGATAGGAGGGGAAAGGGGGGATGAAACACCTCAGCTGCGGATGAGAGAAGAAGGACTGAAGGTAAAGAGTGACAGACACTCAGACCACTAGTTAGGAAATCAAGACATCGGCCATAGTCTCACCAGTGCTGGCTACAGCTGTACCCATAAACCACTAAATAAATTAATTCAATGCATATAAATTTCATAAAGCAGGCAATTAAACACAAACAGACAACATAAAACTAGAAATCCATAGGCAGGTAATAATTCCACATAAACAGAATAATCATCTCAATACCTCAGCCTAAATTCCAGGGATATGGGCCCCGCTAAGGACGACCAAGACAATACTAGGGAAAAAGTCTCAATTTTTGTTACTTCCTGGGCAGAATATGGACCTGATCCACCAATCAAGAATTTCCTCTCCAGTCTCTGAAATTGTTAATTTCTTTGCGCAACTCCCTGCAGCTCTGCAACCATGCAATGCAATGGACAGCCACCAGGCCTCCAGGACCCAATAGGTCAATCAAAGTGGGCAATTAATTGTACAAACTGGACTGCAGCGCACTTCAGTGCAATACCAATTCATTAAGTCAGCATTCAACCACTCCTAGAGGAGGATGATGGTAGCAACTAACCTATAAGTGCTTTTTCTCCAGTTTTGCAGTAACCTATATAGCCTATTTCACTCATGTACCATCCCTCCTCAGAACATCAAGGTGACGAGCGTTGACAGCCAATCACCATGTCAACTATGCGACCTGATCCTATCTGCCTGCTAAATCTTTGTTGCCCAACTCCAATAAATCCATCCACACTCCACTCTGCTCATTGCCAGAGAATCAGTTCCACTTCCTAGCATCAAACTTATCAGCGTTTGCTGTCAGTAGTGCGTGGCGTGAGACCCCCAATGTCGCTCCCTGCAGGTTCTCTCGAACCTTGAAATACCCTCCCGAGCTTTCACTCAAAATTCACTTTGAACAAGAAATGGACTCAATTTACTTGCCTCAAAGAGACTGGCAACATTTTTGAATTGAAATATGATTCCCTGAAATGACAGAAATGGCAAGTTTTCATCAGGCGTTCACCCAAAGTCAGTGTGAGTTCAACCGGGCCTTCGAATGTGATTCTGATGCTAAATCCTCTCCGCGACACTCTATAAAACAATCTGATGTACGAAGGTCATTTAGAGGACAACTCTCCGCTCCAGGCTTTTACTGTCACTCTGAGATCCTTCTGGTACCTCATTTCATTCATCAATCCAGCTATTTTCAGTAAATATCTATCCAATCAGAAACAGAGTTGATATAGACTCTATTCCCAGGAGTAAAATATGTGAGTGCAGTACAGACAGCTAGAGGCAGGTGTCTAACTTAAACTGAGAAACCATGAAAATTCTTTTAAAATCAACATGTCGATGGCTGATATTATCTGATAAACTGGACGCCTGATGAAGTCCTGAACTGGAACCGAAATTTTTACATGTTAGTGGAAGATAACGTAATAAACATTTGGTCTTGAGGGTAATGAGCATCTGAACATCTTTAATTTCGCATTTTCCTGATGTTTTACAAAATAAGTAGTCACTTATAAAACCTGGAAAGCGCAGTTTCAAAGCAAAGAAAGGTCTCAGCCTTCTGCTACGACAGCACTAAGAAAAAGGACAAGGGAAGTGAGCTAGAATCTAAAACTCCTTAGCAGTTCAGCCTCATGAGAGGATAACCGACGTTCATGCGAAATGTCCTGAAGCCCCCCCAGCATTTTCCCTAAATTTACCCTAGGCCATGCCTTAAGTCTATACAAGGCACTGCTCCCAACTTGGAGGCTGTGAGGCAGTGATGTTACCCCGAAGCCATCCTAAGAAAAATTGTAATTCTTAGACTTGAAATAAGCCCATGAAAGACTCCAAAAAAATAAATAGATGAACAGAACAAGAAATACACTGATTTTAAAAATAGAACTTTATGTGAAACTGGAGTCAAAATATTACTAAGATATGAATATGTAAAAGTATATAAAATAATGCTGCATAATGTCAATTAGTGTATTTTGTAAAGCAGGAAAATTATCTTTGCATTTGATGGCGAAAAGATCAGTTTTTTATTTATATTTACATGTGATGATTTTAGCTATACACAAAAATGTGCCCTTAGTTGTTATTTCCAAACACGCATCTTGCCAAATTCACATCATTCCGAAAAATGGGGAGTTGAAATATCCAGTCTTGCTTAAGAATTAATTTGAGATGTGTTTAGAGTCAGCCAAGAGACTAAACATGTTCAACTGATAAGTGTGATGATTTACTATTTCTTACTTGAAATGAGTGCAAAAAGTAAAAAAGCCAAATATTTGGTGTGGAAGAGGTCAGATTAAATCAATTGAAATGCTTCACATAACTGCCCCAAACAGTTGTCCTGTTTTAAGAAGATGTTCAATGTAACAGTTGACAAGATGTTACAGAAATCTGATCATAACATTAACCAATTACCAACTGTCAACTGTCTTGAGAGAATACAATAAATATTCATTCTTATTCTTCTGAGAAAAACAAATGGTGACACTTTTGGCTGCATCAGCCTTAACCAGTCAACTTGAATGTTTGAAAATACCTCATGATGAAATATGGACAGTCCCTAAGAAGCGCAAATTAATCTTGTGAATGGAAAGCATTCGTCCTGTTTGAATCTCCCATTGGAATCTGCTGCACCTAATCATAGCCGTTTTCCCACGCAGGCCACAGAAGCGAGATACCCTACATGAGAGAGGAAGGAGCCACATTCATTTGGAATTTTGATTCACAATAACGCCAACCAACAAATAAGAAACAAGTAATAATAATAATAATAATAAAAATGTTTCACTACTTTGAGAACAATCTAACTGGTTGACAATGGCTGTACATTTTTACAAGTAGATACAATTTAATCTTGCGGATTACTTCCAATTTACGGTGACCAGATAACCCATGTCAGGGAGGACACTCTGAGCTAGGACAGGAATTGTAAATTACCATTTCAATTAA